>CM033651.1:51768969-52225119 GCA_019512145.1 Engystomops pustulosus
ATACAGAGCAATACAACCTAATGCAGCAAGCGAGTGATGAAGGGATTTCAAACACTGGCACAGGTGACTAGTGAAGCTGCAAGTTATGCAGCCAGAACTCCACCTCCAGAACCTGATAGGAGCTGGACAACTTCTGGAAATCAACCCCTCATGGTGCAGAATAACCAGGCACCATGCAGAGGTACCACAAGTCCCAGCAGTTCCGAAACCCAACTCCTAGACAGCGCGAGATCTTAGCAGCCGCTGCCCGGGACGAGAGGCGGAGTTTGCGCGGATACGCGCCGGGGGTCGGTGAACGCTGCTTGCACCACCAGAAGAACCAGCATTCTCCCTAGCGAACCTGACACAGCTCTGTGTAATACGCATATTTACCTGGAATTGCAACGGTCCGTGATGGTACCGATTCCAGAAGTTTAAAGGGTTGTCCAAGTGTTAAAAAAATATATAGTTGACAGGTCTGCCCTGGGTGCCATCATCTTTGAATGCACTCTGTGATCTCATTGGAGGGTACTGATTGGCGTAATGACAGCTGGGAGCCTGTTAAAAAAAATTTTAAAAAATGTAAATATTAAAAAAACTAAAAATTCTAATCACCCCATTTCCTAGAACACATAAAAATAAACCAGTGAAATCATAATCACATTAGGTATGGCCACGTCCAAAATGTCCGCTCTATCAAAATATTTACCTGCTGGTATTCCCATGACAGAAAATAAATGTCAGATTTGTCCGTTTTTAACCAGTTTTGTCTCCAATAGAAATTTTAATTAGAAATGATCAAAAGGTCGTATCGTTATCAAAACGGCCTCAATGAAAACATCATCTCACCGCACAGCCTATAGAGGTGGATGCCCATGGATGTCAGTGGGGCCCAGTAATTATATACTTCTACGTCTGGAAAGGTCATTGGTGTCTTTGATACCCTTGTTGATATCTAGTTGGAATTGTACGGATCAGGATATTGTTTGGATATGTAAACTACTAGAAGGATTCATTTTCCTGCGTCCCTTATTACATTTGATCACGTTGATGCTTTTAGCTTTGTGTCTGTGTACTGCTCATCTTGTATAAGTTATTACAAGACATACATTAAAAAGGTTTTATGATTGTTAAGTTCTACAAATGAGTAAATGGCTGCAATCTGACCTGTAAAGTTCCTGCACTGTAGCATACAGCTGCTTAGAGAACAGGCAGGAGACATAATAGTTTATTATAGCAGCAAAGTCAACAGCTTTACATGTCTGAAAATAGCCGTCCCCTCACCCTCCTTACTTAATCTCAGCATGAAGGACTCTTTCTCCACCTGTTGGGGTGAAATAGCATCACCCCAGCAGCGAACGATTGATTTCACATGGCATTAACTGCTTCTCTTGACTGTTCCCATGTGCATTGCTTGTTGGCTACGATAATGTCTTTTTAGCAGCTGACTGGAACCAGTGATCTGCCATTGGCAACTGATAGCTGCGGAAACTTCTCTGCTGATGTCCAGAGTTGGGAATCTATGTTGTCCTGATTATTTTCCTGGCATAGTATATGATGTATGTGTACTGCATGAATGTTAAAGCGACACAGTGCAAGGAGGAAGTACTCCTGCAGACTGTAACAGCCTGTGAAGCTGCAGCACTCCAGTAGCCTTTCATACTCTTTAGCATAATTTTATAAGTTGATTTTAGAAGGAAGGAGGCCACGGATAACAAATATTAAGAAAATGATGACAGTTACGGTGCCTGATCTAGGTGTCCTTAGTTTATCCATGCTTGATTTTGATGGTAGATATCCTTTGATGCTACCTAGGTGGTCAGCCCATTTAAGCTACCCAAAAGAAGGTCACCTGATTCCCCTTATGACGCACATCTGGTGTCAGCGTGAGGATACAAACTCTTATGCCTATACTGCATTTGGCTGATCAGCACTTCTGTTGATGACCACCCCTACACGTCAAGGGAGGCAAGCCGTGCGTATACGCATCAGGTCTATATCTAGACTTACAGTACCGTTAGCAGCGATAACTGATGGGAAGTCCGGCTCTTCTTAGTGAGCTGGATCATTAGACTTCGCTCACTAATAATAGCCAGCTCTTCTGTCTCGTGAACGGCATTCTAGTAAATATATAATATCACCCCACTCCATACCACTTTTAACCAAATTTTATAGGGTAAAAGAGGGTGTGGTAACCCAATTAGGGGCGGGTTTAAGTGACTCCCATGGTACAAGTGAGAGAGATGACTCTTCAAGCTTGCTCATTCACGATGAAAGGGGTGTTTCCATTTCAACAAATTAATGTTATTGTTTGCATATTAAAAAGTTATACAATTTTCCAATATACTTACTGTATCAATTCCTAGATCTCTGCTTGCTGTCCTTCTATAGAAAGCTCCTATGTTTACTCCCAGTAGACAGAATCTGACCATGGTCACACAGGTGCACGGCTCGTTACATCATAGTTTATACGGTTGAAAAAAAAGACACTTGTCCATCAAGTTCAACCAAGGAAGGGAAGGGATTTGATGAACAAGGGATTTAGGAGTAAGCAGAGATGTGTGTTATAACGAGCCGCGCACCTGTGTGACCATGGTCAGATTTCTGTCCACTGGTTGTAAACATAGAAGCTTTCTCTAGCAGAACACAAAGCAGAGATCTAGAAAACCTTAAGTAATTGATACAGAAAGTATATTGGAAAATGGTATAACTCTTTATAATACAAACAATAAGATTAATTTGCTGAAATGGGCTGAAATGACTTCAATTTGATAATATGACTCAATCGTCTTTAACATTTGCATTAGTTTTCGGATAGATTTCCTGACATTTGACTATAATGCAAGGTGCCTGGGTCTTTGCAAAACAAGCCTAAATCATTACCCCTCCACCATTATGGCTGACAATTGGCATGGATTGTATGTGCTATTTTGCAGTGTCTTCAACAAACATGGAATTTTATATTACAGCCAAACATCTTCACTTTGGTCTTTTCGAGAAATCTTGTGATTTGCACATATGCAACTCTGTAAACTTATTACTACTTAACCTCTGAGGTATTATTTGTAGTAAACTTTCTTATACTTCATTAAGAAAAGCAGCTTCTTTGTGTCTTTCTCCTGCAGTGAGCAGTGTTTCCGAAAGCTTTGAGAATTGTGTCCACCTAAAGCAGATAGGAAGACTAAGCTCCATACCTAGAGCATATGTACCTTGATGATTCCGCTCTCTAAAGTGATTTGATCAGTAAGAGCTGTAAAGATTTATCTGATCAGTGGTCAGTGCTGTAGGAGAAATAGAGCTAATTTATAGAAACTGCTTAAATAGAGTAGAAAGGCCTAGGAAAATCAAGATACAGGAACATGTTTCTTTAATAAAGTATATTGCAGAGTTTAATATCATTTTATCACTAATGTATAAAGTTTTGTTTAGTTATTCTTATGCTGCTATATTCTTTGTAGAATGGTGAGGTTTTTCTATTTGTATTATAATGGTCTTGATCATTAAAAGTAAATGTAGCTTTTACATTTTTGCACAGAATGACGTTGGGGTTAATTTGCTGGGATTTTCACTCTTGGGGATTAAATCTATTGTCTTGAATATTTTCTACTTGTGAATAATCTTTCTCTCCGTAAAATAATGGGACACAAGAATTATAAATACAGCTTTGTGCGCCTCCTTTTTTTGGCTTTTCTGATGGTCAGATGTATCTTATTTATACATGTGATGTTTGAGGGGTTTAGGTCTTTAGTGAATTTGCAACTTTGTAAATCAAGATTTGCAAAAAGTCTCCAAAAGTTGTAAACAGAAACTATTTCCTATGCCTGGCAGGCGTAAACCATGGATTTGCGGCAAAATTGGCAACTTTAAAAAAAAAAAAAAATCATGGGGCAGATTTATCTAGTGTCTGAAAGTCAGAATATTTCCAATTGCCTATGGCAACCAATCACAGCTCCCCTTTAAAATATTCATGAGCACTGGTGAAATGAAAGCTGAGCTGTGATTGGTTGCCATGGGCAACTGGAAATATTCTGACTTTCAGACTGCTTGATAAATCTGCCCCCATGACTTTTACATCTGAATCCAGGGAATACTGCAAAAAACTAGACAATGGCAAACTTTGAAGGGAAACAATTTAAAAAAAAGAGAGGAAAACCCAAGCCAAAAATTAGATACATGTGCCCCCATGACTTTGAATTGTTTGGCTTTATACACGTTCCAGATCAAAAGGCTGTTACTTCATAATGATCATTGCAGATGTCTTTCCCCCCTGGCATTGTGTGTAACACTCCTTAACGCTTGTAATATGCAAGCTCGAGTCGGTTTATAGAGTGTATCTCAAATTAATAAGATTCTGATGAATATTTGGTCTAATTCAATGGACAGAATAGCCCGGCATGGCTCCATTCTAAATAAGGGACACCTAATGGAACCTCATGGATCCTGCTTTAAGTCACTGGGGCACTTTACTAAGGACCTTGCGCCAGTTCTTTGTAGGACTTTGCACATCCTTTCATTTGCAAACTGCTTAAACATTTATTATGCAAAGTCCGACAAAATGTGTTGCACGCCCTATGTTGCTGTACGCTGTGGGGCAGTGCAGGGGGCGCCAGATTCACAATGCAACTTGCACTATTTTTAATAAATGTGCCCCAATAGGTTCAGTACTGACATAACATGATCCATACTCCACTATAGCTATGTGGAGTTTCTTATATCCAGCTTGAAGTCATTCCCTAGATATGATTTTGTTCCAGCAGATGGGGATCTTTCTCCAGTAGTTAGAAGAAATACCATACTAGTGTAATCGTATAGTCATGACATGAGGTCACTACAATGCCAGCATGAAGTAAAACTTATTTTTAACCGGCAGGGTTGCCCGTCTGTAAAAGAAAATGACAGAAGAAAATGTGATGAGTCTTAAATGCTTTGTGACTCAGTAAAAGTGCCGGCTGATGAATATATCAGGAAAGACTAAGAATGTCCCAGTCAACATGACAGCAAATAGCAATTCATTAGAAAACGTTTATATGTTATTACATTATGTGTATCCGTCAATCTCATGATGTGAACAAAGCCATTATATATAGTATAATGATAATAACCACTATTTGTTGTATTTTGTTGTCATTTATTCCAAAGGTACATTATTTGCATTTCTTGATCAACATTTTTAAGTAATGAAAAAAAATGTTTATAAAAACTATACGTTTTAACCGCCAGAAATTCAACAAACAGAACCAAAATGATCAATGATCGGCAATGGCCCTTTTCACTGGAAATTCATGTGGACTTCAGTCCCATCTACTCAAAATTCCCAGCTGTTGGACTTGGACTTGTGGATAGGGGAAAAGGGAAATATATAGAATAAATCTATTTATAGAAATAGTATGTGTCTTATAAAGTGACAATTTTAGAAGAACTACGTTTTGTGCGATACCTCTATAGGCCGATGGCAAACCATGGTGGTTAGTTTGTGAAAAATGGTCTGTATGCTGGCCAGATTTCCCATCCTGGCACCAGTGACGATTATACCATGCCACCTGTATTTTATCTGATGGATGCCCTGAAAATCGAATAAAGGCGATTTTAATCTGCATCTAGCTGGATCCGGAAATTTCTTTTTTACAGAGGATGGGACTCCCTGCATCATAGTGATAAATAATGCGAGGAGTCCCTGCTTCTCCAAAAAATAGCAGAACCACACTATTATGATCACAGCAAGGAAGAAGGGACTCCTTGTATCATATATCACTATGATGAACCAAGTCCTGTCCTCTGCAATGTGGTCTGTCCGTGAAATCCGTCCAGCGCACATCCCTTTTTTAATGGTTGAGTGCTGCTGGCCTAAAAGTGATTTCCCCATGAAAGAAACAGCAGAAATGCCTTACAGTGAGACAACGCAGTGTTAGATGAACACTGATTTACATTACATTATCACAATTCTGTATTCTAATCGGTCGTGCTTTGCACCTCCTATTAGTTGGTGCACAAAAGTTCCACCCTTTTGTGGCATTTTTTTGTTGTGTTTCAGGTCACATCCCCTTTTGTTTATGACACACCCCTTTTGCAGAGGCCACTCCCCTTTTGACACACAAGCCAAAAAAACGTGTGTATAAAAACTGTCTTAAAACTTTTGGTAACTGTGGAATTTTTGACACATATTACAACAAAATTCTGTTTGATAAATCTGTCCCACTGTCTCCAAGCTAAAATATTAGTTTTACTATGGTCTCTGTGGGTCCTACTTTTACTGTCAACCAGTGCCAATAAGACAGTATGAAAGTCATGATCATCACCAAACAAAGTTATAAGACAATATGCAACTGAATATTTTAGGGAATACCATTATTTATTAAAAAGAAAGGTTAAGAAAGCCGACAGGTCGTCTATAAGCTGTCGTCTTATCAATGGAATAAAAAAGAAACATGAGTGAATTGATACCGAAAATCACCTCATTGACAGTAACTAATAAGTAACTAAGAAGTATAATAGCCAAAAGGTTTTAGGTCTCTACTGTATGAATATGGGTTGTATTACATGTATAAGAACAGAGACTGCTGCTTTTTCTAAAGTTAAAGCTCATTCCCATTGTAATACACTCTTGGCAATATCTGCTTCCCTAGGGAAGAAAGCAGTTGAGATGAAAAGTGCACAGCCAGGGTTGTTTGGGTCTCTTGTGTTGTGGAGCTGGTTCATACCACTAGTACTGAATCAATCTCCCCTTCTGTGCACTCCTCCCAACTTAGAACTGAGTGGATGTAATGTGACTCTGTTTTTCATCCCATACAGGACAGCAGCTGGAGCTCAGATACCCCGGACACAGAGAGTGTTTCCTTCACCTAGCAGCCCAAACTCCATTAGAAGCCCAGAACCCCCCAGCTATTGGGCTGCATCACCATCCATTTCCGCAACATCTGGTCAACCTCGACTGCTGCACTTGGAGAGCATTACCTCTCCACCAGATAGTGAGGCATACTACGGGGAAACAGATAGTGACGCTGACATCCAAGCATCTCCTGGGCATCTTCAGACTGCCCAACAACAACATCTTAATCCGCAGCAGGCACCCCCAGAAAAACATCGCAGGGCACGGAAGAAGAGCCCAAGATCCCCACCTGGGAGCAGCAGCAAAATCGAAAACGAACAACAATCTCTATCTGAGATGAGTGGCAATGAAAGTGGTCCTGGTGGGGCTGTAGAAGGTATCTTACAGTCAACAAGTGGAGTAGCCAAAAGAGAAATCGTATACCAGCCTGATGGCAGCAGAGCTGAAACCCCCTTCTCAGATGTGGAAGGCTTTCTGCCAGCTGAGGAGCCTGAGCAGATATCTAATATCACTTCAACCTCACCTGAATCTATGCTCCTGCCCCATGCCACAAAAAGCATCCGAGCTGAAAGACATCTTATCCCGATGATAGGACCAGTGGAACACCCTGTAGATGAAGATCTGACAACAACCTACTCCGATAAAGCCAAAGAAGCAAGTAAGTACTAAATCTGGTGCCGTGACTGTCACTAACACGGACTACACTGAAGTGGTTTGTGTGTTCTAGAATACTGAACTGCAAGATAGATCCTAATTAAAGGGGTTTATATCCTGTTCTTTAGTAATATGACATGATCTAGCTCTAGTGGTCTCTCTATTTTTATTTGTAAGGCCGTATTAGATTTCAGTAAGAGTCTAAACATAAGTCGGCTAATCCGCCCAGGAGTATAATATTGCTGTAAGTATTTCATGCTTTCTTGAGTGTCTGCTACTGGGACAAAACCTGTGAAACACACCCTTAATTACGAGATCATCCACCATCATTCTTCACTTACAGTTCTTATTAGTGGTCTTATCAGAAGAGTTACATAGCACAACTAGCTGGATGCCAGATAGATAAGAAGTTGTATTTTTAGTTTGTCTGTCTTTCTTTCTTAGAAGCCACTTACAGCTGACACATCCTGATAAAATCTGAGTGCCAAGATACCAAATGATTTCTTCTTAGTATATAATAATCTCCGTCGAAGGTATAAATGGGAAGGCTCTGACAGATAATTCTAATGGAAGTCAATGTAAGACATACAGTGTAGCCCTTTAATTCATTGCCCATAGGCTCATATTGGAAATTACATATGTATTTATGTTTTACTAGCCGCCCCGTATTGGATGCCAAATATACTGAATGTCATACTGGTTACCATTGGCTCCACGCAGGCCTAAAGGAATCTCCGGGGGTTTATCCCCAAAATGCACTCAGTTTAAAGGGTGTGTGCCACGATTATGTCGGACTTGCCCTTTTAGGTGCACAGTTTTGTGTCACAGCGGACGCAGTGCAGTCCTGATACAATACTGGCGGAAACACTTTATAAATACATGTGCAAGCAGTTTGTACTTTTTAGTGCAATCTGCAGAATACTGACTAAGATTTCTTAATATATTAGGCCATTGCTCATTATTAAAGGGGTTGGCCTCTTTACCTCATGTTTTTTGTAATGGGTGTACAAGTGTGGGAGGCAGAATATAAGATAATTTACCAATATACATCTATTAAAAATTCTAGAAAGCTTCCTTGATATGTAAAGTGAAGCTTCCTGTCTTTTACCTTATCAGCCAGACATTCCCGTCCATAAAATGGACGCAGATGGAGGGTCATGTGATCTCAAATTGTTCATGAACAATTGCCCTGCCAGGGGCAATTTCCTCATCAGCCAGACATTCCTGACCATTAAAGGGGTTTTCCCACGAAACAAGTTAGGCACTATCAACTGATCACAAGAACAGGGGGTCTGTGCTCCATCGGACCCCTCTTTGCTCCCCGAGATGAGCGGAGCATCTGGCCATGCATGGCCGTGCTGCCCCATTCTCTATGGAGCTGACTGAGATGACCGAGCACCGTACTTCGCTGTCTCCATCAACTGCATAGAAATGAACAAGGCAACCCGGGCATGCACAACTAGCTGATCTACTCATCTCGTGGAGCAAAGAAGGGTCCGATGGAGTTAAATATCCTTGGGATCTGTGTGGGGTCTCATCACTGAGACCTCCATCGATAAGCAAGTTAGATCCTATCATGGGAAAACCCCTTTAAATAGCCACAGGCAGAGGGTCATGTGATCTGTATCTGTCAATGAACCATTTCCCTGCTGGGACCTTAATCTTATATTAATGAATACAATCGTAAGGTCCCGGCAGGGCGATTTTTCATGGACAGGAAGAGATCACATGACCCTCCATCTGCAGCCGTTTTATGGTCAAGAATACCTTGCTTCACTTCACTTCATATTTCTCTCTATCTCACTTTCTCTATTAGTCCCGTTTTTGTTCTGGGAACATCTAGTCAGTTGTGAAGGCAGCTAATAAATATGTATAGATAAATACTTATGCCTAAATGTGTCTGCTGAATTCCATTCCTCGAAGCTTCCAGATGCCGGAAGAAGTAAATACCTTAGAAACTAATTACAGTAAGAGAAGGGGCTATTTTCAGAATGGTACATTCCTGATCTGCCGGCTAATTGGTAAAAATAGTATCATTTATAAATGTCATGTAAGGATGTGTATCTTACATCAATGAATGGCTAAGAGATAGATGTATATTAACTGTGCCATAAATCATATAAATGAATATACCTATACATATAACATTACAGCTGGGGTGACAGTTCTAAAATATACAGTTCCGACTTACGGTACATACAAATTCAAATTAAGAACAAACCTACAGAACCTATCTTGAACGTAACCCGGGAACTGCATTCGCATTCGTACAGCCGACAAATCTGCGGCAACTGTGTGATGCCATCATGTCAATATGGACCAAAATCTCTGAGGAATGCTTCCAGCATCTTGTTGAATCTATGCCACGAAGAATTGAGGCAGTTCTGAAGGCAAAAGGGGGTCCAACCCGTTACTAGCATGGTGTACCTAATAAAGTGGCCGGTGAGTGTATATATATATATATATATATATATATATACACAACTTATTTTCGAGACCTGTATAATGTTTCAATTAAAGGGGTATCCCAAGATTACCAAAACATGTGGCACAGTCATGGGTTGATGTAAAATACCAAAAAAAAACAAAAACCATTCCACATTTCAGTCTTCCCCACCAGTCTATACTATTTGGATAGTGATGTTGGAGTGGGGAGAGATGCAACAGGTGGTTTCATATTTTACAGTATCACCATTTGTTTTCAATCTTGAACAATTCCTGTTACATAATAAACTACCTGGAATGTTTTTTTGGGGGGTACAAAATTAGGGCTCACACTAGACTTAGACTATGTTCACACTACTGCTGTCTGTCCATTGTACTGCTACATCAGAAGAAGGTATATGAAGGTGCTATAGAAGCCTCCCCATTGTCAGACACATTGATGGAACAGAACAACGCCATCAACAGTGTGAACTTAGCCGTATTGTGAGACATTTCTCTAAGTGCAGAGTACAAAGTTGATAAAGTTTTTGTATTTGGCCTATACAATCACCTAAAGGAAATCACCTGAAGGAAAAAGGGAATCAGGATGAATAACACTACAGCTTATAACATCTATAATATTTCCAGAGCATGAGTTGGTTTATAAGTTGTATTTATTGTGGAAATTCTATGAATATGCTCCAGCCTAAGAAACATTTCAAGCAGGTTCATCTTTGCCATTATTAATGATCCATTGGGGGTAATTTATCATTAGGCGGCTCTTTGTGACAGTTCTATGTCTGTCTTTGGAGCTCCACTGCCCCCAGATTCATTAAAGTGGTTTTTGGCTGCTGATAAATCTGGTGGCAGCGTTCTTTTGCTATGGGGGTTGTTTGCAACTGTTACATAAAAAGTAGCAAAAAAACATCAAAAGTCGCAACAAAGACTAGGGGAAACTGGAGTCAATTTGCACAAAAACTTGCACCTGGTAAGGCGCATTAGATGAATTCCGTCTTATTGTGAAAACTTTGCTTTACCAGTTTAATGAATTTGGTGCAAGCAGGGTCTATGTCAAAGTGACTTTGCACTATCCAGTGTTCATTTGGCTCAATGGAAAGTCGCGAAACAACAATTGCATCACAACTGTGCTAAAACAACGCTAAACATTCACTTTCAACCCATTGGGGCTCATTTACTAAGGGCCCGTCGGACGCATTTTCGTCGGGTTTCCCGACGATTTCAGTTTTGCGCCGAATTGCCCGGGATTTTGGCGCACGTGATCGGATTGTGGCGCATCGCCACCAGGTTTCATGCGACACAAATCCTGCGCGTTGTCCGAATCCATCAGGTTGTCCAATGGGGGGAGGGCCATCGGACAACCCGATGGATTCGGACAACGTGCAGGATTTAATATTCAAATTGCACTTACAGGCACCGGGAAGAAGCAGGTGAAATCCGGCGGACCTCGGCGCAGAAGCAACGGATGCAGGAACTCGGGCGCACAACCTTAGTGAATTGCAGCAGACCCAAATCCTCGTCGGACAACACACCGCAGGATCGCGACAGGACTGGGTAAGTACATCTGCCCCACTAACTTACTTGCAGTGCTGAAGACCTGGGTTCAAGTCCCAGGGTCAACATCTGCAAAGAGTTTGTATGTACTCTTTGTGTTTGCGTGGGTTTCCTCCGGGTCCTCCAGTTTCCTCCCACAGTCCAAAACATATTGGTAGGTTGATTAGAATGTGAGCCTCACTGGGGACAGGGACTGATTTGGCAAGTTCTGTGCAGCGCTGCATAATCTGCGTGTGCTATATAAATAAAATTATTATTATTATTTGCAGAGCTGAAAACCCAGATGAAAGTCAAAGTCAGAGTTTCATATGTTAGGAGACAAAGGTTTATTGATCAGCCTGGTCACTATACATGGCCCCTGTAGCTACTGGTGTGTAGTAGTAATGTTACTTTCATGCTAGTGTTTCTCGTTATGTCTGTTTCCCATGATTGCTAATCCCCCATAAAAAACATAAAAACACTGAAAACTGGCAGAATCATAAGTCAATGATATATATAATATCTATTATGGCCTCTATAATGATGGAATATGTAGAAAAACTATGCACACAACTTCTTTTGCAAACCTTGTATTATAGATTAGTCATTCATATTTCTTATACTCATAAATGTTTCAGCAGTCCTTCACACTGTTATTGATGCACAATTTCAGACAGGGGCAAACACATGGACGTGTAGATTCTCTGCCTAGGACTCTGCCTTTTGTTTACCCATGTCAGAAATTGTAAATCATATTAATGGACTATATTATTAGTACTATATAACGTTTTCAAAGACGCTGGGGCTTATTTACCAAGGGTCAGCGGATTGCACTTTCGTCAGATTTTCTAAGTTTTTGGGATTTGCACAGCGGTGACAGGTATTTAACTGGGGATTGTGTCGCACACAATCGGATTTCGGCACGGCTGGGATGACTTCCATAAATCGGTGGGGCTCCTGTCGGATCCGACTGATTCGGACTGAGTGCAGGATTAAAGATTCAAATTGTGTCGCATGACAATGCACTTACATGCACCGGGAAGAAGAAGGTGAACTCTGACGGACCTGAGCGGAGGAGCGACAGATACAGGATATGGAGCGCACGATCTTAGCGAATCACGCCACAGTGCATTCTCGTCGGACACGCCATACTTCGAGAACTCCTCCGGATGGGTAAGTAAATGTGCCCCGTTGTGTGCATCATTTTTGCATAGGCTGTTGGTTGTAGAACCTCCCTGTCACAGAGTGGACAAACTGAATATGTTTTGGCACATTTTATTTATTTAGACAATTACTAGAAAGGAACTAAGGAAGTACCTGTAAATTTAGCCTTACTTTCCCCAATACTGCCTCTTCAGTTTCAGCCGATCACACTAGTTTGAGAAGTCAGAGTTATGAGCATGCGCAGTAGCTCTGGCAGTGGAGCCAAGGGTACACAGCACATGATCTGAGATAGTTGGAGTTACCGCACATGCGCAGAACTCTAGCTTTTCAGTTGAGTGTACGCCAGTACTGCGTATTTTGTGTTTTGAGGCTGATAATACATGTGAAGATTATAACTAATCCAAAATGGCAACCAAATTAAGGCTACATTCACACGAAGGTGTGAAAATGGCTGTATATACGGGTACCATCTTTTCAACGGGCAATACAACCTTCCACTGAATGGCCATATTGTGCACTGTATCGTTTTTGAGTTGCATAAAAATACAGGGCATGTCCTATTTTCTCATGTTCTTGTGTCCGTACGCCCTATAGATGTCTATGGGAATGTTTAAAATATGGGTTGCATATGCTGCCGTATATACATGCAGTACCCAGAACCAGTGGGAGGAGCATTCTGTCAGCGAGCCAATAGTAAGCCATCCATAATTTGCCGGCCCACCGTATTTTATAGGGATATGGTACGGATACAGCGCCATATGTGCACATACAGGTGAAAAATGTCACATATATACAGCACGGAAATACAGGACTGTTCTTTGAATGTAGCAAAAATCTGTGCCAGCCAATAGAAACAGATATTGCTCCCTAAAATTTCTTTATTCTGTAATTTGGCTTAATTTTACTAAACAAAAGAAATGTTGTCTGCTTTGCTGATGGGGCCCGCTACGGATAGAGCACCAGATAGTCACGCTGCCATCAGGTATAAGACGACACAACAGGTACAAGTAATTCTACTGAAGTGTTTACCAGATATAAGAAAGGTCATGTTTTGGCATTTGTTGTATACAGGCAGTCCCCGGGTTACGAGAGAGGTTCTTTAGGTTTGTTCTTAAGTTTAATTTGTATGTATGTTGGAACTGTATATTTTAAAGCTTTATTGCAGATAACTGTTACAGCTGTATATTGTAACCTAAGGCTAAAGTACAGAAAATTACCAATTGCCAGAGGTTTATTTGTAACTTGGGGTCGTCTGTAAGTTGGGTGTTCTTAAGTAGGGGACCGCTTGCATTTCTCTTATATTTGTTTTGTGAGGAATATTATTTGCCCTACACATTGACACTATGGGGCACATTTACTAAGGGTCCGCACACCGCATTTTCATCGGGTTTACCAACTATTTTACATTACATTTAACAGGGGTTTTTGACGCACGCAATCGGATTTTGGCGCAATCACGCGACTTTCATGCGGCGCAAATCGGGGGCGTGGCCGGACAACGTGGCTGATTTGGACTAAGCGCGGGATTTAAAATTCAAATTGTGTTGCAAGATCAGCACTCACATACACTGGGTGGAAGAAGGTGAACTCCTGCGGACCTGAGCAGGGAAGCGACACATGCAGGATATTGGGCGCACGATCTTAGTGAATCGCGGCAGACTTCATCCTCGTCGTACAATGCACCTCGGGGATCACACAGGGACTGGGTAAGTAAATGTGCCCCTATAAGAGAAATGGATGTATCAAGTAACACAGCTGTTTGATGCCGATGAAAGGACCAGTAGAATGTTCTGCTTATAAGTTGTTAATGTCTTTTTAATGATGGAGTGTAGGGTCTGGCTACCAGTCTAGTTATATTTCACCATCATGTTTCATCCGATCAAAGTTGTATGCAAAGAACCTGTTTTAACACACTTTAACCCTTCCCCAGTTTGCACATATGTATGTAAGCTATTTTCTCACCAGGGAGTAAGGGAAGACTTGTGCATGAGATCAGTTCCTAGAAAAGCATGTTCAGCTGCTCTCAGCTGTCCGATATTCCAGGCTTTGGTGAAGCAATGATTCTGTGTCTAAATCTAATCTGGTCATTGCTGTTGTCCATTGGGGCTTATATGACTTATCACATGATGACGACCTTTTGTGAAAATAAAGCTGGGTACAACTTTTGTAGACATCGCTGGTCATCGTAGGATCTTATCACATTGCATCAACCTCTGTCGTAATGTCTAATCTATATACAGGCAAAGCTCCTGTTACCTCTTTATGGATCATTTTAGCTTCAAATAGTGCCATACTTCTGCTGCCCTATTACAGAGGAATTATATATTAAAGAAAGAATACCCACCAAACAAATGGGAATCTATACTACCACCAGCCTTCCGCATACAGTACTGAGCCAAGATGTATGTTGTACATCTATAATGGTCTGCCTGTGATTAACGGAATTGCTGTGCTATGGACCCACACAACCCCATTATTTACCACTATTCCTTCCTTTATAATGGAGATACTCTTCCCTATAAGTGTTGCTTTCAGTCAGCATATATTATCTTACCAATAATCAGAACCCAGAGGGGGGCACTCATTATTTTTGACGATGGTTGTTGGTTTTTGGTGCCCGATTTTAGAAGTGTTTTTCACTGTGATGTTATATTGTGGCACACAACCTTAATGTATTTGGTGTAAGAAGAACAAACGAAAATCAGAAATGACAAACCGCATTCATGAAGGGCTTTAGAAGTTGGTAGACTTGTTTTTATTTGGTCTCATTATACCGCAAACATTGCTGCCAAAAAGGTATCAGTAAACTAAAAGTGCATGGAATTTGTTGGGATCGGAGAGCTGAACCCAAATCGGCAAAGCCAATAATAAATGCATTTTGGAATGCAGATATTTGTGCTGTTGCCTGTAAAAATGGTATATGTAGACATTTAATTACAAACACTTGATGTATGGTGGGGGCTTATGACTTAAGCACACTGGTGGGACAGCTGTTATGTGCACAAATGTATATAGATTGTTATGGGTTACAGTAAATTTGTGCGCAAATGTGGAGAGGTATTAAATGTCCCCCTGATGTTCCTGTATAATAGAAGTTGGGTATAAAGTGTCCGCGTCATCTACAACTGTAAATGATAAGCCACAATATGTAGTATCTGTACTACAGATGAAGAGCATAGTTGTAAGACTGAATGCACACGACCGTCGGGGGGACATACGTTCCCCTATAGATGGCAAGGGACTCACGGTGGCACATGTGTGGCACTTTACAGCTCCGTACACGGGGACATGTCCTATCTCACCCCGTGTTACGGGGCCGTACGCCGTGTATCTCTTTGGGAGGGGAGGGGTCACCCCTTCTCCTCTCCATCACAGCGAACGTATGCTGCATATGTTTGCCGTGTATGCAGCCTAAGGGTTGTCTAAGATTTAACCACTTGATGTTTTATGGCACACTGGTCCATGACCAGGGACTTTGGGAGATTGGGTGATAAGGAGGCAACCCATGTCTGCCCACGTCCAATCAAAGTGTCCAACTGTGCCACAAATCCGGGAAGGACTAGTTCCTGCATTCAGCCGCACAGCACATTCACTGTGTGATGAGATATGGCGGCCTCACCACACTGTGACCACATCTAATAGATGTCAACGGGGGCCTAGAGCTAGCCACAATTGTCTTGGATGGCTCATGGCCCCATATATGGTTGTGTGCATGAGACCTAAAGTTGCACTTTAAACAGTATTTGCCCGATCCCTGAACTTGTTTAGCCAAGTGGTACTCATTTTCTCTTTTCTATTTTAACCCCCTTAATAACTAGGCCTTTTTTTTCATTTTTGCGTCTTCATTTTTCACTCCACACTTTCAAAAATCTAGAAAGTTTCTCTTTTTCCCCCGTGTGAGGGCTTGTTTTCTGCGTAACAAATTACCATCCATCAAAAAAATTCAAAATGCTGTGAAATTGGTGAAAAAACACATTTGCACCATTTTCTTATGGGCTTGTATTTTATGTCAAATTTATGTAGATTTTACAGTGTTTTTATACATTTACAAAAATTAAAACCTCCTGTACAAAAAAACTCTTTATTTTGCCATCTACTGGTGCTAATAACTTTTTCATACTATGCGTGAGGTGTCATTTTTTGCAAGATGAGATGATGTTTTAATTGCTACCATTTTTAGGACTGTAAAGTCTTTTGTTCAATTCTTATTCAATTTTTTACATGTTGCAAAATGGCAATAAAGTGGCATTTTCGACTTTTCCGTCACTGGGTTAAATGCCGGGAATAACCATTGTTATACTTTGATAGATAGGAAATTTTGGGACCCAACGATACCTAACATATTCATGATTTCTACTTTTTATTTATATTTATATCAGTTCTAGGGAAAGGGGGTGAATTGAATTTTGTTTTCAATTTTTAATTTAATAAAAAATGTTTACACTTTTTTTTAGAGCCCTTGGGGTACTTTTACCTTAGGTTGTCTGATTGATCCTACCATATCCTGCCATACTATAGTATGGCAATATATGGGGATTTTACTGATCATGCATTACAATGTGCCACTGGCACATTAATGAGATGATTTTTGTAAGACCCGAAGCTGTCAAAGCAGGGGGAGCAACAAGCAAAGCCAAGATGGCAGCCCCCATGCAGGTGTTATTACTGGGTATTTGCTGCAATATTCGAAAAACATGGAAAAGGCTTAGCCCATGAGCCCTCACCGAACATCCGCAGCCGATGTGTGATGTATAGATACGTCACATGTCTTTAAGGGATTCAAAGGAACCTGTCAACAGCTCTTACCCAACTAAACTACGAGCATCCTCAGGTAGGATATGAAATTCCAATTTAAAAAAAAAAAAAATTATGTTAAGTTTCACCCATTTAAGTAATAGATCACATTGAAAATCATATATAAATGACCAGACACTATTTTGCATGAGTTGAGTCATTTTCAGAGGTTAAGGGGGATGTGGGAGTCACATTTAATATTATATTAAACATAACAGTCTCCTCTTTCAGATACCACAGGCGCATGGAGTTAGAAATATAGTTGGGAATGTGAACTGCAGATTCCAATTCCTGCCTTTCTTTCTAACTGTGTTTATCTCTAGCTCTGTAGATCAAAAGACACAAGCCTGATGTGGTTTAAAAGATGAGATTCTTACATTTAATGAGTTAGTGCTCTTTACAGGGGATATCTTTTTTGTCTCTCTGCTCTATTTTAAAGGCTTTTCTAATAGCCTCCATAAAAATCGCTGTTACAGAACATTTGCCAGGCCAACTTTACATACAAACATCAGGACTTAAAGGAAACCTACTATAACGTATCTACCTAATAAATTATTTTACGAGGTTCCTGTGGCTACTCCATGACGCAGTAGCAGCGTGCACTCATCTGAAAAGCCAGATTTCTGCGTATGCACTGTGCGCCCTCGGCTCTGGAGCTACTGCGTATACACAGAACTCCGGCTTCTCAAATGAGACGATGCGCGCCCTTGGCTCTGGAGCGGGAGCTACTGCCTATACATAGAATTTCAGAATTTCAGATTTCTCAGATGCGTACACGCTGCTATTGCGAACTTTAAGTGGAGGAGGGATTCAAAGTGGCTACTGGGTCATTGGGAGTACCTGTAGCTCCCACTTTACGGCGCCTCAGTAATCTTGTAAGATAATTTGCATATTTATATGATAAATGATTTCTAATGTTCAGTTGCACTAAAGGATTAAATTGGGCTGCTGTGCAATAGATGATCCTGCCTATTCACACGGGGTCGCCATGTGCTGTAGAGGAGCAGGAAGTGGCCCCTCCTCCCTCCATAGGAAACAGCGGCACCTGGCCGCACACCAGGGAAAAGATAGAGCATGTTCTATCTTTTCCTGCTGTGCGGCGCGGAACGGTGCCACAGAATGCCGCCACCGCCATTGCCATCTATGGGGACGTATATGTACGTCCCCGTAGACGGCTGTGTGAATGAACCATTATTAAGTGGATTAATATTGTTATTATAATAATCTGTAAATGATATGACCTAATAAATCCAGAGTACACATTCCTCCCTCGTGTCCTCTCATTCTTTTCTGCAGTGATTAAGTGGCATCAGTTATTATGGAATGTTGTCATCCATGATATCACTGCTATTGTCACCAAAGTATTAATAACCGTCTGTCAACAAATATGATAGTTATGAAGAGACAGCTGAAAGATTATAGACTTTGCAATAATACGGCTAGGGCCAGTCATGGAAGGGAACTTTCCTATCTTATACATCTGCAGTGATGTCAGTACAGGACCACTGCCAGCATTCCAGCAACCATCTAAATAGTCCAGGAGGAGTTTTACTGAGGAGGAGTTGGGTTATTGGACAGCAGAACCTAATTCTTCATAAAAAGATAAGTCAAGAGAATCCTGACCGTCTCAAGTCTTTATTCAGTAAGTCCGTTATTTGCTTGGGTTTCCATAGATTTTAAGTAGAAATAAAGGGGTTTTCTAATTGCGACCCTCTGTATAAGCCAGAACTTCAATGGCATGTAACACGGCATGTAAAATGCTTAGCTGTCAAAGTTTTCTTCATCGAAATTGTTATTTGCTTGGGGTAACTTTTGCAAGACATGCAAGATTTTAATGGGAATGATCTATCTGATTTGGCTTTCACTGATCTAGACTATAATAATCTCAATGAGTAACAGTAAGAATTCTGACTTAAATAATTAAAAAATGAATTTCGTGTTAACTAAAACACAGACATTTCAATTAAACACCTGAATTTGAAAGAATTTAAAGAAAGCAAGTTACAATACTAAATTTAAATCAGGGTTATTCTGAATAAGAATTTTGAGACATTGAGAAAAAATAAAAATTCTAATATAATTTAAAAGATGTTAAGATGTTTTCAGAATGTTATAGGCAAAAGCTGTATCTACAATATACCAGAACAATTACATTGGGGCACATTTACATAGAAAGTCGCAAACTGCGCTAAAAGTGCTCTTTCCGCGTATAATGCTGAGTGCGACCAATTCATTAAGATCGTGCGCCAGAAATCATGAATCTGTCGCTTCCTCGCACTGGCCCGACAGAGTTCACCATCTTTTTTGTGGTGAACCTTTAACATAGGGCGTGGAACACAAATTGCATGTACCTTATATACTCGAGTATAAGCCTAGTTTTTCAGCACAAAATTTGTGCTCAAAAACTGTAACTCGGCTTATACTCGTGTCAACTAAAAAAATAAAGACAAAACTTACCTTTCTGACGTCACCCGTAGGTCCTCTTCTGTCTGAGACAGTCTGAGACAGAAGAGGACCTATGGGGGACGTCGGAAAGATGAGTACAGTGTTATTTTTTTTTCTACTACAGGGGTTGGGCAGGCTGTATGCTACAGGGGCTGGCAGACTATATACTGGGAGGCTGTAACCAATGCATTTCCCACCCTCGGCTTATACTCGAGTCAATAGGTTTTCCCAGTTTTTTGTGTTGAAATTAGGGGTCTCGGCTTATACTCGGGTCGACTTATACTCGAGTATATACGGTACTTTGCTGGGCCTAAATCAGTTGGCATGCCTCCTAATTTGTGTCGCATGGAAGCTGGCACAATTGTGCCACAAAAGCATTTTTAGCCTAGAAGAACGTGAACAGTCCGACAAAAGTGTGGCGCAAAGCCCTTAGTAAATGTGCCCCATTGTATTGTTCCAATGTCAATATTTTCTTTTACTTTTCAAGGCTACAAATATGCTGATTGTAAGAATCAGTAGTTACTATACCACTTCTCATTGTTCAATTGTTTGATACAGTTTTTTATAAAAATTTTTGCTTACTAGACAATTGGGGAGGGGGGGTAGGGGTTGGCATATGGACTTGTTTTGGTTTCTACATTTGTAGGAAATAATTTTTCTCCACTATGGGCATCAGACTTTTAGTTTTTTTTATGCATGCTGCCTCTGGATTATGAGTTGACTTGATGGAACTGCATAACAATAAAATGCATCCTACTATGACTTTATGTGCATCTCATTTGCCAACAACACTAAATTTTGCAACAACCATCCAAGAGATTTTAATCTCTTTAAAAGACAATAAAAGCTGTAAATACATGTAAAAACATTATATCAAATATTGGTGATATCTGGGGAATTTGAAATTGTGCTGATATAAGAACTGTATAGGAACATATGATGATTAATAGAATATTCATACGATACATTATACATATATTACCTATGGACATGCAGGCAGTCCCTGGGTTACAAACAAGACAGGTTAAATAGGGTTGTTCTTAACTTGAATTTGTAAGTTGAAACTGTATATTTTATAATTGTAGGGGGCATTTTTTTTTGCTGTAATGGGACCAAGGATTATCAATAAAGCTTCATTACAGACACCTTACAGCTGATTATTTCAGCCTGGGATTATAGTAAAGCAATCAGAGAGCTTCACCAAAGGTCACAGTGGGCAGAGGGGTCCGTCTTTAGCTAGGGGTCGTCTGTAAGTAGGGTGTCCTTAAGTAGGGGACCACTTGTGTGGGGCTAATATAAAAATGTGACCTGGTCACAAATAAACATTGGCTGTCGGCTGATAGCTCTGAGTTCACATGGAACAATAATGGGGCAACACATGTTCTTAAAAACAATTGGTTGGATAATCATCAGCCCATGTGACGGACCTGAGAAATCTTTTAATTGATGTGTTAGAAATTAGAAGCTACACATCTAGTAGATTTGAGATCTTTTTGGTATCCTGCTTGAGCAGACCACCAATATTCCAGTATCTGGCTACTTCATTTCAACAATCAGGGTACTAAGCAGATAAAGATCTAGAACAAACATAGAGCACCAACAAGAACTTCTGGTAAATCCCCATAGCCCAGCATGCTGCTCTCAAGTTTTCATCAGTAAGCTGATATATTTGGCTCTAGTTCACATTTAGCTTTCCACTTTAAAATAGTTTACACGTAGAACTTCTAAGGGAACATAACAGTTTATAAAGAAATAATCACCACTGTCTAATGATCAGTCTGCCGAGCCCAAGCAACTTTAAAGCTCGACTACATTTACCAATTTGGATGATTTGTTTAACATTCAAAAGATGGACAAAGACAGTAGATAGCATTTGGTTGAGACAGGTATTGTTCCATAAATCTTGAAAAAAACTTGGCACTCCTGTGATACTTGATTTGCATATTTTATTATAGTGAATCGGCAATCCAAAATTAATGCAACATTTCGGTCGTATAACATCAGACCTTCTTCAGGCACGGATTGCTGGGATTAGGTGGTGTGACCGTTGTGGCGCTTGGGGAGCTGTGGAGTGTGGGAGACCCCGCTGTAGCGCAGCCAACCTACAGCGGGGTCTCCTACGCTCCACAGCTCCCCAAGCACCACAAGTTTTTTTCAAGATTTATTGAGAGGTGTTGCAGCCTACTTGTGCACCCATACCACCAACATTGAGTGACGTGTACTACTTCCACATTTATTGTTCCATAGACATATCAGCTTAGTCAAGTATGTAGTTACGTATATTCTTAAAAGGGAGAGGGGCAAATCCACCCCCAGGCACCTCTGATGATGGTTTATGCACAGAGAGCAAAAAGATGTCCGGAGTTCCACATCTGAACCTTAACATTAGAAGGACAGAAGGTTTGTACATCATGTTTTGCTAACTTTATTTAGAGATGATCTAAGCTTCTTCCTCTGTGTTACATGTTGAAGCACATTAGTTTGTATCTTCATATACTTTTCCCAAAGTCTTAGAGCAACCCCAAACAAACATGTCCTCTAAAACAAGATTTGTTGAAATATTTTCTTACAATAAAATTATTTGACTGCAATGATTGAACATAAACACATTCCACCCACAGAAGGTTAAAGGGGTTGTCCATTCACTGTAGGAGTGTCATAGAAAGGTGACCTTTGTACTTGGCAATCTCCGGCATTCCCACAGTCACTATAAGTAACGACAGGACAACCTGCCACTTCTTCCTTTAGCTGGAACTGTTCTCGTGAACTGTGGGCGGTCTTTCCTAGTAATCGTGGAGGGCCCAGTAGTTAGAGCCCCACTTATCAAATTGTTATCCCCTATCCAGCGGAGTCAGCCCCTTTAATAAAGGGAACAGAGAAGTGATTTCTGTTCATGTTTAACTTCATCAGTTTGGATTTACTTTCAACATTGTTTGGACAGACTACCAAGCAGGATTGAAGGTCTCGCTTGACTTTTTTAGTTTGATAAAAAGACGCCCTATACGAGACCTGATTAACACACATATATGTGGTCTGTAGAAAGAAATGGCACATGACTTATTATTTCCAGGAAGTTTGCAAAAGACCAGGGGACATATATTATAGCTTGAGAGAAGGCATTTATACCTCTATATAGAAGGGTTCTCTACAGTTAGTAGTTTTGGTAAACTGTGGAATGTGTTACATTAACAGTTATAACTAAGGTAAAAATGTCGGCCAAAGACAGAATTGATGCAATTCATTGCTACAAGCAATAGGTTGGAGTTGATGGATCTATGTTTTATGAAGTCCTTATCTACAGAGCTTCAAGCATCATAGAGATAAATAATACATGGAGCTCTGATTTCCCCACAGAACAGCAGTGCCAAAATGTAATATTATGCAAGAAGTCCCTTCTTCCCATCAAGATAATAGTACTAAACTGTAATCCTGATGAGTAGTGATGAGCGGACCCTTTACAATTTAAATATCCAGTTCAAGTCTTTGTTTATAACTGGATCCTGGCACTGATCCTGGGTATTAACTAAAAACGTCTTTGTGGATTTACAATCCTCCCCAGAATGGCGGCACCCAGCACCACCAGCAGGTTAGTGCCAGTGTTAGCAACCAGAGACATTTAAATGCCACTGGTTACTTTACCAGCAGCATTTAAAGAGTTAATACCCAGCGATCAGTACCAGCAGTGATTGTGGGCATTAACCGCTGTGGTATGTGGAACCAAACTTCCAATGAAGTTCATGGTCAGGTGGACCCGAGCCCACAAAGTTCGGTACTAACCTATTCGAGTCTGCTGAACACTACTGATGAGTCCCATCCAAGCCAGTGTTATCAGTGTGAAATCCTTCCAGAACACAGTCCATGATTCATGGACTAACCATGGTCCAGTGGTTCTAGGCTTTACTTCTAATTTTATATTGAAATAGATATAATGGGGCTCATTTGCTTACCCAGTCCATTCGCGATTCCGCGGCGCGTTGGCCAATGTTGATTCGGAGCTTGCCGGGATTCACTAAGGTCGTGCGCCGATATCCACTAGGTCCGCTGCTGCTCCGAGGGGTCCGCCGGAGTTCACCATCCTCTTCCTGGTGCATGTAAGTGCGTGTCAAGCGACACATTTTCAGTTTCCAATGGGACTGAGTCTTCTGGGCTCTAAAGTTTCATCTGTAATTTTCAGTTCTATAAAACATTTACCTACATAATAAAATCTACACATTTATCGTTTAATCTGACCCTCAGTGTGACTAAAATCATAATTTCTAACATTTCTTTAAGACATGTTTGAGCCAAGAGGGATATTGATTTTGTGAATCGTTATGGATAAGAGAAGTATTTTAAGTGCCTTGACCTCAAGTTTCCATACAGGGAATACATATCATTGTTTCACACTCTATGTAAATGGGATGGGGGTTAAGAAAACCATGGCCTGGCTGAAAATATTTCTTTCTAACTCAACCACAGGCAAAGAGGAACATAGCTGAAGTGACAGGTGACAATGTCCATAGCCGGGTCCAGTGATAAGCCCGGGCACATAAAAATAGACTCCATGATCTCATCAGCTTCTGAGAGCCAGTGAATCCAGAAGCTATGCCAGGAGAGACAAAAGTGGGGACTTAAAAAGGCTTGTAGAAAGGGCAGCAGGGAGTTGGAGAGATTTTCCTACTTTGGTTTGGCTCCAGCTTGGAGTACATTTGTCTCTTGTCGTCTCTATATGGAACATTGTGACTCTAATGGTGTATGTGTCATGCCTGATTCACCGGTATCTTCCTACCACAGCACAGAAAATCTCTATGCAGGTAATTCATCTCTATAACTAACTAATATACATTTTGCTGTTTTAGTGTTTATTGTGTCTAAAGGGAAACCTACGTGATTTTGTTCCCATTTTAAACGAGGACTTCTTGTTTTTTTATTGTAATGATTAGACATGACCTTTCTTGTACTGTGTGTCAGTGCTAAGTGATCAGCTTGACAATTTGAAGAGCTTTCTAGGACAAGTATATGCCAAGAGGACAGACCCCTTTACTGATATTAACACCTCCCCGGATACTTTTTGGTTCATAGTGCTTGTCGGTGAATGTTGGATTTGTTTTGTTACTACAATTTGTAGAAGCAATCATCATATGAAATGCCTAAAACCAATGTACAGTATGATAATGTAGAAGAAAAACATATGCAAATAGACTCAACCTGTTAAGTGACATAATTTTACTGAGATTTAGATATTAAACATTATTTTAATGATTTCAACAGGTAATAGTGAAAATCATCCAAAAACATTGTTAAAGAAACATTTTGAGGACTAGTTATACTTAATTTCCCCTTCCTGGTAAATGTAGTGGTTGTTTTACTTTAATGCTAATGAGATCTGTCGTGTAGGCTTTTTAGATAGGTAGATAATGAAAAAGGAAAATAATTTCATTGGTGATGAGTTCACTTTAATCAACTTCTACATGAAAGATTATGAAAGATTATTAAGTCCCAGATGATCTGTTTTTATATGTCATACATGATTATTGCTCTGCTCATGGTTATATGATATAAATACTTCATACCGTTCCCGCTTTAGTAATGTCAAGGATTGGCAGGGTACTCGAATGGCTGGAAGTAACGATATATTTACTCATCCTTCAATGTGTTGCATGTATTAATGTGTCCACATAAATCCTTGCACGATTGCTTCTAATTTGGAATGTAATGTTCTCTATGTATATTTCTCTTCTCAATTGCTAATCTACATTTCGTAACTTTTACAACCAGATAAATTGTGTTTAATATATAATAAATTATGTTTTACAGAACTTAATCGCAGTGAAAGTGTCGTAGAGAAAAATGTCAAGGAGGCTAGAACCAAATGTAGAACAATTGCATCTCTGCTAACTGACGCCCCAAATCCTCACTCAAAGGGTGTTCTTATGTTCAAGAAGAGAAGACAGAGAGCAAAGAAATACACACTTGTGAGTTACGGAAGTGTAGACGAAGATCGTTATATCGAAGACGAAGACGGTGTCCTTCCTACGAGTGAATCAGAATTCGACGAAGAGGGATTCTCTGATGCTCGTAGCCTAACAAATAATTCAGACTGGGACAGCACCTATATGGATATTGAAAAGCCCAAAATGGAGCATGAGACACAGGAAGAAAAAGGTCTGAGTGAGGCATCAGGGAAGGGAGCAGCATTGTTTGAAATGCAAAGGCAGAAATCTGAACAGGTGGCTGACAGTTCTCCCTCACAAATTCCACAAGAGAATCATAAAACTCCAGTTGCTCCACCTAGGAAATCAATTGCAAATGGAAATGTTGTTCCCATGGTAAATTATGAAAAAGGCCATGAGACACGCGGCTCGGAGAACACAAAGGTGACAAGCACACAAATATCACTATCCCCTGCTCATTCCCAAGATCCACAAGCTTCTGGTTCTGAAAATGTCATCTTCAACAGGTCAGCAAGACCATTTACTCCTGGTCAAGTTGGACAGCGTACTATGGCTTCTTCAGTTGTGTTCAAGCCTTCAGCACCAAAAAAAATTGAAACCTTTCCTGTGAGTAATGTTGCTCCATCTCCGTTCAATCCATTTACAGCTAATACACCTGCAAGCCCTCAAAAAACCCCTGTGAGTTCTGTTGCATCCCTTTATATCCCAGCACCGGGAAGGGCAGTTTCATCACCTGCAACCCATTACCATGAGAATCAAAAAGAGAATATCCCAGCTCCAGCAACACCACGGACTACTACTGCTTCCATATATCTTTCATCTCCTTCTCGTGCATCAGGTCCTCAAAGTGTTACCTCCCAGCCAAATGTATCGGCGTCTACTCCCGTGACTCCCTCAACATCTACAGTGGCACAATTTATTAGTCCAGCACCCACGATGCCTTCATATATATCACCAGTTAGCTCAGTAAACCAGTCCCCAGACTCTGTAAATTCAAGAGAACAGAGGATTTCGGTACCTATAGGACGTACTGGAATCCTAAATGAAGCACGAAGAAGAGGTGGCAGGAAGCAGATGTTTGCTAAAAAGGAAGAAAAGAAATGCATGCCGAATCCAGAACTCTTGTCGATGGTGAAGAATATAGACGTAAAACCCAAGCAAGAGCAGCATGGAGCAGGTTTTGAATCTGGCCCAGAAGAAGATTTTCTTAGCTTAGGAGCTGAAGCATGTAATTTTATGCAATCTTCAGCAAGAAAATTTAAAGTTCCTCCCCCTGTGGCCCCAAAACCCAGTTTCAAAACAACACCAGAACAACTTGTAAATGGAAACCAAGATTTGCCTGAGTTAAAGGGTAAAGGAGCAGAATTGTTTGCAAAAAGACAAAGTCGTATGGACAAATTTGTGGTTGATTCAGATCACAGATCAAGCTCCAGGCCTAACTCAAGGCCAAGAACACCTTCACCGACACCATCTCTTCCCTCTTCCTGGAAATATTCACCTAATATTCGTGCACCACCCCCAATAGGATACAATCCACTGGTTTCACCATTCTGTCCTTTAGCTGCATTGAAAGCTCAAGGAAGCAAAACAGAAAGTAAAGTGAAAAAAGGAGCTAGTGGTAAACCACGAATGCAAGCCATAGATTTTATGCGCCACCAACCTTACCAGCTAAATTCAGCCATGTTCTGTTTTGGGGATTCTTCCAATAGCCAGGATACTCAAAAAATGAATTCCATTCAAAGTCCAAGGCAAGTACCTGTGAAAATTGCTAGAGCTCATGATATAAAACGTTTCTCAACTCCCACGCCAATGTCTTCTTCAGTCAACATGACTCCTACGGTATTAACACCTAGATCTGCAACAACTCTTGCAGAACCAGTTTGGAGAAGCGACATATCATGCCAACCTACCCCAAACAATGTCTCCGGGCCGGCTCCTTTTTATACTCCTGTCCAGGAGGCTCCACAGAATAATCATGATTCTTCGGTGCTTAGTCCTACTAACTCATTCACCTCTCCTAGATCATCAATTTCTAGAATCCAGGTGCCAAAGCCAAGATTTTCTGCAGCAAGAACAGGAATGCAGGCTAATGTATGGAGACCAGCCAAAGTCCACTTCTGATCTTGAAAATAAAGCTACAGTTGTCGAAAATGCTCTTGTGAAAATTGTTGGCTAAGCTTTGTATTAATTTGCGTGTATAGATTAATCATCATTCATACATTTTTCCGTGACTGTTGCGGTAAAAATTAAGCAAAATGAACTATGAAAGAAGATTTTGATGGATAATGAAAGGTCAGCTAAAGAAGAAATATTCAAAGAAGGCAACATCTAAGAGAAATACTTTGAAGAAAAAGGTTTGAAATGTACAGAATGTAACAGGAATGTAATATGTGCATCTCGCATAAGGAGCAAGCAAAGATTGACTTTGTATCAATGGTGGTGGAAGTAGATGTTGGTGCAGTTAAAAGACCTAAGAGGCCTTGGATGTGGGATCTGTTTTGTATGGTGCCACCATTACAACTAAGTTGACTTTTTACCCCAATATATATTTTGTGAAAGTACAAAAATATATTTCTATAGCCACGTAATTATATTTCTGCAGTTTCTCTTTGGCGCTATTGGAAACCCGTGAATGTTAGTGTACAGATAATACACTGACCTTTTTTTGCATTGTGTAGGCAATGAGTTTCCTTCTTGTACACCAAAATCATGAACTGCATGTTCCTGTTCTTCATATGGGATGTGCATGTTTACTTGACACAGAGTTTACGCCACAATTTTATCACAGTGTAAATTTTTGTGCAAAAAGTGCCTTTTTAGTCCTATACAATGCACATTGGGATAATGCACAATTTTCGAACACTAAAGTAAATCCTACAGCTGTAAGAAATAGAAAGCATTGTTATCATAGATCTTTATAGTTGCGCTGACTTTTGGAGCATCATTCATTTGAAGTGATATGCTTAGTTAAAATAAATCTCCACTAAAAATAAACCAGATTTATTTCTTTTAGAACTTGGACACCTATCTGCCACATGCCTCCAAGCTATTTATTTTACTCATCTTATAGTTAAAGGGGTTGTCTGATTTTTTGATGAGTTTTGGTTTTCAATGCTTAGTATGTTTTAAAATAAATATTGATATTCACCTATTGGTTCCGTTGACCCTGCTCCTAAAACATTGGCTCGTGATTCATTACTGTATATAGCTGCATTATGGACATTAGGTCAATGTCACATGCTTGCAGCAGCCAATCACCATCATTAATGGTCAAGTGCGAGCAATGATTGGCTACCATGGTTGTGTGCTATGGACATGTTGCAGTCAGGTAAACAATCCCCAACCAGTGACACAGGAGTCATGGTGCTGGATAAAATAAGATAGGATAACATTTATTATTCCAGAAGCTAAACTTATATATAAAACATATTAAACAAGACAAACAAACCAGCAACAATAAGGCTGACTTCAAGCACAGGGGATACGAGGATCCGACCTCTTGTTTGGTAAGAGGTCGGATCTATTACAACCCACTTTCCCAACATAAATTTAAAAA
Source organism: Engystomops pustulosus (assembly GCA_019512145.1). NCBI lineage: Eukaryota > Metazoa > Chordata > Amphibia > Anura > Leptodactylidae > Engystomops > Engystomops pustulosus. Next base: position 51,798,296 of record CM033651.1, read on the forward strand.
AAAATTGGCGTACCGTATTTTTCGGACTATAAGACGCTTCTTACTATAGGACGCACCCCAGATTTAGGCTTCCAAAAAAAGGAAAAATATATTTTACACCAATTAAAATATTCCTGTTGGAAGCACAGCACACACAGACAAACATTTACACACTCAACTCTACATAATCCATCCACATACACACTCAACTCTGCATCATCCATACCTATACACACTCAGCTCACCTCAAGTTTTTTTCTTGCTAAAAAGTGCGTCTTATAGTCCAGAAAATACGGTATATAGAAAGGGGTTGGGGAATGGATTGTGGCATATTTGGTGGGGGTCTACTTTTCCACCGTGAAAGCATTGAGAACACCACAGCAAGGTGGAGCCAAAAGTCCCATGATGGCGGCTTTTAAAATGGAGCAATGTTCCAGAAACCAGGCACGCCCCCGGTTTCTGTCGAATGAAAGCCAGCGCAGCTGCGCCACAATCCGATCACATGCGACACAATCCCCTGCTAAATACCTGTCACAGCCGTGCAATCCCCGAAAATGTCAGAAAATCCAATTAAAGTGCGGCCGCGGACCCTTATTCAATAAGCCCCATAATGTTTGCCATGAGGTATCACTTAGAAAAAGACTGCCCGCTTGCACCACTGCACTGTACATGCACCCAATATAACACACTGGAGCCAAGAGTTAGCCGCTGTTTGTGCTGCTAGCTCACTGCTGCTGCACATTTGCAGTTCACTGTTCATTGGAGATGTAACTAAGGCTCTTTTCACACAATGTAAGCAGACATTCGACTGGAGAAGGGGAGGGGGAGCACTATACAGTATATTTAATTTTGATATGTCATTTAAAAGGACCAAGAACTGGGACCATCACTAATGTTGAGTATCAAAGGGTGTGAGTGGGCATAGTCAACTGTTCCATGAGTCTATGCCGCAGATTTATTGGAGTAGATTTATCAAGCGCTGACACATTGCGGCACATTTACTTACCCGGTCCTGTCGCGATCCTGCGGTGCGTTGTCTGACAAGGATTCGGATCTGGCGTGATTCACTAAGATCGTGCGCCCGAGTTCCTGCATCCGTCACTTCTGTCCTGAGGTCCGCCGGAGTTCACCTTCTTCTTCCCGGTGCATGTGAGTGCTTGATCTTGCGACACAATCACGTTTTTAAAAATTCCGCGGTTTGTACGAATCCGTCCCGCCCCCCGATTTCTGTCACGTGCAAGCCGGCGCCAATGCGCACACAATCTGATCGCATGCGCCAAAATCCCAGGGCAATTTGGCGCAAAACGGAAATCATCAGGAAACCCCGACGAAAGTGCGTCAGATGGACCCTTAGTAAATGAGCCCCATTGTGGGAAAGCGCTTGATGTTAATTCTGTTTACCCTTTGCTGAAGAGGCTTCGGCTATGAACTGGCGCAATCTATAGCTAGTGTGCCCAGTAGTGGCCAGACATGTCCACTACAGGGCCACTTGGTGTAGAGGTGCAGTAAGGGTGGAAATAGTAGCAATTTCTGGTCGTGCACCATGAATTCCAACTTTATTCTTTAATAATAATAATCTTTATTTATTTTGCGTCATTATATTCTGTAGTGCTTTACAAATCATAGGGGACATATACAAATATAATATAACACAAACAGCCATATAGAGCAATAGGAGGGAGGGCCCTGCTCACAAGAGTTTACAATGTATGAGGATGAGGAGGCGACACAAGAGCTTACAGTCTATGAGGATGAAGGGTGACACAAGAGCTTACAGTCTATGAGGATGAAGGGTGACACAAGAGCTTACAGTCTATGAGGATGAGGGGGTGACAAAGATCTTACAGCTAATGAGGATGAGTGGGTGACACAGAGCTTACAGTCTATGAGGATGAGGGGTGACACAAGAGCTTACAGCTAATGAGTGATAGGGTATACAAAGCTTCAGTCTATGAGGATGAGGTGACACAAGAGACATCAGTCTATGAGGATGAGGGGGGGACACAAGAGCTTACAGTCTATGAGGATGAGTGGGGTGACACAAAGCTTACAGTTCTTGAGGATGAGGGGTGACAAAAAAGACTTACAGTCTATGAGGATGAGGGTGACACAGAGCTTACAGCTATGAGGATGAGGGGTGAGACAAGAGCTTACGTCTATTGAGGAATAAGGGTGAGACAAGAGCTTACAGTCTATGAGATGAGGGGGTGACACAAGATCTTACAGGTCTATGAGATAGGAGGTGACACAAGAGCTTACAGTCTATGAGGATGAGGGATGAGACAAAGCTTACAGTCTATGAGGATGAAGGGTGAGACAAGAGCTTACAGTCATGAGGATGAGGGGTGACACAAGAGTTACAGTCTATGAGGGATGGGGGTGACACAAAGCTTACAGTCTATGATGATGGGGGTGACACAGAGCTTACAGTCGATGAGGATGAGGGGGTGACACAAGAGCTACAGTCTATGAGGATAGGGGGTGACACAAGAGCTTACAGTCTATGAGGATAGGGGGTGACACAAGAGCTTACAGTCTATGATATGAGGAGGTGACCCAAGAGCTTACATCTCTGAGGATGAGGTGACACAAGAGCTTACAGTCTATAGGATAGGGGGGACACAATGCCTTACAGTCTATGAGGATGAGGGGGTGACACAAGAGCTTACAGTCTATGAGGATGAGGGGTGACACAAGAGCTTACAGTCTATGAGGATGAGGGTACACAAGAGCTTACAGTCTAGAGGATGAGGGAGTGACAAAAGAGCTTACAGTCTATGAGGATAAGGAAGGTGACACAAGAGCTTACAGTCTATGAGGATGGGGATGAGACAAGAGCTTCAGTCTATGAGGAGGAGGGTGAGACAAGAGCTTACAGTCTATGAGGATGAGGGGGTGACACAAGAGCTTACAGTCTATGAGTGATACGAGGTGACACAAGAGCTACAGTCTATGAGAATGAGGGGTGAGACAAGCTTACAGTCTATGAGGATAAGGGGTAACAAAGCTTACGTCTATGATGATGGGGACCAAGAGCTAAGTCTATGAGGAGATGGGGTGAACAAGAGCTTACATGTCTATAGGATGAGGGGGTGACACAAACTTCCAGTCTTGAGGATGAGGGGTGACACAGAGCTTCAGTCTATGAGGATGAGGGGTGACACAAGAGCTTCAGTCTATGAGGATGAAGGGGTGACACAAGAGCTTACAGTCTATAGGATGAGGAGGTAGACACAAGAGCTTACAGTTCTATGAGGATGAGGATGGACACAAGAGCTTACAGTCTATAGGATGAGGGGGGCACACAGAGCTTAACGTCTATGAGGAGAGAGGGTGACACAAGAGCTGCAGTCTATGAGGATGAGGAGTGACACAAGAGCTTGCAGTCTATGAGATGGGGGTGACACAAGAGCTTACAGTTATGTAGGATGATGGGGTGACACAAGAGCTTACAGTCTATGATATGAGGGGTGACACAGAGCTTACAGTTCTGATAGGATGAGGAGTGCCACAAGAGCTTACATCTCTTAGAGGAGGGGGTGACACAAGAGCTTACAGTCTATGAGGATGAGGAGTGACACAAGAGCTTACAGTCTATGAGGATGAGGGGGTGACACAAGAGCTTACAGTCTATGAGGATGAGGGGGGACACAAGAGCTTACAGTCTATGAGGATGAGGGGCTGACACAAGAGCTTACAGTCCGTGAGGATGAGGGGGTGAGCTTGTATAATGGTTCAACCATTCTTTGTTAGGCAACAGAATAAAATTATTTAATAAATAAATTTCTGCTGCTTGAAACAATCATCTGCTGCCATCTTACATACATATCCAAGGTGAATGGGACTGCAGAGAAGTCTGGAGCTTGGTATCTATCTGGTGTTTGCCAGATAACAGACGGGAGGGTACAGGATGGGTAAGTAAAGAGAGTTGAATGTGATGGCCCTGCCTAAAGAGATGGGTCATAAGAGCATGTTTGAATCTTTGGAGGTTGGGAATTAGTCTGATAGTTCAGGGAAGGTAATTCCAGACAATTGGTGCAGCTCGGGAGAAGTCCTGGAGACGTGCGTGAGAAGTTCAAATTAAGGTAGAGATTAATCTAACAGATTGAAGAGCACGGGTTGGGGAATAGACTCACATGAGAGAAGAGAGATTTCCTTTATGCCTTGACACATTCCCCATTCACCTAAAATCAGTATAACTTATCTGAACGACTTACATTCTGCAGCATGTGCATGGATTTTTGCAGGTTTCATTCAGAAGAATTAGATGGCACACACACAGGGAATCTGAAGAAAACCAAATTCTTTCAACTGGTGGTATCATATAAAACATTTCTGTTATCCACTTTATGCTAAAGGATAGATCTTTCTGTTAGAAATGTATGCAAGGAAAAGAATGCATAATGGTAAGGTGACGTATACAGAACTAGCCTGTTTATAAAGGCTTATGTGAAGACTGTAAGGATGATTATTTGTGGCCTGCTTGTGAGAAGTCCAGTGTAAAAGGAAGAATAAAAATCGAAATTTGTGTCCAGTGTCCAAACTTTCCCACTGCAAATTATCTCACTATTTGTGACTAGTCTGTAAAGAGCCTGTCACCAAAAAATGTTGTTCAATCAGATGTCAGCATAGGAGATTAATAATTTATTAATTTATTAGAAGAAATTAGAAATGGAACTTGCCATGAGGATTTCAGATTTTTACCTTATGACAGGTTTCCATAGTCTATTTAATATTAATTCACAATATGCTGGTGTCATAATCATTACTGGTTCCAGTCACTTTTATAACAGTATATAAAAGTATACCTGACAGCGAACTGCATCAAATCATGGGGCAGTCCGAGTCCCTATATTTCTTACTTACTATATAAAGTGAGTGGAACCAGTAATGTTTATTATATAGGCAGATTGAGAAATACTATTAAAAGGCTACAGGAACCTGTCATTAGTTGACAATCCTGCTGACAGTTTACCTTTAAAAGAAATTGGGGCTCATTTACTTACCTGGTCCATTCGCGATCCCGCGGCGCGTTGTCCGACGTTGATTCGGAGCTTGCCGGGATTCACTAAGGTCGTGCGCCTGATATCCACTAGGTGTCGCTGCTGCACTGAAGTCCGCCAGAGTTCACCTGCTTCGTCCCGGTGTATGTGAGTGCTATTCTTGCGACACAAATTTTGTAAAAAATTCTGCAGTTTTTCCGAATCCGTCGGGTTTTCCGATGGCCATGCCCCCCCATTTCTGTTGCGTGAAAGCCGGTGCCGATGCGCCACAATCCGATCACGTGCGCAAATCGAAAATATTTGGGAAACCCGATGAAAATGCGCAATTCGGACCCTTAGTAAATGAGCCCCATTGTATTTTATGTAAATGTATGCTCAGTCTCTGCTCAGAAGTCCAGTGGGCTGTACAAAATGATAAAGGGAAGTTTTGGAATTATCAATAGTGTCACCCAATGGACTCCTTAGCCCATGGGCAGAGATTCATATAAGTTACAACTTGTTATGAAGATGGAAATATAGCAGCTCATGAAGGAGCTTTTGGCATAGTTATATAGTATTGTTAGAATGCTACATAGTACTAAACACTACATCGTTCCAAGAATCCTAAAAGGTGAACACTATCAAGCTGGGCAATACTGATAGCAGGGGAAAGCTTGAAGAACCTTAAAGAGGTCCTCTGGCTTAGAAAACCTAGTTCAAATACACTGTTTGAATTATAAATTCATTCAGGAGAAGAATTTTCTAAGCAAAACACAGCTACAAAAGGATTTTTTCTGTCTGGAGGAGTCTAGGACCCAGCATAGATTATAGATGTATGTGGGTCCTAATAGACCTCATGATCAGCTGTCTGTCCGTGCAGCCTTCTAACACTAAGGGCTTTGCAGAGTCACTTTTGTATACATTGCTACTCACTGTTTAGCTCTTCTAATGATTGGTCTGTAGGTTGTTCAATAAACTTTTCAAAAGAGAAAGATGTCTGTTTTTTTACTATGTGTTAGGGCTAATTCTCATGATAAATAGATAAGTGCCATCCGTTTTTTAAGGGTACATTAAATGCACACGTCCATTTTTAACAGACTGAGGGAGAATTCATTAGACAGACATTTTGAATGCCAGTCTTAAAGTTCCTCATGCTTGGGCTCCAGCTTCTCAGTAAATATGTATGGAGACTCTGCCAGTTCGGACATTTACACCATCTGTGAACTGACTGAGTTTTTTGTTATAGACTCCACTGGTGGAGACTGTAGTAAATGTGCTAGGCCTGGTGCTCATGTTCCTGTCCCCCCTCCAACCCTTCTCTCTGCCCCTACTCACCTAAAGCCAGAGGATTGGGGAGGGGAGATTCATGTGGCTTCTCTGAAAGAAAAGAAAACATAATGGGGCACATTTACCAATGCCCTTGCGCCAATTTTCTGTCGAACTTTGCACATTCTTTTTGGTGCAAATTGCTTGCACAGGTATTTAAGAAGTGTTAGCACGCGTGTGACTTTTTTGTGGCGCGGCTGCACTATTCTTCAGGCGACACAAATTTCTGCTCTGATGAGGGCGTTCCGTTGCTCAGTTGGTGCACCAAATTTAACATGGAAAGTCTGACAGAAGTGTGTCGCACGCCTCATGTTAAAGGTGCACCAAATAAAAGTGGTGCACTCTGTTGGGGCATTGTAGGGGGCATCAGATTCATGAAGACTGGGTGCCACAAATCATGAATCTGGCGCCCCCTGCACACTACACAGGCAAACTGCACATAGTACAGATTGCACTGTTCTTAGTAAATGTGCCCAAATGAATCCCATCCCTGTGTGTCTGTTCCGTCAAAGAATAGAGCATGTCCTGGTCTGACTCGTTTGTACAATAGAAGTCAATATGGGGTATTGATTTTCTTGTGAAAATCCTGGGGCGTGGCCAGAGTTTGTCTATAAAACTATTTTATACACCTCAGTGAGTGGGCACCAGCCTATTGCTGTCTAGAACTGCTGCACTATGTGGGGAATTCATCAAGACTGCCGTTTTGAACTCTAGTCTTCAAACTCTAGTAGACGGTGTCCATGTCTACTAAGAGGCCAGATCCTCCTAGTAGATATAGGAGCAAACTCTGGAAGTTCTGACCAAAGAGCAGGTCTGATCTAGTAAAGTATTTTGCTATAGTCTCCACTGGTTTAACGGTGGAAACTATAGTAAATTTGGTGGTGTGTGGGTTGGAAAAGTCAGAAAACTGGTGGGAGGGGGAAAGGGGAAATTCACGTGCCTTCTCTGCCAGAAAATTGGCAGAAAAGGCATAATGAAGCTCCCCCATGTATCACTAAATGGTGTTAACAGAACCTAAGGAAAATGTCATCTTTCATTATAATTTATAGAAAATAGAATAAAATAAAAAATACTATCAGAAAACAAAACTAGGTCTATAAAAAGGGATATGTTTCCTTATGGGAATTTTAAAAAATATATAAATGTTAGCAATGCATTCTCTTTAATTTTTTCTGGTGAAATTCCTTTGATGCCCAAACCCTTCCTCATGACTAGCTGACAGCACAATTTTTATTTATTTTTTATCTTTGTCATTCCAAATATACCCGATCGTGTGTAGCTGGTGGAAAATGACCCGTATGTCTGCCCAATCCAATGGACTGCACAGCATGTACAGAAAGGGAGTTTACATGGGCTGCACATGATTGTGTGCATTCTTAGGTACAGAATCTCCCACATTTGGTGGGGGCCACTTTAAGGGCAAAGTGGTGGGGCCTAAGGCGCACTCCCCGTGCACCCCCCCCCCCTGGTCACCGCTGCAGTGAGTGATCAGCTGAGTTACATTGAAGATGCAATGTGAAGCACAACCCTTGACAATCCCTTCTATATTTTTACACTATAAATGATCTGCCACTTCATGAGTCCACATGCTTGGAGGCAAGTACATTAAAATAGTGCTAAAATATTTCCCCTTCAGCTAAAAACATTTATTTTTATAAACTGTTGACAAGACTTGACACAATATACTAAGAGACTTCTGCCCGCGGGAGACATTTATTTAATCTTGAATGTGTCTTTTAAGAAGACCACAGTAGTGAGTGGCAGAAATATATTTTAAAGCTATTTTTAAGATTGGGAAAACCCAATGGAGGTGCATTTGTAAAAGGCCTGTGTGCCATAGCACAGCACCTTTTTTCGTGAGCGTGTATGTTGCTCCCCATCGTGTTCTTCCCATTACCTCCATCATGATTCATGATTCCCTGGTTGTGTGTCTGGGGTTTCTGCTGTTGGCACAGAAATGTATCAGTTGTATAAATGGCCCCAACTACCAATGGTAAAATTTAGTATATAACAGCCAGTCTCAGGTCACAGTTTGTACTGTTTAACTGTTAAACTTTTTTTTTTTTCCGATTTTTCTTCAATGTTATTCTCTATATATTATACACTAGAACTGGCAAAACCAATATCCTCAAGCAAGTAAGAAAAAAATTGATGTATTATACCTGCATTACAGTGTAACAATACAAGAGGAATGTAACATATGTTTATATAACTCATTGTACTTCGTACCGACAAGATATGTAAATCAACATAATTGTATGTCTTACTGTATATGTTTTTCTTTTAAAATACAATAAAAATGTTTATTAAATTAAAAGAAAAACAGTTAAAAAAAGAAACAAAAAAAAAAACAGAAAATCACGGGATTCATTTACCTGCACAGTCCTTGCAGATGACAACACAGAGGTTGATGGATGCCCAGTCAGGATTTGGAGCTCGACAATCTGCACAGCTCCTGTTCGATTCATTGAACCAAATCTTTTCAAGTACTTCATAATCAGCCAGAGCCTCGGCTATAGATTGCTGCAATGCTTCATACCACTCTTGCTTCTCTCTTTCTGACTCTGCTGTAAAGCTAAAATATTAGAAGTGCAGAGTTAGGTGTTTATATTGTTTGTCATCATTTTACTGTTATAAAACCAATAAAAACAGTTTAAAATTTTTTTATTTATTTATATAGCGACATTAAATTCTGAATCTCTTAAATACACCACAAAACATATGTCTTGCAATGAATTAGATCTTCTTGACATGGGCTGCAACTGGTAAGACCTAATGGGGAAGGACACAGTAACCCAGAGGTACCCAGCTATCACACTGCTATCAGCCATAGCAACTGCTAAAGGGCCTGTGGGGAGCGGGGCCCAGTCATTGTGCCTGCCAACTTCAAAGCTGCACCAGAGGAGGAAGCAAGCCTGTGGCCACAGAAGGGTAATGTAGGTCACACATGCTTTTGTACAAGTATGTGGGCATGTACAATGTACGAGCAGTCCCACATGTACAGTTCATCTATGTTACATTGTGGAAAGGGGCTTAGTAACCTTATCTACTTTTTCTGTAATTAAAGAGATTTCATACATTACCTTCTTGATTCTAGAGCAGTGGTGGCGAACCTATGGCACGGGTGCCAGAAGTGGCACTCGGAGCCCTCTATATGGGCACCTGCGCCATCACCCCAGTGCAGAGTTCGCCAGACAGGACTCAAAGCCTCTTGCAGTCCCAGGCAGCCCAGGACCCTAAAAAGAAGCTACAATGATCTACACCTACTGTATTGGTGTTGTCAGGTGCCTATACAATTTAAACATGTGGCAGAGCAGGGAATTATAAGTTACTGCTTAAATTGACGCAAATATGTGGGTTTTGGTTGTAGTTTGGGCACTCGGTGTCTAAAAGGTTTGCCATCACTGTTCTAGAGGAATACTAGACTACTCTGTATACTATTAGAAAACAACCACTAGGTGGCATAGAAAATCAAATATTAGAAGCATTACACTTTGGAACTTCTCTCTCATATGTCTCTTAGTAATAAACAAGATTACATATTGGAATGGGCAAAAGATTGATCTTCCCTGTGATAATTTTTCTTCTCTCTTTGTTGCCTATTTTGCTAAAAAGATAAAAAATAAAACAAATAGATCAATATGAATATCAATCCATAACAATTGACAATTTTCTATTCAGTTAAAATAAATTTGAGCTATGCTGGGTGAAATCTCATCTAATAAGTTACCATCCTCTACAACTGAAGCCTTATGGTTATTTGCAGGTTTTATAATATGTCATGTATTGTGGCTTTTTCTTCTGCAAAAAAATTACAATTGAGAAACCAATTACATGACCTATTCTACTAGTTGAAAATAGGCAGCATAAGTTACCCCGAGGAATCGTAACTTCATCCCTGGTTCAAACAGTTGGATGGCTTGTGTCTTGAGCACTGGAAGTCACGGTTCCGATCACGGCTGGTTCAGATCCAGGAGAAGGGTATTTTACTTTTCAGGTAACCACTTTGTAAAGGATTTTTTACCTATTTTTTTGCTCCAAATATTACATTTTGATTTGTCCCATTATCCCCGTTTGTGCACAATCAGCTCCGCTGGTTCATGACTAACTCTACTACCCTGTTCTCTTCTGTGTTACAAATTCTATTAGGATCGATCTTTAGTTGGGTTCATTTAACATCTTATACTTGTACTTTACGATACATTTATGACAGGTTGTAATATACACAGCACATTTCCACTCAGAACCTTGTTTTATTATCTCAAGTTTTTTTCTTAGACTTTGTGTCCCCTTCTATCCTCACCTTGCCATGAACTTCTGCTGTTTTCCAGCCCAGGTGCAGCACACATCCTTGTACACATAGCCTTCTAGATATGTACAGATCTGTTTTTAGAAATGTCATGGTCTTGTGTTTCTATATTAGTAGTCATCAGGTCTCTGTAACAACCGTAATTCTGTCATAACTGTTAGAACCGTCCACAAAGATTCTATTCCAGTTAATTCAAACATTAATGATTGTAAATCATCTTTGATGTATTATGTAAAGGAGCCTGGATATATGGAGAGAGAAAGTGATGTCACCCCTGTTACCCCTCTCTTCCCCCTGTTAATGCCTGTGAGTAATGTGTAGTAAAGCATTGCTAGTGCTTGTGCGTTATTTGCTGACATGCTGCATCCTCCTAATACACATGTGGGAGACACAGATATCAACTACACAAGTACCTGACATGTTCTGCTATAACATGGCTGCATCCTGCCAGCACCAGGAAGCACAGAGAGGCAGCCAGCACCAGGAGTGGCGCAAGCAAATTTGGTCACTGAAATGGGCATTCCAGTGCACAGTTGGAGCATGCGCCACATTTAACATCCAAAGTCTGACAGAAGTGTTTTTGCTAAAGTTGCACCAAAAAAGTTGGTACACACTGTCGGGGCAGGGCCTGGAGCTCCAGATTCATGAAGAATGGCACCAGAATTCATGAATCTGGCACCCCCTGCACACTAATGTAGTGTATTCATTCATATAGTGTAGTGTATTCTTTCTATATATCGGTAGTACATGGTGTGTATATGTACAGTAAAGTGTCTGATATTGGGTTGAAGATGTTGGTGATCTCAGTAAGTTCTTTAGTGTATTGTTTGGTGGTTTCATAACAGTGTGTAATATTTTTCATCAGAAAATTGTGTTCCTGAAAGTAATGTGTCGATAATCACTACAGTTCCTCCTTTGTCTGCTGGTTTGATGACAATGGGGGTCATTTACTAAGGGCCCGATACTCACAAAGGAAAAGTAAAAGTAAATATGCACATTTTTTACTTTTCCTTTGTGAGTATGTTTTATCTGAATAAATTTTAATCTGTTTGAACATACTGCACTATTGCTGCTTAAATCTTTTCTGTAGTAGACCTACATTTATTGAGTGGTTACAAGATATAAGAAAACTCAGCTGGACTGTCTGAACAGTGGTCTATCTTCATCCAAATATCGCTTGTGTGGAACTGCACTAGAAAAGTTTCCAAGAGGGAAAGTGGAACGAAATTGTGGATTCGCTAAAGGATATACAAGAAGACATAAAAGGAGCTCCGGTCAGACTGGTTTTACTTTGTCTATGTTGATGGTAAAATCGCCTCTCCTCTAGGCGCAGAGGATGCCCCCTTGTCCTGGTCACAGGCCTAGGTATAAAAAGATCTTTGGAGAGATCCTTGTACTCTCCATTCAGGTATTTGTACATTGTAATGAGGTCTCCCCTCAGTCGTCTTTTTTCTAAAATGAATAATCCCAAATTTTGTAATCTGTCAGTGTATTCTAATGCCCCCATTCCCCTAATAATCCTGGTTGCTCTCCTCTGCACCCGTTCCAGCTCTACTATATCCTTTTTATACACTGGTGCCCAAAACTGTACACAATATTCCATGTGTGGTCTGACCAGGGATTTGTATAAGGGCAAAACTATGCCTTTATCATGAGAATCTATTCCTCTCTTGATACATCCCATAATTTTATTTGCTTTAGCAGCAGCCGCCTGGTACTGGTCACTAAAATTAAGTTTACCATCCACCAGTACCCCCAAGTCCTTTTCAGCTCCAGTTTTACCAAGTAATTGACCGTTTAGAACATAATTATACTTTTTGTTTCCATGGCCCAAGTGCATAACTTTACATTTATCTACATTAAACCTCATCAACCATTTCTCTGCCCATCCCTCCAGCTTCCACAAATCCCTCTGTAATGCTAAACTATCGACCTCAGTATTTATTACTTTACACAGCTTAGTATCATCTGCAAATATTGAAACTTGACTGTGTAAACCCACTACAAGGTCATTAATAAAAATATTAAAAAGAAGTGGCCCCAATACTGACCCCTGTGGCACTTCACTGGTAACATCAACGCAATCTGAGAATGTGCCTTTAATGACGACCCTCTGTTTTCTATCACTAAGCCAATTACTTACCCAAATACAGAGATTTTCCCCTATTCCCAGCAGTCTCATTTTATATACCAACCTTTTATGTGGCACGGTGTCAAATGCCTTTGAAAAGTCCAGATATACAACATCCACAGTGTCCCCCAAATCCAGTCTTGAACTTACCTCCTCGTAGAAACCAATCAGATTAGTCTGACAGGACCGATCTCTCATAAACCCATGCTGACGCTGGGTTATAAGGTTGTGCACAGTGAGATACTCTAGGATAGCATCTCTAACAAACCCCTCAAATATTTTCCCCACCACAGAAGTTAGACTCACGGGTCTGTAGTTTCCAGGATCGCTATTTGATCCTTTTTTGTATATTGGTACCACATTTGCTATGCGCCAGTCCTGTGGAACATAACCAGTCCTCAGTGAATCTTCAAATATTAAAAATAACGGTCTGTCTATCACAGTACATAGTTCATGCAGAACCCGAGGGTGTATGCCATCTGGCCCAGGTGATTTATCTGGTTGCGAGGCGGCGTCGTACCTCTTCCTGGGTTAAACTGCTGACATTTCAAAAAGAATTTACATTATTCCTCATTGTGTCTTCCACCAGGGGATTTTCCTGGGTAAAGACAGTTGAGAAGGCGACATTCAGTAGATTGGCCCTTTCCTCATCTCCTTCCACCATGACCCCCATGTTATTTCTAAGGGGACCTACACTCTCTGTTTTTAGTTTCTTATCATTTATATACTTGAAAAATAATTTGGGATTATTTTTGCTCTCCCTGGCAATATTTCTCTCAGTCTCCATTTTTGCGGCCTTTATCTACTTTTTACAGGATTTATTTTTCTCTCTATAGTCCTGTAATGCCTCATCGCTACCTTCATGGTTTAGCACCTTAAACGCCTTATCTTTCTTGCTTATTGCTTTCCTTACAAGACTAGTTAGCCACATTGGCTTTTTCTTGTTCCTCTTATGCTTTTTCCCATAAGGTATGTGTTTCTCACAGGACTTTTTCAGAATATATGAGAAAAAGTCCCATTTTTTTGGGGGGGCTTTTGTTTTTGAGAACATTATCCCAGTCTATGCCTTCAAGGTCTTCCCTTAGTTGCTGAAAATTTGCCCTCCTGAAGTTTAGAGTATTGGTTGCCCCTTCCCTAACACTCTTAGTAAAGCGTTATCTATTGGTGTGTATAATGTTTATGGGACAAGTGTGTGTAAAATACATATAGCAGGTAGTATCCACCACATAAACCATCTGGCCAGCTTTTATCAGTACCTGGAGACTGGTGATAATCTATAAATTTCATTTCCGTAGTCTATTATCAGCAACATTTTTATAACCAGCCCGGCCGGGGGACAGTTTTAAGGAAGGAGAAAGAGGAGAAGCAGGAGGAGTTTTGCTCTCAGCAGGGTGGCACCCAGCGCAGCTCACGAGTGTGGCTGAAACATAGCTAGGGGGATGTGAAGGAGATGGACACAGCTCCCTCCCGGGACATGAACCACTACATGCTCCAGCTGAGTCGCCTCCAACGGTAATGATTTCTGGGTGCACGACCTGCTGGGTAACTGCTGTAAGAATAACATTAAGTTTCCTATCAGAACGTGTTTTCAACACCACCAGGGATTTCATCACCAACATGAGGATGCACCTATACACAGACAATGGGGCTCATTTACTAAGGGTCCGTCGAACGCATTTTCGCCGGGTTTCCCGACGATTTCCATTTTGCGCCGAATTGCCGCAGGAATTTTGGCGCACAGAAATCAGGGGGTGGGCCGTCGGACAACCCGACGGATTCGGACAAACCGCGGAATTTAAAAAAGCAATTTGTGTCGCAAGACATGCATTTACAAGCACCGGGAAGAAGAAGGTGAACTCCGGCGGACCTCAGTGCGGAAGCGAACGATGCACGGGGGCACGAGCTTAGTGAATCGCAGCAGACCCGAATCCTTGTCAGACAACGCACCGCGGGATCGCGACAGGACCGGGTAAGTAAATCTGCCCCAATGTGGACATTCCTTCATTCATTTAGATAAACCAAATGTGGATGTGGATCCCATGGGACTTATACTCTCACATCTATTCCTCCTTCACCTTAACCTCTGATGCTTGTATAAAATGATTTCATTTGTTTGTAAATTTCCTTATTTCCTTATTTTATTTCTTTCTTTTATTCTTATTTAGGTAAAATGTGGTGGACGCAAAACAAGGACCAGGCAGAGAGAGTTATGAGCTAAGCGCCTAAAAAATGTGTGTGTAACATAACCAACCAGCGGAATCACTATGGGAAGGGATTTGTCTGTTGGAACTAGTATTTTGTCACATAACCTACCAGCTGATAGGAAAAAGGAGGGTGAGGTGCTGTGTCTGGCCCAGAGCTGGGGTTGATCCCAACACACAAATCCCTTCCCATAGTGAGACACATTTCCCATCCCTTCTTGCGCTCCAATATCTTTCTGCATGCATTCTTACATGCAATGATAATAATATTTCACCAGTATGTTTTGGAGTGTGGGATGAAACCGGAGGAAACCCATGCAAACACGGAGAGAACATACGAACTCTTTGCAGATGTTATTGACCTTGGTGGGACTTGAACCCAGGATTTCAGTGCTGCAAGGCAGAAGTGCTACCCACTCAGCCACCATGCTGCCCACTCTCGCAAGCTCACTCCCACTCGTGCCTCAACTCGACCCAAGCTTGTGCACATATATACAACAGAGTATTTTGGGGTATAATCCCTCTCCTACAAGCTACTGACCTTCTGTCCACAGTAAGTATGCTTCCCGCTCCTTTCACACTTACTCTCCAATTTTCCATACCTTACTATCTATTCCATCTACTCCCATTAGGTCCCGTACTACCTTAGTACTGCATCAGTAGCTGCCTTGTCACTGGAGGTAATATTTACTCCCATACATTAATACACCTATCTTATTTTGATCATTTTATCTATCAGTTTACTTATTTATTGATCTATGTATTAACCATTCATCCATTCATTTATTTACTGATTCATTGATGTACCCAGTCCATTTTATCTATTGCATCGATCTGTCTATCCATTCATGTATTTACTGACCTGTTCATTGATCTTTCCATTGTAGCTCTATCCTTATTCTTATACATGCATTTATTCATCCAATCACCCATACCAAAATGCATTTATACAATATAATTTCATAATACTATTTGTTAATTGTCATCTTAATTATTTTATATATTTTATTGTAATACAAAACAGAATATATTTAATACGATATACTTCTGAATACCTTCGCAACTTTTGTATGTAATTTATTCGACTGTAAACAATTTTTTATGTACAATTTTTATCTTGTATATTTGCAGATTTGTATTATATGCCTGACCAAGAAGCAGATCAGCGGAAACCCAATAAAATTCCTGTTTGCCACTATCATCCTTTTTGGATCGAGTGCATCAAACCTTGTGCACTCACCCTTTTTTTAATCTCTGTTTCTCTTTTTATTCTTATTTATATTAATTACTATTTTAGGTACTTTACCCAACCCATTTTTCCTAGGGCAGTTGCCCTGTTTAGAGATAAGTGGACCAAAAATGCATCTGGATATCCATTGTGTCTTTTACGGCATTGAGAGTAAGGGCCTGTTTTTTCACATTGGTCTTATATCATTGGTAGGTATTTTTCCCACTGTGTCTTTAATGCAGGGACAGGAAGGGCTACATTTTTCCAATAGCCAGCAGTAACAATTAATGGGTGGCCACCCTGCTGAATCCACACTATAATGATAAAATAATATCCTTGATTCCACCACTGGAGCATATGATAGAAATAGAGAGAATACATTAGTGGTGGAGTTCATATCTCACATTGAGGGCTCAGTGGCGCTTACAGAGAACTCTGCTCCCCTCCTGGATATTGCAAACGCCACATGCATCATTCATTAGTTTCACTTAAAATGTGGGTGTGTTAAGTCTTTTCCTGATTTCTTTAGTGGATTATATAAAGTGAAGAATTGATAAGATCTCAACGGAGGACGACCACTATTCAAGGGCCAAATCTGTTTTTACTAACGACATAGAAATATGCAAGCTGCACCACTGATTTAGACCTATTCCTCACGAGGAAGTCTGACTCACATCGTAAGCTTGCCTGAATCTCCAGCCCGAATGCTTAGACACCACAACTGAAGTCTGCATGTCAGTTTGTCACAAGATATAATAAATTCTAAAAAGGCACTGTGCGATTTTAGAGTTCCCTCTGATTGTCTGTGTACTGGGTCTGGTGTACCGTTCTATGTTTCAAAATTTCGATTATACTGTTGCATTATCTTTTGTTTCATGTAGTGTTGTACTCTTACTGAACCTTTAAAAAATTAACCTGTGAATCACAGCAACATACTGACATTAAAAACCAGTGTTCCGGGGGGCGTGGCTAGCAGCCAAGATGGCCAGACGTGTTTAGCGGAGCTCCGCGGAGACCCCTAGAATCCGCAGGATAAATCCTGAATTCCCCAGGCTAGCAGCGGTAATAAGCAGAGACCCCACTCACCGCAGCTGCTGGAGACACCGGGAGCGACTCCGGCACCGCAAGAGACCGCGAGGAGCGGAGACCTGACGACCGCGAGCTAGCGTGCAGGTCGGAACCCGCTGGGAAGGACCCCGGATGCCAACAAGGTAGCTGGAATGGCGAAAGACCCCGCATCCCGGCCGCGGCAGTTGGAGTTCGGGAGAGAGGTGCGGGAGACACCTTGCAGACCAGCGCGAGGTGCGCGTCTCCACATGTGGCCGGCGCCATCTTGCCAAAACGAGCGCTGATCCTGCTCCTCGCTGACCGGAGGGAGCGCGGGCTGCGAGAACAGTGGCACACCTGCACCTGCCCACACATACTGAGCGCTGTCGCTCCGCTGCACGGAGGACTAAGGTAGCCGAGACAGTCGGCATTTTGCTGTGGAGAGGGAGGACCGGCAGCGCCATTTTGGGGACAGATAACAGCCTGGCCTGAGAGGCCTGATTGCAAAAGATAGCAGCATCCTAAGGCCAGAGGAACCTCTCTGGTGCAAACGCTCAGCAAAGGCTTCAGAGATATTCACAAACAACTGTGAGTTACACTATTATTTAACCCTGCATTGCTACCTGCACAGTGGACTATTACTGACAAGAGTACATATTGAGCATTAGCCGGCTAAAGAATTACTGCCTCTGCTACAGTGTGTGAACCCTTCTGATATACCAACACTGTTAACTATCTTCAGGCAACATGAGCCCCCCTAAAGCGAGTGCCATTGACAAGCTCAGGGAATTTGCAAGGGGAGATTCTGCAGAACCTGCACGTACTCCACAACGGTGCATACAGAGCTAACCTAATGCGACTGCCTCAACATCGCAAATAGAAGCAGAGGATGATGCAGAGAACTACTCTGAAACAAGTAACCCACCAAGTGCTGGCAATAGACTCCTGCAAAAGTTCTCTCACAGGCAAGCTTGATGAAGTGAGAGTAGATGTGGGCCTGCTTCGCCACGATTTGCAAAACCTCAGAGACCGTGTTAAAACCACAGAGGAAAGAATATCGCAGGTAGAGGACCGCACAGCCAATGTCCCGAGATCCCTCTCCTCTCTCAAGACAGAGTCTGATTCATTAAAACAAAAGGCGGACGACTTGGAAAATCGGCTCCGCAGAAACAATATCAGAATAATTGGCATGCCAGAGAAAACAGAGGGCAGAAGCCCGGAAGAATTTCTTGAAAAATGGTTACAGGAACTGTTCCCCGCTGCAAAATTCTCACCGGCCTTCGTGGTAGAAAGAGCGCACAGGGTGCCGGCTAGAGCGCCTCCACCAGGAGCAGCCCCACGTCCACTTCTAGCAAGAATGCTAAACTGCAAAGACCGGGACATGATCCTCCAACAAGCCCGCAAACACCCGAACATTTGCGTGGATAATGCGAAGATCTCAATTTTCCCGGACTTCTCCCTGGAACTCCAGAAACGACGAGCAACCTTCACAGATGTGAAACGCAGGCTTCGAGAAAAAAATGTGCCTTACTCCATGGCCTATCCAGCTCGCCTGAGAGTCCTAGACGGTGACAAAGCTATCTTCTTCACCTCTCCAGCGGAGGCCAGTGAATGGCTGGACCTACGCAGAAACGCGTCGCCGAGACAGCGCTGATCAGAATCCCCGGGAGAAGCAATCCTCAAGTCAGCATCTTGGAGGAGCACGTGAGCACGGGGACTGTGTTTAAAGAAAGGGTAGCATAATCATTATAGCTTTTTTGTAAATTTTGTTGTTATTCGTCTATAACGGGCTACTAACTACTGTAATGATAACTGTGTTTATATATGTAAACAGTCCAAGACCTCTAGTGGGATTTAAGACTCGGAAGGTTATACAATGATCTGCAATAGCCTGGGGACAAATGTCTAAGTGTTTGGGTCCCTAGGAATAACGCATATACTCTTTGCCTATGATCCACCAGACATGGCAAGAGTATCCCTGTTTTCTAGCCAAATTTGTCGGGAGTGCCTCACGACCTTCACGACCATGGTTAGGCCGGAATGGCGGAGAGGCGTCCCGAATAGTTGTTTATAATGTAAGTTATATTATGTTTGTGTTTAAAGTTAGTCGTATATACCAACTTAAAAACCAGTTGAAGGATGCAGAGGAAGAGAGAGCATTAGTATTTACACATTCCAGGATTGGGGCACTAACTGACAAGCCTAGGACCCACCCTCATAACACCCACTCGCACTATGACTGAAATACGACTTTTTTCATGGAATGTAAGAGGACTGGGCACCCCTAGGAAGCGGATTATGGTGTTTTCACAGATTACTAGGCAAAACCCACACATAATATGCCTTCAGGAAACGCATCTGATTCCATCCAAATCGCACACTTTACACAAACCTTGGGTGCAATGGGGACTGCATTCATGCCATGGCTCAGCTTCTAGAGGGGTTTCGATCCTAATACATAGGTCCCTACGATGGGAGGTTAAGGCCCAATTGGTGGACACCGAGGGCAGATTTGCATTTGTTCATGCTCACATTGATGGAGTGGCGTATAACATTTTGGGAATATATAACCCTCCACCCGCTTCTCTAACGGTACTGCGCCAAGCTGCAGTATTTGCCACAACATACCCACATGCCCTGAACCTATGTATGGGAGACTTTAATGCCCTGTTGCACCCAAACCTAGATAGATTCCAGAACACACAGACTGCATTGCCGGACCATAG
Organism: Engystomops pustulosus; assembly: GCA_019512145.1. Classification (NCBI taxonomy): domain Eukaryota; kingdom Metazoa; phylum Chordata; class Amphibia; order Anura; family Leptodactylidae; genus Engystomops; species Engystomops pustulosus. The sequence goes on from CM033651.1 coordinate 51,818,225, forward strand.
GCCCACGCCACTGTCTGCCCTGCTAGCCGAACTAGGCTGGACTGACTTATGGAGATACCGGAACCCCCAGGCAGGAGTATTCTCCTGCTACAGTGCAACCCATAGATCACTCTCACGCATCGATTATATAGTGGGTTCTAACACTTTGATCCCACATGTACAAAATATACAGTATCTCCCTAGAGGAACTTCGGACCACTCACCAATAACTTGTACGCTGGGCACAAGAACGACATCCATCATGTACAGACAAGCAATACATCCCTTCTGGTTAGGATTAATAAGTTCCCAGGATAGAACTCCTGAACAACTGGCCGCCTTTTTTCAGGCCCACTTAATAGAGCAGGACCGCAGAATCCAATGGGACGCCATGAAAGCGTATATACGTACATGCATTCAGTCAGCCATTTCCCACGTTAAAAAAGAGTCGAGACGCCAGGAAACTGAGCTAGCGGAGCTATGTCGCAGCTTAGAGCAGCGATATATAGAAAACCCTTCCGAACCTAACAGGGAAGCCTGGATACAGACAGGTAGACTATACCTCCACACAATAAGAGAGAAGGCAGACAATAAAATGTTTTTTTATAAACAGACCGCTTTTGAACTTGGCAACCAATCAGCCAAATTACTTGCCCATATAGCTAGACAACACTCAATGTGCACCCCCTATTCTGCGTATAACGCGCATCAATGGGGCGTGTTACAGACACACTCAATATCCTAGCCAGGTTCACAGAATTTTACGAACATTATAATAGCTCATCCCTGGCACGGACAGATGAGGACATAGAGCAGTACCTAGACAGGATAACGCTACAGACTTTGACCCCCGAACACGCGACCTGTTAGAAAGACCAATAACATTAGAGGAGGTGGAGAAGCAATAGATCAATAGTAACAATAAACACCAGGCCAATGGACTTCCCAAAAGAAATTACAACAAATACAAAGACTCTGCTCCTTCCCAAATTACTGGAGATGTATGAAGCTACATTTGCGGAGGGAGAACTCCCGAGAGCTGACTGAAGCTAACATATTCCCTGATCTTAAAACCTTGTAGGACCCGCTGACTGTGGATCCTACAGGCCAATAGCATTACTAAACACACGACTATAAGGTCCTTACCAGGATACTAGCTTCCCGACTCAACCAGGTTATCTTAACTTTAATCCACCCAGATCAAGTGGATTCATGCCGGGAGGAAGTTACTACGGACAATATAGGAGAGTTCAGGTTATTGCCAAATCGGACAGATGAGGGGAAAGGACTGGGTACTGGCTTTCCTAGACACAGCAAAGGCATTCGACTCGGTGGAATGGCCTTTCTCAGCCGTATGTCTGGTGAAAACTCGGTTTCGGCCCCGATTCTGTAAATGGATAAATACGAACTCCACCCCAATAGCAACTACTGGTCACGGAGAACTACCCTACTTTCACCTTCCACCGAGGCACACGCCAGGGATGTCCACTGTCCCCCTTTTATTTGCCCTTACCATTGAGGTGGTTGGCGCCAACTCCGTCAGGACCCAATATACCGGAATCGTATTGGGAAAAAGGGAGGAGAAGTGGGCCTGTACGCCGACGACATGATCTGTTCATATCCAACTTCACACATCCCTACCACACGCATTACACTCATCAATGATTTGGCACTATTCAGGATTACAGGTGAATTGGAAAAATCGGTATTCATGCCACTAGGCACTCAGAACTGGGAAGGCACAGCAATGGTGAGGGGACTGGCATAGTGACAGAATTAGTATACTTAGGTATACACGATTACCAAAACATATCAGGACACACGTAATCACATAAGGTCCACTACTCTCCTATGTAAAGGAGAATACAAGGTTGGAAAACACTTCCACTCTCAGTAGCGGGAAAGAATTAATTTGGTCAACTTATAATCTCCCCAGTGACGCTTTATTATCAACATGCGGCAGTTCCAACCCAAAAAAATCTTTAAAGAATGACCTCTAACAGGGGTTTTACTGGGCCACCTCTAAGCCAAAATAGCCTCCAACGCGCAGGACCAAAAGCGAAGCTGGGATGGCTCCCGACTTTACAATTACTTACTAGCGGGACAGTCAGATACTTTACACAGCTGGATGGTCGAGGACAGACCCTGCCTAACTCAGAACACACTTGCAACACACTTGAGTCTCAAATCCCTATGGCCGGTCCGTGAACCACCACGGGACCGGACCTTAAACATGTCTTTACTACCCCTGCATAGGATAGCGAGACAGGTCTGGAGCAGCCAAGCAAATAGCAGGGTTCAGACATAATAGCTGAGACTCCACTAGGCATAACCCTACACTCTCCCAATTGCTTGCACTGGAAGGTCAGATACTCTGGTAACAGAAAGGCATAGCAACATTAGGAGTATTTACACAACAATATCCTTTGACTCCTACCAAGATTACAACTAACACGAGTTAGACAGAAGCTTCTTCTACAAGTATCGCAGCTAGACCACGCATTGGATGCTCGTTCCCGACACCCCGCCACCCAATCCTCTATCCATAATCGGAATTTTGGACACAGGGACCAGAGGGTTGGTTTCAGCACTCTACACCCACACTAATTCGGGAAAAGACTCTTAAATCCCGTTACGGCCATAATAATGGAAATGCACATATTCCTTCGCTAGAGGATGAATCTATATCAGATCCTCTCATGACACCTCATGTCCCCCCTCAATAAACAATAGACTTATCAACTATCTTCACACATACAAGCATACCTGACGCCGGTGCGATTGAGGCATATGGGCCGAATACCACCACAGCGGCCCAGGTGTGGAGACCTCAATGCAGATTCTGGCACATGAGCTGAGCTGTGCTCCAATTCAAAAATTTTGGAAGGAAGTAACGATTTCCTAACAACCATCTACCAGTACCATATCTACATTCCCCTGAGATATGCTTATTGGCCTAATTCCTGATGTGATTGGACTCATTACCAATAATATCTTACAGAAACATTGTTTCTGGGCCCGGAAATGCATATGCACTGAGGTGGTACTGCCACTAAACCCCTACCCTGAGAGTAGGAAATTACAGGTGAACCCAAATCCTTCCGTATGAGAAAATAATTACAAACACAGGCAAAAAAACCAACAAGTTTAACCACATCTGGGGGGACTGGTGGACACGCAGAACCAACTACTCCCGCCTAGACTAGACTGGCCATGAGGATTTGTAAATGTAGCCAAGATTAAGTCCAACCGCATGGTGTGGGGGGGGGGGGGTGGGGACTGACCAAGGAACACCGCAGACACTGAAACATGTGTAACTTCAAATGTACTAGCCAATTTGAAAGGATCAGAATCAAGACGCACCCAACATAACCTGATATCTTCACCCTGGATATAAGAACACCCAGATAACGCAGAATAAGGCACTCGACTGGTGTAATGGTATATACTGTTGTTTATTATGATTTATTGTTATCTTGAACTCCGACAAAAAAGTGTATGTAACATCATATAACACTGTAAGCATGATTGATTGAAAATCTGATGTTTTTGACTGATTTATTGTGTTGTACAATAAAGCAGTTAAAAAAAAAAAAAAACAGTTGTTCCCAACCACCGGGCCGCAGCACAAGGCTGGGCCATAGAGCACAAGGCACCACATTGCCGCCGAATTCTGTATTAAAAAAAATGGTCAATGGACATGGAAGCAGGGGATGCATTCTTCAGACAATATTTTTGTCCGACACCAGACCAACTACCTATGCCCAATGGTCCCTGAAAAAAATGTATGCTCGCCTGTGACCCTGGGGCAAAAAAGGTTGGGACCACCTGCCTTATACAGCTGATAAAAGTTTTACACATTTATAGCTTTTGGCTCTTCTCTTAGGGTGAAGCCTACATCAGGATGCCTTGACCATCATGTTACGAGCCATTAGGAGATATTTACACAACAAATATCCTTTGCTCCTACCAAGAATTACAAACTAAACACGAGTTAGACAGAAGCTTCTTCTACAAGTATCTGCAGCTCAGACACGCATTGGATGCTCAGTTCCCGACACCCCGCCCACCCATATCCTCCTATCCATTAATCGGAATCTTTAGGACACAGGGACCCAGAGGGTTGGTTTCAGCACTCTACACCCACCTAATTCGGGAAAAGACTCTTAAATCTCCAGTTACGGCCATAAATAAATGGAAATCACATATTCCTTCGCTAGAGGATGAATCTATATCAGACATCCTCTCATTACACCTCAAAGTCTCCCCCTCAATAAACAATAGACTTATCCAACTATACTTCACACATCAAGCATACCTGACGCCGGTGCGATTGAGGCATATGGGCCGAATACCAACCACAGCGTGCCCCAGGTGTGGAGACCTCAATGCAGACTTCTGGCACATGAGCTGGAGCTGTGCTCCAATTCAAAAATTTTGGAAGGAAGTAACAGATTTCCTAACAACCATCTTACCAGTACCACTATCACATTCCCCTGAGATATGCTTATTGGGCCTAATTCCTGATGTAGATTGGACTCATTACCAAATAATATTCTTACAAGAAACATTGTTTCTGGCCCGGAAATGCATAGCACTGAGGTGGTACTCCACTAATACCCCTACCCTGAGTATGTGGAAATTACAGGTGAACCAAATCCTTCCGTATGAGAAAATAATTTACAAACACAGGCAAAAACCAGACAAGTTTAACCACATCTGGGGGGACTGGTGTGACACGCCTAGAACCAACTACTCGCCGCCTAGACTCAGACTGGCCATGAGAGATTTGTAAAATGTAGCCAAGATTTAGAGCCCAACCGCATGGTGTGGGGGGAGGGAGACCAAGGCACAGACACTGTAAACATGTGTAACTTCAAATGTACCTAGCCAATTTGAAAGGATCAGAATCAAGACGCACCCAAACATAAACCTGATATCTTCACCTGGATATAAAGAACACCCAGATAACGCAGAATAAGGCAACTCGACTGGTTAATGGTATATACCTGTTGTTTATTATGATTTATTGTTATCTTGAACCTCAGACAACGAAGTGTATGTAACATCATATAACACTGTAAGCATGATTTGATTGAAAATCTGATGTTTTGACTTGATTTTATTGTGTTGTACAATAAAGAAGTTTAAAAAAAAAAAAAAAAACAGTGTTCCTCAACCACCGGGCCGCAGCACAAGGCTGGGCCATAGAGCACAAGGCACCACACTGCCGCCGAATTCTGTATTAAAAAAAATGTCAATGGACAATGGAAGCAGGGGATGCATTCTTCAGACAATATTTTTGGCTAGACACCAGACCAACTACCTATGCCCAATGGTCCCTGAAAAAAATGTATGCTCGCTGCTGATCCCTGGGCAAAAAAAGGTTGGGACCACTGCCTTATACAGCTAGATAAAAGTTTTACACATTATAAGCTTTTGGCTCTTCTCAGGGTGAGTACATAGGATGCCTCTATGCCATGTTAAGAGCCATACCCACTTTTATTGCTTATGAACCAAATGCGGCCAGAGGAAATCCTCGCCTGACTACCTGCAAATTCTTGTTGAATCCAGTTGAATCTTTTATACAAGCTCCATACTCTCATAAAAACTCTTGCAGCTCTGTTGTTATTTTTTTACGTGTACATTTATAACACCACTTTCGTTAAAGACCATTACGAGACCTGTTATGTCAGATCAAGTGACATTTAATTTCACCCCCATTAACACAAACATTTCATAAAATTCTTCAAAATAAATACATAAAAGGGAATAGCAGAAGCATATGTTTGTAGAAAAGCGAGATATCTCTCTGGGCCGCGGCCGACACAGTTCTTCTTTATGAAGAGTGTAGTGAAATTTCTATTATATGCTGTCTTTTGGCTATTTAGTGGCTGAACTTTGTTTCAAGAAACATTTCTACACTTACAAGGTAAGCGTAAAGCGGTTGGCCACTTCACCTCATGTTTTATATAATGGGTCACATCTATCAAAACTAGTGCAGTCTGTACGATGTGAAGTTTTCCTGTGGAGTGTGCAGTGTGCGAAAGATTAATCAAAACAGGCTCTTCATTAGCCCTATAGCACCCTGCGCTGTATTAGTATGGCGTGGGCTCCCGCAATCAGCGCTCAGCGCAGTACTAGTACGGTGCTGAGCCAATGCTGGTTCAGCCCTGAACCGGAGCCGGGCCGGCATTGGGAGTCACAGGGTGTCATTGGTAATCTTCCGCTGACATCCCTGTGTAACACTGGCAGATAAACACCCGATGAATGCCACAGTCGCGCATGCAATTTAACTTGCCTTTGGGGGGTCTATCACCCATGATTCCCCCCCCCCCCGGGCCATCTTCGGGGGGCACCGTTCACTGCTATGGCAGTTCCATTAAGATGTCGTCTATGACGTCATCTTAAAGGCACAGTGCCAGCCTATGCATGTGCATAGGCTGACACAGCTAATACCCTGCAATACATCAATTTTGCAGAGTATTATCATGAACAAGCAATCAGATGATTGATTGTTCATGTCCTATGGTGGAAATAGTAAAAAAGTTTAAAAAAAGTTATTCAATAAAAATTAAATTAATAAATTAATAAAAATGCCCATAAGCCCCAAAAATATATAGAGTGTGACAAAGTCACTATTGAATTGGTGAGAAATTGAAGGTTTATGTGTATTACAGCGACCACAATGTGAATTGGGTCAAACTGGAAGCTGTTTTCCATGTGTTGGTCTCTTGGAAGACCTGGTACAGGACCCTAATTGCTGGAGTGGAGACAGAAGTGTGATCACTGCTCCAGACCAAAGCTTCCAGATTCTAATGGGTCTAACAATGCACCAGGTGTGCAATCCCTAGAAGGGTGTGGAGCAGTCAGAAGTCGCTGTCTACCTGGAGACACAGAAGCTGGACTGTGTGAGAACCACACGTGAGTGACACGGGGTTACTGAACGTATGTTTCATGCTGGCAGGGAGAAGCCCTCCAGTGGCTAGTGAGGGCTGCCATGTGTTTTGTTAGAGCCAGACAGGCAAGGATTTTATTTGATGTTTTTTTTTGATACTGGTGTTTTGTGGAATAAATGCACAGTTTCAACTTGAATCCTGCTGTCCAAGAGAGCTTTGTCATTGCCGACCCCCACATTTGAGCTGAACCCCTACAATAGACATATAATGCACAAAAAAGTCTAAATCATAACACAAACCCCACATATATAGTATTACCGCGTCTGTAACAACCCGTAGAATAACAGTAAATAATTATTGAACCCGTACAATAAACTCAGTAAAAAACTTAAAAAACCCACCAAAAATTAAGTTTTTTACCTATTTAATCCCACAAAAATGCAATAAAAAGTGATAAAAAAACATATGTACTCCAGAAAGATACTGTTGCAAAGTACAACATGTCCCGCAAAAAACAAGCCATCAACCAGCTATACCATAAATTTACCTCAACTATAAATTTTCAACAATAGGGGATACCAACCCCAAAATGGTAACACTGGAAAAAGCATCTCATCCTGAAAAAAAATGCCGTCACATGGCCCCAATAACAAAAAAGCTAAAATGTTATAGCCTACAAAAGGAGCCAGTGAGAAAACTAAAATCCTGGCAGCTGCAGGACACTCCTTCCCTTCTGCGCCTCGCTGTGCGCCCATAAAATAAGTAACGGACACATGTGGGGGGTCTCTGTACTCGGGAGAAATTGCATAACAAATTCCATTTTGATTCAATTACTATGAAGATCTCAAGGGGTTAACAATCTTCCTAAAAACGGTTTCTGATAGTTTGAGTGGTGCAGATTTGAAAATGGGTTGGTTATATAGGGGGTTTAATGCTAGATATTTAACATTTAATTCAAAACAGTATTTATCCCCAAAATAGTCAATTCTGAAAATACTGAAAACCGATATTCGATTTGTAAGCCGCGTGACCTCAAAATAAATTATCCAGACATTTCAAAAATGATAAAAATGTAAAGTAGACAAATGGGAAATGTTATTCAACAACTTATTTAGGCGGTAAATCTATTTGCCTGAAAAACGCAATGATTTTGAATTTCGAAAATGGCAAATTTTTCAAAAAATTTATCTTTTTTTCGTAAATAAATGCAAAACTTATCAGCCAAAATTTACCGCTAAAATGAAGTACAACATGTGGGGAAAAAACAATCTCAGAATTGCTTTGATAAGTAACACAGTGTTCAAAAGTTATAACCATAGAACATACACATGTCAGAATACAAAAAATGGGGCTGAGCCTTAAGCTATAAAATGACTTGTCCTTAAGGGGTTAATCTGGCACCCCCTGTACTGCTTGGGAAGTGTGCACCATTTTTTTGTTGCCCTATGTTAATGATACAGAATTGTGGTGCAGATAGAATTGTGGAGCCTAAGCACTAACCCGGCCCTTTAGGTGCACTTTTTTTTTGTCTGGTGCAAACAGTTTGCCTGTTCTTTCTCGTGCAAAGTCAGACAGAAGACAGTCATTAATACTTTTTAATAAATGTGGTTCAATGTTTGTGTAAGTATGGGGGGCTGGATATTAAGTAATTTACCAATATACACCTTTTAGAAGTTCTGCACCGCTTTTTTGGTATGTAAAGTGAAGCCTTCTGTCTTTTACCTCATCAGCCAGATATACCTGTCCATAAAATGGCCACCGATAAAGGGTCATGTGATCTCTATTTGTGCATGAACAATCACCCAGCCTGGACCTTATGATATTATTAATTAATATAAGATCAAAGTCCTGGCAAGGCGATTTTTCATAGACAAATTACAATGACATCACAGCCCAGACCTGGCACTAACACCTGGGAACGGAAAAACTCCCATCCCCCATGGATCTGATCCCACTGGTGTGCTTACCGGGGATCCGACCCATAAAGCCAGCGTGTACCCAAGGCTGCTGTCTCCTCTGGACCCTGCTGTAACTAACTAAGCATGCTCAGCAGACTTGCATTTATTGCAGTGTTAGGGCTTAAATAAGCAATCAGATGAATGCTTGGCAAAGCCCAGGTGTGGAATAAGTTAAAAAAAAGTAAAATTCATTAAAAAAAAAATCACCACGGTTATATTTAAACATGCATATTTGATATCACCGCATCTCTATGCCCATTCATGTGAAATTACGAGTAGATTTTTTTGTGTGTTTCCCTAAAATGCTTAGATGCTGAGGAGATATTGACGGCATCATTCGTTATATCTGATAGGTGTCATCTGATTCTGACTTTAATGATTCCCGTCGTAAGTCCTATGTATTGCTTATTGCATTCCCTACATTTGATCATATAAATTGTATTGAAGGTATTGCAGTTGAGATATGATTTAATTGGAAACCTGGTATTCGTGACACAAGCCATGAATGTATCTCCTAATGTAATGTCCGAGCACGGTTTACACTGTGTATGTCCACATTTGTAACACCCCAAATGGCTCAGCCATGTACGATTATTATCCTGACTGTTGAACAAGCTCAGTGACAGTGCCGTGCTGAGAGTAGGGGCTCTTTTAGCGACACATTTGAAACCCTCCTTTAGAATCTCCGATAATGCGGAATCCTGAACAGAATGGGAACATATTTACTTACTGATGTCATTAAATTGTCTACTGGGGAACACCAGCGGATTTCTTAAATTTATTACTAGATTTTAGATTAATCTTATTGTTTAAAAACATATGTTCTGTGTCTTTAATTTTGTCCCTGACTTTCTTAATCACACTATTTTCATACCCTCGTTGACAAAGAATAACCTTTCACGCTGATTTTCTTTGTTAAAATCATCATTGTTACTTCAATTTCTGAAATGTTGTTGACCACATGTGAAGGATGACATTAGGAGGCCAACAATGTGGAATTTCTAGCCATCCCCTTTCTGTAAGGTATACTTTTAACCTTACCTGCCCCTATGAGTTTAACATTAAGAAAGGCAATGCTCTCACCTCCAAAGGAGGATGTAAATTTTAGATTCATAGAGTTATCGTTCAAAAAGAGAACAAAAGTACCAAAGGAAATTTCTGTACCTCTCCAAACCCAAACCAGGTCATCTATATAGCGACCGTACCAAACTATAGACTCGCGGTGTGGGTTGGAGGATGAAAAAAATCGCCAATTCTTCCCATTGGGACATGAAGATATTTGCAAGAGAGGGCAAAAATTTGGCTACCATTGGGGCTCCCTCCACCTGCAAATAGTAATTCCCGTCAAATAAGAAAAAAATTTTTGGAGCAAAAAGCTAGTGGCCAACAAAATGAATTCCTTAAGTGCTGCACTATATGTGCTAAATTTGTCCATATGCCTGCGTAGAAAGAATTAACCCTGAGGGATTGAGCAATAGTGAGAAGTCGCGTCACATGAAGCCCATTGACAATCTTCCTGCCATTAAAATTCATTCATTATTGCAGTAAGTGTTTGGTGTCTTGTAGAAAGTGGTAGTGACCCTTGTGAGGGGATGTAGATAGTGATCAAGCGACTCACCCAGTCTTTCACCCAGCTCCCCCAATTCCAGCCACAATGGGTCTAAGAGGAGGAGGAAATGTGTTCTTATGGACCTTGGGGAATGAGTGAAAAACTGGTGTGACAGGATCACTAACGTAATCTTTTAAATGTTGGGATAGGACTCCCAGTGCCATAACCTCCCCTAATACTTTAGATAGTTTGTTCTGACATGATATGGTTGGATGGGCTCTTAAACAGCGATAAGTCTTTTCATCCCCTAACATATTTTCGTTAAGGGATTTGTAAAGGGAGGCATTTAAAACAACCACCGCCCCCCCTTTATCCGCAGACCTTATGACTTCTTTTCTTGACAATTTTCTTATGGTAGAATTGATCAACACCGTGATTATAAAGAGATTTTTGCAAACAAACTAGATCTTTTTCCACCATCTGATGAAAATCGTCTAGCACCGTAGCTAGCATTAGAAGTATGGAATTTCTTGTTCACATTGTCATTGATTCAGCCCGTTCACATGCCAAGGTGCGTAGACAAATTCTTTTGTTTCACAAAACTACACAAAGTTGTATCTGATGACATAAGATCTGTAACAATCATTAGATACCATGTTATCACCATTGCACCCCCCCCCCCCCCCCCCCCATACCATCAAAATGCTTTCTGACAGTGATATTACGTGGCAGCCTATTGACACCCAGCAGGGTATTGAACAGATTAAAATTATAACTAGGTGAGAATTTCAAACCTTTCGCTAGTACATCAAATTGCTCCTCTGACAATATCCTGCTGGATAAGTTAATCACTGCATTGTCTATTTCCCTGTCTTCATACAAGTTTTCAGACCTATGTCTCTGCCTCCTATGTCGTTTTTTACTGGCGTGGCACATAGGTAATAACACCCTCTCCTTGCCGTGTCAGCTCCGGAGTAGAGCATTTCTGTCCTCCTGAGCATAAACTGTCCATAGAGTCCTCTGTTTCCGAAAAACTAATTCTCGGACAGTAATGTCTTCTCTTTCCTTTTTGCTGTTATTTCTCTTTTTGAGAATGGAATTTGCTTCTGAGTTCCCCTTGTTTCCATACATAAACCTTGTTGTTTCTATAATCACGTTCAAATTTATTTATTTTGGTTTCTGCAATGCTATCTTCAAAGACTTTGATTTTACTAGCCAAAATGGAGGGTTTTTCTTGAGTGTCTCGCTTAACATATCAGTTTCATTCCTTGTATCCATCTAGATCTGTTGTGTGTGGTGGTCAATTTTCTTATCCGTAGATCCTAGGTATCATGTTTTTCTCTAAATAAGAACTTAAAGTTTCTGTATCCCACCAAACATGAACCTCAATTTAGTCAATTTATTCCATTGAACAAACAATCTTGACACAGAATACTGTTCAGGTGAGCCAGCATTAAAAATCGTGGCTAGTATTTTTTTTATTATCACACACTTGTGTATTGGAAATAGCAGGTTCTGTGTCACTCTCCTCATGTTGATGCTTAGCTAATAACAATATTTTCTAATGCAATTTCTCCAATATTGGTTTTGCTCAGTAAAATTGAGCAAGGATAAGAAAAACTATATAAATGAGGTATCACCGTAATTGTAGTGAACCAGATAATAAAGATAAAATATTATTTTTATTAAAGTGAGTGGCTGAAAAAAAAAGGCTAAAAATCCAAAACAAAAATTGATGATTTTGTTTGTGTCTACCATGAAATAGTTAATAAAATCTCATGAATAAGCTACAGACCCCCAAATGAATTATCTATACATTGTATCTCATCCCGCAAATAATAAGCCCTCATATGTTCGCATTACCAAAAAAATAAAAATGTTATAGTCTGTACAATGTGACAATACAAATCTGCTGTGAATGGCGCTGCTTTCATACTATGCCCGGCCGTGCGCCCATACAGCAGATTACCACCACATGTGGGGAACCGGGTAACTCGAGAGAAATTGGGCATCAAACTTTGCAGAGCATTTCATTATCTAATTAATTGTGGAGTGTAATTTTTGCCCTAAATGTGAATGTATTTTTATAATAAAATTCTAAAGTTTCTAATTTGCATTTCCATATTGTTTTAACCCCTTTGAAACACTTAAAAGGTTAGCAGACCTTGTAAGACTTGCTTTATATACATTAAGTGGTGCAGTTTCTATGTGTATTGTGTATAGTATATTTAGACCTCTCAAATTCATTTGAAAGCTAAGTTGCCCTCAAAACGTGGGTCTTGGTGATTTTCATGAAAATTTGAAAAATTGCACCTAATTTTCTAATCCTCGTAACACCTAGAAAAATGAGAGGACACATAAAAAGCCATGTCTTCATAAAAGAAGACATTTCAGAAATGTTAGTTATCAAGCTAATTGGGTAATCTAACTAAATACCTAGAAAGCAAAACCTTTAAAATGTAGAAAATTAAGCATTTTTCCAAATTTTCATTTTTTTAAAATTGTTTGACTAACATAAAGTACAATGGGGCTCATTTACTAAGGGTCCGAATCGCGCGATTCTGTCGGGTATCCCGACGATTTCCAATTTGCGCCAAATTGGCGCCAGGTTGCATGCGATGGAAATGGGGGGCGTGGCCGTCGGAAAACCTGACGGATTCGGAAAAACCGCGGTATTAAAAAAAAAAATAGAAGGTGAACTCCGGTGAACTCCAGAGTACCTCGGCGCAACAGCGACACATAGTGGATATCAGCGAACGGACCTTAGTGAATCCCGGCCGGACCCCAATCAGCATTGGAGAACCCCCCGCTGGATCGCGTCTGGACAAGGTAAGTAAATCTGCCCCAATGTGTCATGAAAAACTATTTCAAAATCACCTGAAAATGTTAAAGTGTTCCGAAGTTCTAACCAATTATCGTTACATTATCGTGAGATTGTAAAAATTGAGTCAGGTCATTCAGCTGAAAACAAGTGTCGGTGATAAGGGGTTAAAGTTTTTTTTTTTTAATAAGTGCATTGAGAGATCTAAAAAAGGGGAAATGTAATACAAAAGGGGCACGCTTCATTATACAATAAGTTACAGTTAGGCTCCAGGGGTATTGGACCCACTGGACCACCGCTGACAATGACGTAAGCCAACACCTGGGACCGGAGTCTAAGTGGCACCTGTCTTCACCCAGAGCCCGTCGCAAAGCGGGTTGGACTTGCTATGGAGGGATACCACCAGGTTGTTCTACAGGTGCGACTTTGGCTGCCAAGGCGAGGTATAGAAACGGAAGGCAGGTTTGTGGTCGGGGACAGGCAGGAGATCAGGGCTGGCGGTGGAGGAGCGTAAACGGGAACATGTCTGGGGTCACCACGGGAAATCACACTAATAGCAAAGGTCATGGGAAACAAGCTTTTTCTAAGGTTGTGAGGCACAAAGATCCGTCAGGGTGTGCGGGGAGAGACTGGATTAAATAGAATTCTGGGTAAGGCCAGAAAGCTGTTAATTGGCCTTTAAAACTTGTGAAGCCGACGCGTGTGCACCTTAAGACGGGGGCGCGCGTACACGGCCAAGGACCCGGAAGTAGGAGCGAGAATGAGTAAGTCGTGTGGAGCGGAGCAGGGGCACACTGTGGGGCACGGGTGAGCCTGCGATCCAAGAAATGGCTCTGGGGACCACCCGTGACAATTACATTGATTTGTAAAACCTGGAATACCCCATTAACTGATATGAAATCACTTTTAGCCAGTTTTAAGTTACATGTTTGGGGATGGCTGTACACTGTTAATTTTCTAGAATTCCTTTGTCAGGTAACATACGACAAATGTTTTTATTGCTTCTTACAATGAAACAAGGAAGTAAAAAAGTAGAAGAAAATATAAATACTTCCTTCAAGGCAGTTGTGTAGTTTTGAACAGCGATCATCAGAGTACAAACAGTATACGGGCTCCATGAATGTAAGTATTACTTATTATAATATGTTCATTAACTGTATATTTGTAGTAATCCTTTCTGGGAGTCTGCATTTTAGAACCTTGTTATCTTCACATGTAACTTTGTCCTCTTTTTTCTAGTTGTTACGAGGCATAAAAAAATTATGGGATTATACATAATGACACAGTTCATGGATTAAGTATAGAAGATAACACAAAATAAAACATTGATTGTAATTCACTGTTTTTCAATTGTTTTTTTTTTTTATCTAGACTTAAAATGAATAATGCAGAGTCAGACATTTGTCCAGATTGTGAGCAAAGATCTATTGGTGAGTATATTTCCAGTTTACTGTTAAATATATTAGAACTACTAAAAAAGAAATCTCGATGACAAATCTAGGATAGGAAAAGGACCCATAGGATTTTATCTATGTCAGTGTTTTCAATTCTTTAGTGGATGTAGAACCTGACAGTAGCAGGTGGTCTGCACTTTCTGGAAGTTATAGTTTTGTATTTAAGGGCATCTACCACCAGGATGAAGGACTGTATGCAAATGAGCCTGAGGGGCTCCAGGCTTCATAGGTGTTAATGGAGCTGGCTGCCCCTCAGGCTCATTTGCTTACAGTCTTTCATCCTGGTGGTAGATGCCCTTCACAAAGTTAAAACTACTTAAAGAACTAATATTTTTCATGGATTTTATGACTGGGAAGCTGATGGCTTGTCCTTAGTATAGGATATTTATATGAGGTCCATACAGTTAAATGCAGCTCTGTTCAGACATAAGCACGAGTCACTACAAAGGCACAGAGCTTCCTCATGGTTTTCTAGATCTCTGGTTGCTATCTTGCTATAGAAACGTTACTTTATAAAATGTTTACTACTAGGTGACAGAAATCTGACCATGGTCACACAGGTGCACGGAAATTGTATTATTTTCCATCATACAAACAATAACATTAATTTGCTGAAGTGGGAATACCCATATAACTTTAGATCTCTGTTGAATTAAATCTTGCTAGTAAGATGATTGAAAGCTCACTGAGATAACATATTACAAAGAAACATTTTTGTGATGGGGTAAGGGTGCAGTGTATCACAGGAGCAAATCCCAGCAGCTTGGAGTCAACAGCAAATTAATACACATATATTACAGGTGACAGAATAGTAATAAAAGTACCATATACACTTGTGAATACTAGAGTATATATAGTATTTCTACTCATGTATACACACTCACTAATATGGTACAGGCGGTCCCCTACTTAAGGACACTCGACTTACAGATAACCCATAGTTACAGACAGACCCCTCTGACCTCTGGTGGAGCTTTCTGGATGCTTTACTATAGTCCCAGGCTGCAATGATCAGTTGTAAAGTGTCTATAATAAAGCTTTATTGATAATCCTTGGTGCCATTACAGCAAAAAATGTTTAAACTCTAAATGTCACTGGGCCCAAAATTTTTTTTGGTCTGGGTCTACAATTATAAAATATACAGCTTCGACTTACATACAAATTCACCTTAAGAACAAACCTCCAGACCCTATCTTGTACGTAACCCGGGGACTGCCTGTACTCACTATCTCACTAAAATGCATACTATTAAAATAAATGCAAAATTCTTTCAAAAATACCCCAAACTATTTATTTATTTCTAACGATATACCCCCTTTTACTTTTCTATTGAAAAGTCAGATTGGAGTACATTTACTAAGGGCTTCTGATGGACTTTGCACATTTCTTCTAGCGGAAAATGCTTGTAAGAAGTGTCCTCACCACTATACAGGCGGTCCCCTACTTAAGGAAACCCGACTTACAGACAGACCCCTCTGACCTCTGGTGAAGCTTTCTGAATGCTTTACTATAGTCCCAGACTGCAATGATCAGCTGTAAGGTGTCTGTAATGAAGCTTTATTGATAATCCTTGGTCCCATTACAGCAAAAAATGTTTAAACTCCAATTGTCACTTGGGCCAAAAATTTTTTGGTCTGGATCTACAATTATAAAATATACAGTTTCGACTTACATACAAATTCAACTTAAGAACAAACCTTCGGACCCTACCCTGACCCTTTTGTGGCGCAGTTGTGGTAGCCTCCATGCGACACAAATTAGGGGGCGTTCCAGGCGCCTGATTTAACATGCAAAGTCTGTTGCACGCCCTATGTTAAAGGTGCGCCACAAAAAAGTTGGTGAACTCTGTCAGGCCAGTGCAGAGAAGCGCCAGATCCATGACTTCTGGCGCACGTTCTTAATGAATCTGTCGCACCGAGCACAATACACAGGCAGAGCACTTTTAGTGCAGTTTGCCACATTCTTAGTAAATGTGCCCCATTGTGTCTTTGGATCATGGACGAGTAATAATTATATGCACAGTGTAGTGAAAGTACACAAAGTTCTCAAAATCCTTAAAGTCCAATGATAGAGAAATATTCTATTTTAGTTAAAATGATATTTGTATTACATAAGATTTTATTATTTTCCTTTCCCATACCATACACTCCAGATGATCAGAGTTATGTAGTTTCCAGTAAAAGAAAGGTGTTAAGGAAGTATTTATACTTCTCAAGAGGTCTCCTGTGGCCATTAGCAATCTAAACACAAGGTCAGTTGGGCACCATTTATGCGCCAAAATTCTCTTCTTTATTTGAATCCAAATAAAACCACGAAAGCAGCATATCAGTAACAAGGCAAACTTTTCTTTCAGGTACTTTCCTTACCTGGGGCTAAGTGCAGGAAAGTACAGGTCAGAAACATGCTAGACAGGTATGAAAGAAGTTTTATGAAGTAGGACACCAACTTTACGTCACCTCTCCCACTGTTACAATGTGCAACAGAAATGACCCGAGAGATGACTGAAAATGTGATTACTGAATCACCTCAGTAAAAGTTCAAATTTTTACTTTAAGTCACTTTATACTTTGTTGTCAACTAACTTTTAGAACCAATATAAAATTCTAAAAACAAAGGGTGGTGCACTCTAAGGCTACATTCACACTGCCGTTACCCGGTGTACCGTACCCGCCGTACCGTACCTGCCCCTCTCCATAGGGATGTATGGAGTACTTGTCCTATCTTTCCCTGGGGTAAGGAGCGGTAGCGTTTGCGGCACCGTACTGCTCCCGTAGGGCGCCGTGCATCTATTGCCGTCTATGGGGGACGTATATCGGCCGTATATATACGACGGCCGTATATACATACCCCCATGCGGCAGTGTGAATGTAGACTAAGACTAGCGTTTTACACAACAGCCTTTATTGTCACACTCACCACCCCCTTGCCGGATATACTAATATGCTCCAGCAGCGTGTTTGCGCCTGGCTGCAATGTGAGAGCCTCTCCCTCTGCAGCCAGGCATGGAAATAAACAGGGCAGGGACTTGAAGACACAGGAAAGACCGCTGGTCTCTCTCCTGATAAAGTATGTCTTCTTCATGTATCCCTGGCTGCTAATAGTTCTGTGCCAACCCTGTATTTATACAACTGCTCTGGAGGTCTCAAGTATTATGGTCAATTTCAGGGATCTCCAGTATTACAGCATGCTCTGGGGTCTCCAAATTTTCAAGTATCTGCCCACGGGTCTCCATTATTACACCTCTGCTCTGGGATGTTCAGCATTATTATTGTCTGGTTTGAGCATGGTTATTATCGTCTGTCCTGGGTTCTAGTTTGTATTTGGTTTCAGGGGTAGTGTTTCATGCTGTACTGTGGTTGTTGGTGCATCTAGAGTGCTTGTTACTAGTGCTGCCCCCCTTGAACTTCAGTGATATGACAATGCGGCTCACGTACCAGTAAAGGTTATGAACCCCTGTTTTAGAAGAACCAACCTCTTCAGTAATAACTTGTTTTTATACTTTAACATTTATACATTTTATAGTTTTAAAATCACAATCTAACCCCTTTTCTAGGTTCTTACAAACGCCATGAACTTTACTGCTATGACGTTTACCTTGTGTCAGCACCAAATCCAAATTCGAGGCAAAGACGAGTAGACATGGAAATGAATGAAAGAATAGTGGATCCTCTTGAACAACGTGGGTTTAAGTGTTACCTTGGATCCAGGAACATATCTGGTGGTGCTTTTGCTGTAGAAGCGTTAAGTAACCCAATTACCATCATCCCAATTACTATTGTACCAGTCTTCAGGGATAGTAACTTCGCAGAACTTCGGAAATTTCTTATAATACCAGAACTCCTGGATAGAATTGTGTTTCTTCGCTTTGATTCAACACGAATTGAACCTCCATTGCTTTCTAAGAACAGTTTTTCTATTAGCATCCATGATCCCGATCTGCTACAAAGACTAATCGATACAATAGAAAGAAAATGCACACAGATTCCACTTCCACAACGGAAGAGAAAATATGAAATGTCCAAAATATGCAGTGATTCTCGTAAGTGGAAATCTATGATATAAAATACTTATTGGAGATTAC
Organism: Engystomops pustulosus; assembly: GCA_019512145.1. Lineage (NCBI taxonomy): Eukaryota > Metazoa > Chordata > Amphibia > Anura > Leptodactylidae > Engystomops > Engystomops pustulosus. Next base: position 51,836,966 of record CM033651.1, read on the forward strand.
AATTTCTTTATGGTCTATCATTTACTTGTATTAGACATCACATAAATAAAGAATGGATGAGTTTGCTTTAATTATAATGGGGGGAGGGGTCTTATACTGCTCCAGATTTGTTTCTGATGCTGGATGATAAATCTGCCATAGCATAAACCCATACTTTCTTTGTGATAGCAGAACTTTAAAGGGAACCCATTATTAGGTATTACATTTTTAGCTGATGATAGGTTCCAACAGCCATTGTACTAAATATTTGATACATGCTTTTATAGCCAAGCTTTATCTCATATCTCATATATATTGCTGAGTGTATGTGTGTGTACGTATGTCTGCTCAAGGAATCTGCATCATCGCATTTACAGTCACCAAACTTTGCACAGCTGCTCTCTGTGACCTCTGGGAACATCATAGACTAGGTTTTGAGCCAAAATTTTCACTCTACGCTTTCCAAAATCCACTTATTACCCACCATATACAGGAGCCATTGGGGGTCATTTACTAAGGGCCCGATTCGCGTTTTCCCGACGTGTTACCTTAATATTTCCGATTGTACCTGAATTGCCCCGGGATTTTGGCGCACGCGATCGGATTGTGGCGCATCGGCGCCGGCATGCCAAACGAAAAACCCGACGTATTTGGAAAAAACGCCGCATTTAAAAACCGAAATTGTGTCGCTTGGGACGCGTTTACCTTCACCTGGTCCAGCTCGGTGTATATCGGCGCGATCAGATGCATTTCATCGCAGCAGCGCCACCTGGTGGACGGCGGAGGAACTGCCATCATAAATCCCAGCCGGACCCGAATCCAGTGCAGAGAACGCGCCGCTGGATCGCGAATGGGCCGGGTAAGTAAATCTGCCCCATTGTCTGCTGCTGCTGTGGCAGTTGGAAGCTGACCTGTGATTGCTTGCTGTTCTGCCACAAGTGAGCTCTGAGCTTTGATAGGTTACTATAGGCAATGAGTATAATAGCCTAAGCTGCATAATGCTATTGTATAGTTTATATAGTGTTATTATAGTGTAATACAGCTTATGTGTGAGGTAAGATGTGAAGTAATATGAGAGGTAACATGAAGTAATATGTTAACCACCATATACAGGAGCCATTGTTTGCCATGGCAATAAGCAACCAATCACGGCTCAGCTTCTATTTTGCCACAGGTCATTAATATGAGCTCTGAGCTTTGATAGGTTATTACAGGCAATGAGTATAAGACAGCCTAGGCTGCATTCACATGTTGCATGAATAAAGTAATGAGTTGCACAACCCCTCCATGCACCAGGAGCCAGCAGGATAAGAGAGATCATGAGTCCTTCTGTTAGCGAATCAAGTGACCTGTGGCTTTCATGCATATAGACAAACCTTAACAGACAAAGTTTGATATATGTGATCTGATTAAGGTCTTTAACTGAGACTGTTAAAGATTTTTATTAACAGCCAATCCATTTAAGCCTAGAACAATCCACCATACAGTAAAAAACCATGACATACCATGACAGTCGGAAAAATATTATGAAACTTTATAACACAGTGAACCAGGAACAACCATAGCAATGCATGAAACTATACTAAATAGCCTTTCTGCTGTTAGATGGGTGGGGTTGATAAGACAGATTGTCACCGTCTATCTCACAGTAGAGAGATAAAAATATTGACATTGATTGCTTGGAAACAGAAGGGATTGGTGGAGCTGATGAAAGGTCCCCTTTAAGCGTGTCGTGCTTGATGCAGCCGGTAGATTTTTCAGGAGGCAGGACCCTCTCAATATATCTGGTGGGTGCTAGTGCACCAAGCACCACTGTGATAAATCCCCAAAATATTTGTGAGGAACCAATTTTTGAATTACAATAATGTACAAATAATGCATTTTCAGCGTATTTACTACCATTTAATGCAAAGTTTTGTATTTGTCTTTTGTATTTTACATTTCAGGAATAAGATTTGATTGGAGGAAGTTAGAACCTGATAAGTTTTAATCTGGTATTTAGTGTAGATAAAAGAATAATTTTTCACTTTTAATCAATTTTATGTATTTGCATGCTGATATGTCAGTATTAAGTACTTTTATTAAATATTAAGTGTTTTAAAGGGAACCTGTCACCAGCCTGCGCCTGTTAAACTACAAAATGTACCTTATATGACCGGTTGCATGTTCTCTGGTGATGTCTTTATATATGGACAACGCTGTCTGATGCCTGAAAAGTTAAGTCAGATGCGCATCCTTTTTCCAGTCAGGGGGTGTAATGCTGGACGCAGCAATCAACCAGCCACCACACTCCACTGCTGGGAACCTACCTTCATCTTCCCCCCTCCAGCTGTTCCAGGCCCTGCCTCTTACTTGCAGCTGACTCCCCATCCTCCCAAAGTCTCACGCCAGTTCTTACGCATGCACCGCTGCTCCCCCTAATCGGGATCAAGATTCAGCACTGCTGCGTGAATGTAGACTTTGTGGCAGTGGATTGGCCCGCATGCGCAGGGCGCCTCTTTCTCAGTTCGGGTACGCGGAGGGCCGGACAGAGCCGAGATACATTTTGCAATTTAACGGGGCTTAGGCTGGTAACAGGTTCCCTTCAAGACAATTGTATATATTTTTTTTATAATATTGACCTAACAGCCTTTACATCTCATTCTAGAATCATCAGGGACATCTTCAATATATGAGTTTCAGAGGAGCAGTGAGTATTTTTATTTCAATTTTGTTATCTCTTAAAGGAAATTTTAAAAAACATGCATGATAAAACAAGGGCACTTACTCATAGATCCAGGCATTGGGACTGTGGAATTCACTTTATATTTGTTATCCAGAGTCTCCTTTCTTCTTTTTTTTAAAATTATGCTAACGAGTCTCAAGGGGTGTTACCAGGGTCCCTCCCTGCTGCAGGTTCACAATCTCATCATTCCCCCTGCTCCCTCAGCACTTACCCCTCCCTATGTTTGATGTAATCTCACTGCAGCAGAGGATGTTTCAGCACACAGTGGGAGGGAATGGTGCCACTGAACAGTGTAACATCCTGTGCATCTTCAGCATGGAGGGGCTCTGGTAACCCAGAGCCTATCAGGCTTATGAGCATACTTTTAAAAGTTGATTTTAGAATAAAGTAGGCCATCGATAACAAATATAATAAGTAGAGAGGAGCGAACACACTCGTCCGAGCTTGATGCGTTGGCGTACTCGAAACTGCTCGTTGCTCGGACGAATATTTCGCCAGCTTGAGAGAATGGCATCTCCCGCCGTTTGATTTTTGGCGGCCAGAAACAGAGCCAATCACAAGCCAGGAGACTCTGCACTCCACCCAGCATGACATGGTACACTTACACGTCGATAGCAGTGGTTGGCTGACCTGATCAGGTGACCCGGAAATAGACTAGTCCCTGCCCGCGCTGCTCGCATCATTCTCTGTCTGGATGCCATTAGGGAGAGAGCTGCTGCTACTGCAGGGATAGCGTTAGGGTGTTATATTAGCTTACTGTTAGGCAGGAGTGAGTCTACAAGAACCCAACAGCCCTTGTTAGGGCTAGAATATTTTTTTTTTTCTTTGCTTGTGGCTGGGCTTGCTGGCACTAGTAGTGCAGCTAGTACCATATTGTGACGAATTTGCAGGGGGACTTGCGAACGTTCTATTTAGCTCTTAGTGACACACATATCGATCTCAAACACCTAAGTGGGACAATTTATTAGGGGTTTAATTGAATTAGGCACAGTCTGCTTTTTCTTTTCTTTTTTTTTCAAAACTAAAAGTCATCAGGCACATCACAAAATCCTGTTGTGCGCTGTCAGTGTAGGTTAGAAACTAGCCATAGCAATAGGATTGCATCGTTTTGATAAAAAAACAAAAACACAAAAAAACAAAAAAAAAACACAGGAAAAACACAAAAAAAATTTACAGTTTACACTTTAATTTTGAAAATGTTGAACCCGAGGGCTAGGGGTAGAGGACGAGGGTGTCGGCGTCCAACTACTGCAGGGGTCAGAGGCCGTGGTCCTGGGCGGGGTGAGACACCACCTGCTGATGAGGGAGCAGGGGGACGCCGCAGAGCTACACTCCCTAGGTTCATGTCTGAAGTTACTGGGACTCGTGGTAGAGCACTGTTGAGGCCAGAACAGTGCGAACAGGTGATGTTGTGGATTGCGGACAATGCTTCTAGCCATTTGTCCACCAGTCAGTCTTCCACGCAGTCCACCCATGTCACCGAAATCAGCACTCCTTCAGCTCCTCCGCCTCAGCCTCCTTCCCCCCAGTCTGCCGCCTCCCAGGAAAAATTGGCATTTGAACCGGCATACTCTGAGGAACTGTTTTCTGGACTCTTCCCAGAGTCACAAACCACTTGTCCGGTTGCTGCTGAGCTCTTTTCCGATGCCCAGGTTTTCCACCGGTCGCAGTCTGTGGGTGATGATGACATTGTTGACGTAGTGGAAGAAGTGTGTAAAGAGGTGTCGGACGATGAGGAGATACGGTTGTCAGACAGTGGTGAAGTTGTTGTCAGGGCAGGAGCAGACTGAGGGATCGGAGGATGATGAGGTGACAGACCCAAGCTGGGTTGATAGGCCGGGTGAACACAGTGCTTCTGAGAAGGAGGCGAGTCCTATAACAGAACAGGTTGGAAGAGGCAGTGGTGGGGCCAGACGGAGTGGCAGGGCAAGAGCTGGTGCATCAGCGCCAAATGTTTCACGTAGTGAAGCTCCCGTGGCGAGGGCTAGATTTTCGGGAAGTCTGGAGGTTCTTTAAAGAAACACCGGATGACTGACGGACTGTGATGTGCAACCTGTGCCACACCAGGATCAGCAGGGGTTCCACCACTACCAGCTTAACCACCACCAGTATGCGCAGGCAAATTAATGCTAAACACCCCACTCAATGGAACCAAGGCCGTTCACCTCCGGCCTGGAATACCACCTGTGTCATCTGCGGCCTCTGCTAGTCAGCCCCCTGCCCAGGACCCCGGCCCAAACACCTCCCATGCGAAAACCACACCTTCGCCAGACGCTGGAGCGCAAGAGGAAGTACAGTGCAAACCACCCACACGCCCAAGCCCTCAACGTCCACATCTCCAAATTACTTAGCCTGGAGATGCTGCCATATAGGCTGGTAGAGACCGAGGCCTTTCGCAACCTCATGGCGGAGGCCGTCCCTGGGTATTCGGTCCCCAGCCGCCACTACTTTTCCCGATGTGCCGTCCCTGCCCTGCACCAGCACGTGTCAGACAACATCATCCATGCCCTGACCAACGCCGTTTCTGTCAAGGTCCACCTGACAACGGACACATGGACGAGTGCTGCCAGGCAGGGCCACTATATATCGCTGACGACACATTGGGTTAACTTGGTGGAGGCTGGGACCGAGTCTGACCCTGGGGCTGCTCATATACTGCTGACGCCGAGGTTTGCGGGGCCTACCTCGGTCCAGGTCTCTCAGGCCTACTATGCCTCCTTCCACCCCTCCTCCACCTCCTCCTCAGAATTACCATCTGTGGGCATGGCGCCATCAGTCGGTAGCTCAAGGCACAGCAGCAGTGCCGTCGCTAAGCGACAGCAGGCGGTGCTCAAACTGCTGAGCCGAGGCGATAAAAGGCACACCGCCCAACAGCTATTACAGGGCATCAGGGCGCAGACTGATCTGTGGCTGGCACCGATGAACCTGAAGCCAGGCATGGTTGTGTGTGACAACGGCCGTAACCTGGTGGCGGCTCTGCAACTCGGCAGACTGACACATGTGCCATGCCTGGCCCATGTGTTAAATCTCATAGTTCAGCGTTTCCTCAAGACATACCCCAATCTGTCTGATTTGCTCACGAAGGTGCGCCACATCTGTGCGCATTTCAGGAAGTCCAGCACAGATGCTGCCACTCTCAGGGCAGCGCAGCGCTGCCTCCAACTGCCCGCTCACCGGCTGTTGTGCAACGTGCCCACGAGGTGGAATTCAACATTAACCATGTTATCCAGAGTTTACCAGCAGCGCAGAGCGATTGTAGACTGCCAGATGTCAACTTCCACCAGAACTGGTAGCCAGGTCAGTCAGCTTCCTCAAGTCTACAATGAGGAGTGGACGTGGATGTCTGATATCTGTCAGGTGCTGAGTAACTTTGAGGAGTCAACACAGATGGTCAGTGGCGATGCCGCCATCATCAGCCTCACTATCCCGCTGCTTGGCCTGTTGAAAAACTCTCTGGTCAGCATGAAGTCAGAAGCTTTGCGCTCGTCACAAGAGACGGGGGAAGAAGATTCCCTTGTTGATAGCCAAAGCACCCTCAGGTCTGTTTCTCAGCGCATATCGGAGGAGGTGGAGGAGGATGAGGAGGAAGAGGAGGAGAATGTTGGCGAGACACAAGAGGGGACCATTGCTGAGTCCTTCACTGTTCAGCGTGTCCAAAATTCTGCCTGACACAGCTCGTTTGATAAGGGGACCATGTATGCTTACAGTTCATGCCAGTCGCTGCACTGGCTGCCAGTCTCCTTTCGAATACAGTTTAAAATAATAATAACCCTCATCCATAAAGCTCTGTATAATGCTGCACCCCCCTACCTCTCCTCTCTTATCTCAGTCTATCGCCCAACCCGTGCTCTTAGATCCGCCAGTGATCTTAGATTAACCTCTACCCTAGTGCGGACCTCCCACTCGCGTCTCCAAGACTTCTCTAGAGCTGCACCAATTCTATGGAATGCTCTGCCCCGGACTATCAGACTAATACCTAACCTCCAAAGTTTCAAACGTGCTCTTAAAACCCATTTCTTTAGGCAAGCCTATAACACTCATTAACTGCATGAAGTTTTAACTCTTCTACTAACCCGTCCTGTGTCGTCCTCCCATCTGTTATCCAGCAACCAACAGGCACCAGACTTCTCTGCAGTCCCATTCACCCTGGACCTGGTATATAAGATGACGGCTGAGTGGTTCAAGCGACAGCAATTCCATTTATTATATTTTGTTCTATTCCCTAAGAAGAATGGCTTGACCATTAAATATTCTTTTACCTCGTGTTACCCCATCATCTTCATAAACCGTAAGCTCTGGCGAGCAGGGACCTCACTCCTGTTGTTCCATACAAATGTTGTGCTCTGTTACATTACATTTGTATTTGTTTCCTATGATTTGTAAAGCGCTACGGAATATGATGGCGCTATATAAATAAAGATTATTATTATTATTATTATGGAGGCAGTGAACTAGTAGTAGATTAAAGGTGCTGCAGTTAAAACTATGTTAGTTGGATCTTGGGATGGAGCTGGCGCTCCGCAGCCAGGGGAATGTAAACAGATGCGCAAGAAGCGCTGAAATAATATCGGTAAATTATAAAAGTTTGCAAGTATATTTTGTGGATTACACAGCAGGGTGGCGACAAAGTTAACAAGTTTGATGTGGAATGCCCTGTAATAGCTCTTGGGCGGTGTGCCTTTTATCGCCTAGGCTTCAGCTACGTACTCCCTCACCATCTTTCTGTAAAGATCAGCCCTACTCTGCCGAGACTGGGGACAGGTGACAGTGTCTTGCTGGGGTGACATAAAGCTGGCAAAAGCCTTGTAAAGCGTACCCTTGCCAGTGCTGGACAAGCTGCCTCTTCGCCTACTCTCCCTCGCTACTTGTCCCGCAGAACTACGCACTCTGCCGCTAGCGCTGTCAGAAGGGAAATACTGTTTCAGCTTGTGTAGGGAGCTGTGTGATCATTTAGGACGATGGTATGGTCAGCTACGTAATCCCTAACCATCTTTCTGTAAAGATCAGCCCTACTCTGCCGAGACTGGGGACAGGTGACAGTGTCTTGCTGGGGTGACATTAAACTGGCAAACAATACCAATTATCCAGGAAATGTGTGGAAAGCAAGGACTGCTATGAACACCTACTATAAAACTTGCAAAGGCCTTGTAAAGCGTACCCCTGCCAGTGCTGGACAAGCTGCCTGCTCGCCTACTCTCCCTTGCTACTTGTCCTGCAGAACTTTCTGAAATGCGCACAGATGCGGCGCAGCGGTGCCAGCCACAGATCAGTCTGCGCCGTGATGCCCTGTAATAGCTCTTGGGCGGTGTGCCTTTTATCGCCTAGGCACAGCAGTTTGAGCACCGCCTGCTGTCACTTAGCGACGGCACTGCTGCTGTGCCTAGAGCTACCGACTGATGGCGCCATGCCCACGGATGGTAATTCGGAGGAGGAGGTGGAGGAGGATTGGGAGGAGGAGGAGGCATAGTAGGCCTGAGAGACCTGGCAGTATATGACCAGCCGCAGAGTCAGACTCGGTCCCAGCCTCCACCAAGTTAACCCAATGTGCCGTCAGCGATATATAGTGGCCCTGCCTGGCAGCACTTGTCCATGTGTCTGTGGTCAGGTGGACCTTGTCAGAAACGGCGTTGGTCAGGGCACGGATGATGTTGTCTGACACGTTCTGGTGCAGGGCTGGGACGGCACATCGGGAAAAGTAGTGGCGGCTGGGGACCTAATACCGACGGGCGGCCGCCGCCATGAGGTTGCGAAAGGCCTCAGTCTCTACTAGCCTATAGTGCAGCATCTCCAGGCTAAGTAGTCTGGAGATGTGGACATTGAGGGCTTGGGCGTGTGGGTGGGTTGCACTCCAGTGTCTGAGGTATGGAGAGCTGAATGCTGTGCATGGAGACATTGGTGGATGCTGTGGAGGATCGTGGAGGCGAAGGTGTGGTTTTCGCATGGGATGTGTTTGGGCCGGGGTCCTGGGCAGGGGGCTGACTAGCAGATGACACAGGGGTAGGAGCAGTGGTGTGCCCGGCCGGAGGTGAACGGGCTTGGTGCCATTGAGTGGGGTGTTCACATGCCTGCGCATACTGGTGGTAGTTAAGCTAGTAGTGGTGGAACCCCTGCTGATCCTGGTTTGGCACAGGTTGCACTCCACAGTCCGTTGGTCATCCGGTGTTTCTTTAAAGAACCTCCAGACTTCTGAAAATGTAGCCCTCGCCACGGGAGCTTGACTACGTGAAACATTTGGTGCTGATGCACCAGCTCTGGCCCTGCCTCTCCGTCTGGCCCCACCACTGCCTCTTCCAACCTGTTCTGGTATAGGACTCGCCTCTGTCTCAGAAGCACTGTGTTCACCCGGCCTATCAACACAGCTTGGGTCTGTCACCTCATCATCCTCCGATCCCTCAGTCTGCTCCCCCCTCGGACTTCCTGCCCTGTCAACAACTTCACCACTGTCTGACAACCGTGTCTCCTCATCGTCCGACACCTCTTTACACACTTCTTCCACTATGTCAACAAGGTCATCATCACCCACAGACTGCGACCGGTGGAAAACCTGGGCATCGGAAAAGAGCTCAGCAGCAACCGGACAAGTGGTTTGTGACTCTGGGAAGTGTCCAGAAAACAGTTCCTCAGAGTACGCCGGTTCAAATGCCAAATTTTGCTGGGAAGGGGCAGACTGAGGGGAAGGAGGCTGAGGTGGAGGAGCTGGAGAAGTGCCGATTTCGGTGACATTTCGGGTGGACTGCGTGGAAGACTGACTGGTGGACAAATGGCTAGAAGCATTGTCCGCAATCCACGACATCACCTGTTCGCACTGTTCTTGCCTCAACAGTGCTCTACCACGAGTCCCAGTAACTTGAGACATGATGAACCTAGGGAGTGTAGCTCTGCGGCGTTTCCCTGCTCCCTCATCAGCAGGTGGTGTCTCACCCCGCCCAGGACCACGGCCTCTGACCCCTGCAGTAGTTGGACGCCCACGTCCACGCCCTCGTCCTCTACCCCTAGCCCTCGGGTTAAACATTTTCAAAATTAAAGTTTAAACTGTAATTTTTTTTTTTTTTTTTTTAAACAAAACAATGCTATCCTATTGCTATGGCTATTTTCTAGCCTACACTGACAGCACACTGCTATGCCAGATGACGTTGAGTTATAAAAAAAAATAAACATAAAAATAAATAAATCAGCAGACTCTGCCTAATTCTAATCAAACCCCTAATAAATTGTCCCACTTCGGTGTTTGTGGTGGATATGTGTGTCACTAAGAGCTAAACACAACGGTCGCAAGTCTCCCAGCAAATTCCTCACAATATGGTACTAGCTGCACTACTAATGCCAGCAAGCCCAGCCACAAGCAAACCAAAAAAAAGGAAAATATAACGCTATTGTAGCCCTAAGAAGGGCTGTTGGGTTCTTGTAGAATCACTCCTGCCTAACAGTAAGCTAATAGAACACCCTAACGCTTTCCCTGACCAGCAGCAGCTCTCTCCCTAGCGGCATCCAGACACAGAATGATCCGAGCAGCGCAGGCAGGGGCTAGTCTATTCCAGGGTCACCTGATCTGGCCAGCCAACCACTGCTATCGACGTGTAATCGCCTAGGCTCAGCAGTTTGAGCACCGCCTGCTGTCGCTTAGCGACGGCACTGCTGCTGTGCCTAGAGCTACCGACTGATGGCGCCGTGCCCACGGATGGTAGTTCGGAGGAGGAGGTGGAGGAGGGGTGGGAGGAGGAGGAGGCATAGTAGGCCTGAAACACCTGGACCGAGGTAGGCCCCGCAATCCTCGGCGTCGGCAGTATATGAGCAGCCCCAGGGTCAGACTCGGTCAGACTCGGTCCCAGCCTCCACCAAGTTAACCCAATGTGCCGTCAGCGATATATAGTGGCCCTGCCCGGCAGCACTCGTCCACGTGTCCGTGGTCAGGTGGACCTTGTCAGAAACGGCGTTGGTCAGGGCACGGATGATGTTGTCTGACACGTGCTGGTGCAGGGCTGGGACGGCACATCGGGAAAAGTAGTGTTGGCTGGGGACCGAATACCGAGGGGCGGCCGCCGCCATGAGGTTGCGAAAGGCCTCGGTCTCTACTAGCCTATAGGGCAGCATCTCCAGGCTAAGCAATCTGGAGATGTGCTAATAGAACACCCTAACGCTTTCCCTGACCAGCAGCAGCTCTCTCCCTAGCGGCATCCAGACACAGAATGATCCGAGCAGCGCGGGCAGCGGCTAGTCTATCCCAGGGTCACCTGATCTGGCCAGCCAACCACTGCTATCGACGTGTAAGGGTACCACGTCATGCTGGGTGGAGTGCAGAGTCTCCTGGCTTGTGATTGGCTCTGTTTCTGGCCGCCAAAAAGCAAAACGGCGGGAGCTGCCATTTTCTCGAGCGGGCGAAGTATTCGTCCGAGCAACGAGCAGTTTCGAGTACGCTAATGCTCGAACGAGCATCAAGCTCGGACGAGCATGTTCGCTCATCTCTAACCAGGTCGTCTTATACGCCGGAATATACGGTACATAACCTAGATACGCTACGCAGAGGGCGTACTTCGGCGGGACAAGTAGCGAGGAGAGTAGGCGAGCAGGCAGCTTGTCCAGCACTGGCAGGGTACGCTTTACAAGGCCTTTGCAGTTTTATGTCACCCCAGCAAGACACTGTCACCTGTCCCCAGTCTCGGCAGAGTAGGGCTGATTCTTACAGAAAGATTGTGAGGAGTACGTAGCTGACCATACCATCGCCCTAAATGATCACACAGCTCCCACAACTACTGGGTTTCAAAGCTGGACATGTGGCATGAAACTGGCGCTGTATGGACTTGCCGCCCGCTAGCGGTGTTGTCTGAGCGGGTTTTCAGTGCAGCTGGTGGCATCATCACGATAAGCGTCACGCCTGTCGAACTGACGCATCAGTTATTGAATAAAGCCTGGATTTCCAGGATTTCCATTCTCCACCGGATGAAAGAAGCTCAACCTGAATAATTGTATGCACTCCTCCTCCTCATTTTCCCTTCTCCTCCTCTTTGTCACATAAAGCAGAGGAAACTGGCTATTTTTGCCAGGGCCAACTGGCTCTAGCTATAGTACTTATGTATTTAATTTTTCTGGAGGACCACCTACCTGCTCCTTGGTTTTGAAAACTTTTTTGGATGCCACATACAGGCACTATCCAAATTAATTGTCTCTATAGCAGCCTCCACACGTCGTCTTTATAGCTGCCTCCACACGTTGTCTCCATTTGCTACCTCCACAAATCATCTCCATAGCTGCCTCCCAAAGTGTCCATATAGCTGCCTCCTACATCGTCCCCTTAGCAAAAAACGAGCCTGTGTCAGCAGGAATTTGGGGTTATTTTCCATGCGTTCCATACAAATAATGCATTTTCAGCGTATGTACTACCATTTAATGCAAAGTTGTTTTGTATTTGTTTTTGTATTTTACATTCAGGAATAAGATGGATGGGAGGAGGAATTAGAACCTGATAAGTTTTAATCTGGTTATTAGTGTTATAAAAGGAATAATTTTTCACTTTTAATCAAATTTTAGTATTTTGATGCTGATATGTCAGTATCTAAGTCTTTATTAAGTATTAAGTGTTTAAAGGAAACCTGTCACAGCCTGCGCCTGTTAAAACTACAAAATGTACCTTATAGACCGGTTGCAGGTCTCTGTTGATGTCTTTAAATATGGACAACGCTGTCTGATGCCTGAAAAGTAAGTCGAATGCGCTCCTTTTTCAGTCAGGGTGTTGTAAGTGCGCGCAGCAATCAAACAGCCACCACCACTCCACGTGGAACCTACCTTCATCTTTCCCCTCCAGCTGTTCCAGGCCGCCTCTTACTTGTAGCTGACTCCCCATCCTCCCAAAGGTCTCACGCCAGGTTCTTACGCATGCACCGCTGCCACCCTAATCGGTCAAGATTCGCAATGCTGCGTGAAGTAGACTTTTAGGCAGGGATTGTCCCGCTATGCGCAGGGCGCCTCGTTATCAGTTCGGGTAGGGAGAGGGCCAGACAGAGGCCAGATACCTTTTGCAATTTAACGGGGCTAGGTTCGGACAGGTTACCTTCAAGACACTTGTATATATTTTTTATAATATTTGAACCTAACAGCCTTACTCTCCTTCTAAGAATCATCAGGGACATCTTCAATATATGATGCGTTTCAGACGGAGCAGTGAGTATTTTTATTCAATTTGTTACTCTTAAAAGGAAATTTTCAAAACATGCATTAATAAAAAAAGGGCACTATCATAGATCCAGGCATGGGCTGTGGACTTATTCACGTTATATTTGTTATCCAGAGTTCTCCTTTCTTCTTTTTTTTAAATTATGCTAACGAGTTCAAGGGGTGTTTACCAGGGTCCCATCCTGCTCAGGTCAAATCTCATCATTCACACATGCTCCCTCAGCATTACCCCCTCCCAGTGTTTGTGATTGTAATCTCACTGCAGCAAGGATGGTTCAGCACACAGTGGGAGGGAATGGTGCCCTGAACAGTTTGTGTAAATCCTGTGAATCTTCAGCATGGAGGGGCTCGTAACCCAGAGCCTATCAGGCTGCTGAGCATACTTTTAAAGTGATTTTAGAATAAAGTAGGCCCATCGATAACAAATAAAGAAGTAGAGAGGAGGGAAAACACTAGTCCGAAGTTGATGCTCGTTCGAGCAGTACGCGATACTCGAAATATGCTCGGTGACGGAGAATATTTCGCCAGCTCGAGAGAAATGGCCATCTCCCGCCGTTGGATTTTTGGCGGCCAGAAACAGAGCCAGGGGGACTCTGCACTCCACCAGCATGATGTGGTAAACTCACGCGATAGCAGTGGTTGGCCTGAACGATCAGGGACCGGAACAAATAAGACTAGTCCCTGCCGCGATGCTCGAATAATTCTTGTTGGATGCCATTAGGGAGCGAGCTGCTGCTACTGCAGGGATAGCGTTAGGGTGTGATATTAGCTTACGTTAGGGCAGGCGTGAGTCTACAAGAGAACCAACCGCCCTTGTAGGGGCTAGAATTTAGAATATATTTTTTTTTCTGGCTTGGGATTGGCTTGCTGGTGGCAATAGTAGTGCACAGCTAGACCAGCTTGTGACGAAGTTGCCGGGGGACTGCGAACGTTCTATTTAGCTCTTTAGTGACACATATCCATCTCAAACACTAAGTGGACAATTTTTAGGGAGTTGATTGAATAGGAACAGTCTGCTTATTTGTTTTTTTTTTTCAAAAATAAAGTCATCAGGCACAGCACAAAAATCCAGTTCGGTGTGTCCAGGTAGGTAGAAACTAGCCATACGAGAAACCCCAACAGGCCTTCTTAGCTTCTACAATATAGCGTTATATTATTTAGTTTTTGTTGATTGCGACATTTGTGGCTGGCTTGCTGGAACTAGGAGTGCAGCTAGTACCATATTGTGGACGGAATGTGCAGGGAGTCTTGCGAACGTTCTGTTTAGCTCTAGTGCAAATATCGATCCTCAAACACATAAGTGGGACCAATTTATTAGGGGTTTAATTGAATAGGCACAGTATGCTTTTCTTTTCTTTTTTTTTCAAAACTAAAAGTCCTCAGGCACATCACAAAATCTGTTGTGCGCTGCAGTGTAGGTTAGAACTAGCCATGAGCAATCGGATTGCATCGTTTGTTAAAACAAACAAAACACCCCAAAAAAACACAAAAAAAAAACACAGAAAGGAAAAACACAAAAAAAATTTACAGTACATTTAATTTGAAATGTGAACCGAGGGCTATGGGTAGAGGACGAGGGTTGTAGAGCGTCCAACTACTTGCAGGGGTCAGAGGCCGTGGTCCTGGCGGGGGTGAGACACCCACCGCGTGATGAGGGCGGGGGAGCGCCAGAGATACACTCATTAGGTTCATGTCTGAAGTTATGGACTCGTGGTAGAGCGGTAGAGCACGTTGAGGCCAGAACAGTGCAAACAGGTGATGTGTGGATGCGGAAACTGCCTTCTAGCCATTTGTCTCCACCCAGTAGGTTCTTCCACGCAGTCCACCATGTCACCGGAAATCAGCACTCATTTCAGATCCTCCGCCTCAGCCTCCTTCCCCCCAGTTGCGCCTCCACCCCAGGAAAAAGTGGCAATTTTGAAACCGGCCATACTATGAGATATGTTTTCTGGACTCTTCCCAGAGGTCACAAACACTTGTCCGGTGCTGCTGAGGCTCTGTTTCCGATGCCAGGCCTTTTCAACGGTCGCCAGTCGTGGGTTGTGATGATGACCTTGTTGACGTAGTGGAAGAAGTGTGTAAAGAGTTGTCGGACGATGAGGAGAGATACGGTTGTTAGACCGTTGGTGAAGTTGTTGGCAGGGCAGGAGCCAGACTGAGGGATCGGAGGATGATGAGGGGACAGACCCAAGCTGGGGTGATAGGCCAGGGTGAACACAGTGCTTCTGAGAAGGAGGCGAGTCCTATAACAAAACAGGTGGAAGAGGCACAGTGGGTGGGGCCAGACGGAGGGGCAGGGCAAGGCTGGTGCATCAGCCGCCAAATGTTTCAAGTATGTAGTGAAGATCGTTGGGCGGGGCGGGCGAGCATTTCGGGGAATAGCTGGAAGGTTCTTTAAAGAAACACGGATGACTGAAGGGGACTGTGATGTGCAACTGTGCACACCAGGATCAGCAGGGGTTACACCACTAACAGCTTAACACCACCAGTATCGCAGGCAAATTAAATGTAAAACACCCACTCAATGGAACCAAGGACCGTTCACCTCCGGCCTGGACTACCTACCTGTGTCATCTGCGGCCTCTGCTAGTCAGCCCCCTGACCAGGACCCGGCCAAACACCTCCCATGCGAAAACCACACCTTCGACCAGAGCTGGAGCGACAAGAGGGAAAGTACAGTGCAAACACCCATACGCCCAAGCCCTCAACGCCACATCTCCAAAATTACTTAGCCTGGAGATGCGGCCAGATAGGCTGGTAGAGACCGAGGCCTTTCGCAAAACCTCATGGGGAGGCGTACCTGGTATTCGGTCCCCAGCCGCACTACTTTTCCCAGATGTGCAGTCCCGCTCTGCACCAGACGGTTCAGACCACATCATCCATGCCTGACAAACGCCGTTTATGTCAAGGTCCACCTGACAACGGACAAATGGACGAGTGCTGCCAGGCCAGGGCCACATATATATCGCTGACGACACAATTGGGGTTTAACTTGGTGGAGGCTGGGACCGAGTATGACCTGGGGACTGCTCAGATACTGATGACGCCGAGGTTTGCGAGGGCCACCTCGGTTCCAGGTCTATAGGCATACTATGCCTCCGTCCAACCCCTTCCTCCACCTCCTCCTCAGAATTACCATATGTGGACATGGCGCCATCAGTCGGTAGCTCAAGGACACAGAAGCAGGCCGTCGCCCAATAAGCGACAGCAGGCGGGTGCTCAAAGGGCTGAGCCGAGGCGGATAAAAAAGGCACACCGCCAACAGCTATTACATGGCATCAGGGGCAGACTGACTCTGTGGCTGGCACTATGAACCGAAGCCAGGCATGGTTGTGTGTGGACAACGCAGTAACTGGTGGCGCTCTGCAACTCGGCAGACTGATAACATGTGCCATGTCTGGCCCATGTGTTAAATCTCAGTCAGAAGTCCTCAAGGCATACCCAAATCTGTCTGATTTGCTCACGAAAGGTCGCAAATCTGTGAGCACTTTCAGGAAGTCCAGAACAGATTTGCTGCCACTGCCTCAGGGCAGCGACGACGCTGCCTCCAACTGCCCCGCTACCGGGCTGTTGTGCAACGTGCCAAAGATGGTGGAATATTCAACATTAACCAGTTATCCAGGTTTACCAGCAGAGCAGAGCGATGTAGGAAGGCCAGAGATGTCAACTCCACCAGAACGGTAGCCAGGTCAGTCAGCTTCCGCAACTACAATGAGGAGTGGACGTGGGATTGTCTGATATCTGTCAGGGGCTGAAGGAACTGTGAGGAGTCAACACAGATGTCGAGTGGCGATGCGCCATAATCAGCTTCACTACCCGCTTGACTTGGCTGGTGAAAACATTGGTCAGCCTGAAGTCAGAAGCTTTGCGTAGTCACAAGAGACGGGGGGAAGAGTTCCTGTTGATAGCCAAAGCCCCCTCGGTCTGTTCTCGCGCATACGGAGGAGGTGGAGGAGGGATAGAGGAGGAAGACGAGGAGAATGTGTGGCCGAGACACAAGAGGGGGGACCAGCTGAGTCATTCACTGTTCAGCGTTGTATGGGCAGAAGAGAAGAGGAGTTGGAGGAGGAGGGAAAATGGACAGGTAGCAGTGTGAGGGGAGTGAATTATTGCGAGTGGGACTCGGCATATGGGCAAGATTTCATGCAGGCTGCCTAGGGCCATTCCCATGGACCCTCCCGAATCAAAAGAATTTCATTCCAGAACCGATTACTGGAGGTTCACTCTCCTGGACCACGGTGGTACAGCAAAATCTTTACTTATATCCGGGAGAGGAAAGAGTGTGAAGAATGACTGAATAACGCAGAGGCCCTGGTGCACAAGTGAAACATATTTCCCTTCTGACAGCGCTAGCGGCAGAGAGGCGGTACTTCTGCGGGACAAGTACGAGGGAGAGTACAGCAGCGTTGTAGCAGAGTACGTTTACAAGCCTTTGCCAGTTTTATGTCACCCCAGAAGACACTGTCACCTGTCCCCAGTCTCGGCAGAGTTAGGCTGATCTACAGAAGATGTGAGGGAGTAGTAGCTGACCATACCATAACGTCCTAAATGATCACACAGCTCCCGACAACTACTGGCTTCAAAGCTGGACATGTGGCACGAACTGGCGCAGTACGCCTTGGGCCGGCGCCGTAGCGTGTTGTCTGAGCGTTATTCAGTGCAGCTGGTGGCATCATCACCGTTAAGCTACACCGCCTGTCGACTGACGATTATGACAAGATGAAATAAAGCCTGGATTTCGCAGGATTTCCATTCTCCACCATGAAGAAGCTCAACTGAATATGTATGCACTCCCCCCTCCTCATTTTCCTCCTTCTCCTCCTCTTGTAGCAAAAGCAGAGGAAACTGGCTATCATTTTTGACCAGGGGCCAACTGAGCTCTAAGCTATGAGTACTCTATGTATTTAATTTTTCTGGAGGACCACCACCTGTTCCTCTGGTTTGAAAAACTTTTTTTTGGACTGCCACATACAGGCACTATCCAATTAATTGTCTCTATAGCAGCCTCCACACGTCGTCTTATAGCTGCCTCCACACGTTGTCTCCATTGCTACCTTACACAAATCATCTCCATGATAGCTGTCCTCCAAGTCGGCCATATACATTGCCTCCAATACATCGTCCCTAGCAAACGACGTGTTCAAGTCAGAATTTGGGGTATTTTATGCTGCCTTCCACATCAAACTTGTTAACTTTGTCGCCACCCTGCTGTGTTATCCACAAAATATATTGGCAAACTTTTATCATTTACCAATATTATTTCAGCGCTTCTTGTGCATCTGTTTACATTCCCCTCACCCGCCATAACCAAAACTTATAAGAACAGTACTACACTTGATCTTATACAAAAGTTTCTTCGCAGTGCTGTTTGTCGCCCCCGCCTGCTTTGAAAATTATAATTTTTTCAAAGTAAACGCTTCTGGCCCCCAGACCCATTTTGGGTAAGGAAGAGCCGAGAGACAGGGGCTTGGACAGGCGAAAGCTCGCCTGGCAGCGGACCGCCAGCTCCATCCCAAGATCCAACTAACATAGTTTTAACTGCAGCACCTTTAATCTACTACTACTTTACTGCCTCCATACATCGTCCCCTTATCAAACGAGCTGTGTCAGGCAGAATTTTCGGGTGTTTCACCAGATACATAATGGAACTCGGCCCATCTGTCGCCGTCATGCTGGAGACCTGAAGTTGCAATCATAGCAGCGCAATATGGATGCCCCATACTGTCGCTCTTAATCATGGAACCATTTACGAAAAAACTATTAAAAATAGAACCGCTATGCTATTCCATTATTCCTAGATGAAATATTCAAACGACCCCACCTGCTTTGAAAATTATAATTTTTTCAAAGTAAACACTTTCGGCCCCCAGGCCCTTTTTAGGTGAGGAGGAGCCGAGAGACGGGGGCTTGGACAGGCGAAAGCTCGCCTGGCAGCGGACCGCCAGCTCCATCCCAAGATTAGGCAGCCTCAGAGGCATCCATGCATACTGCCCCTACTGTTTCCTGTCCATTTCGCCTCCACGATCCTCCACAGCATCCACCAATGTCTCCATGCGCAACTTTCAACTCTCTATACCCCAGACGCTGGAGCGCGAGAGGATATACAGAACATCATCCCCTTATCAAACGAGCTGTGTCAGGCAGAATTTTCAGGTGTTTCCACCAAATACATAATGGAACTCGGCGCATCTGCTCGCCGTCATGCTGGAGACCTGAAGTTTCAATCATAGCAGCGCAATATGGATGCCCCATACTGTCACTCTTAATCATGGAAGTCGTCTCCATGGCTGCCTCCACATGTCGTCCCCTTATCAAACGAGCTGTGTCAGGCTCATTTTTTGGGTGTTTCACCAGATACGTTATGGAACTTGGTCACTATGTCGCCACCATGCTGTGTTATCGACTAAATATGCCGTCAACCTTTTGTTGACATAGGAAATCATTTCAGCGCTTCTTGCTCACCTCCTTTGGTTCCTCTCTGCCACCCATTGGTTTGAAGCCCGAGTCCATTTGGGGTATGTCGCCATGCCAATCTCTAGCCTTCCGCTGCTGCCGCTACCTCTGCATGCCGTCTTCTATAGTGTCAGGGTCAATTATTGGATGTTTTAGATGCTATCTAGCCTCATTCGGTCACTCTGTCATCACCATGCTGTTGCCCATAATTTTGGCATAATGGTGCGATTAAGCAGCCTCAGTCCCCACCTTCCACTTTTACCTGCAGTATCCTGACACATGAAAACTTTTTCAGCCATATTTGCCCTCCAAAAACGAAACAACGCTCTTTCCCTTCCAAGTGCCTCCTTGTGCCCTTACAGCAGGGTACAGTGACAAAATGGGTACTGGCATACTCATTTATTTTTCACCCTCATGAAACGCTCATAGGGTTAACAAAATTCCCAAAGGTTGTTTTGAATATTTTGAGGGGTGTAGTTTCTAAAATGGTGTTATTTGTGGGGGTTTTCTGTCATGTGGGCCTTATAAATTCACTTCTAACTAAATTTCTGTGGTGTTCCCGTGTTCCTGTGGCGGTCCCGTAATCCTGTGGCGGTCCTGTACGGTTATCCTGTGGCGGTCCGGTTATCCTGTGCCTTCTGAGGTCCTGCCAGCCGGTCTTCCGAGGTCCTGCCAGCCGGTCTTCCGAGGTCCTGCCAGCCGTTCTTCCGAGGTCCTGCCAGCCGTCCTTTCGAGGTCCTGCCAGCCATCCTTCCGAGGTCCTGCCATCCCGAGGTCCTCCCATCCTGAGGTCCTGCCTTCCCGTGGTCCTGCCTTCCTATGGTCCTGCCTTCCCGTGGTCCTGCCGAAGACCAGGAATCCACTTAGACTCTAGGAGTCCACAGACTTTAGCCCCAGAGACTCTTCCCGCAGCCCAGTGATCAGGCCATGGACTACAAGGTCTTGTAACGTGCTAAAGCCCTTCACTGTGCCAAGGACTCACGCCAGCTACTGGGTGACCTTCCCAGCCGTATTGGCCAGCAGTCGCAAGAAATTGCTGCCCAAAAAGAACTCCTGGACAAACTCACTGCTACCCTTCAAAGGATGATTGTCTCCCAACAGCAGGCTCCCGCGATTCCTCCTCCCGTTGCTCCAGTCACCCCGGCATATTTTTCAGCAGTAGACTTGGACACGAAGTTTTGATGCCTAAAAAATTTGATGGAAACCCCAATTTTTGCAGGAGCTTTGTTGCCCAGTGCTCGCTGCACTTCAAACTGATGTCCTCTCAGTCCACCACCGAATGCACTAAGTTGGCATTTGTTTTTTCTTTGCTCTCTGGAGAGGCGCTGGACTGGGCTACTCCTCTATGGGATAGCGGTGACCCGGACATGGTTACCCATACCAAGTTCCTGGTAAAAATCCAGTCCAGGTTTGAACCACCTTAAGTTCGACTACCTTGCCTGTCCTGCTTGGTCCCGGTGTCTCCAGTGTCTCCACAGCCTCCCAGAGCTGCTCCAGCGGCGCCTCAGCAGCTTCCCAGAGCAGCTCCAGCAGCGCCTCAGCCCCGCAGCTTCCCAAAGCTGCTCCAGTGGTGCCTCAGCCTCCGCAGCTTCCCAGAGCTGCTCCAGCGGCGCTTCAGCCACCGCAGCTTCCCAGAGCTGCTCCGGCTTCTCCACAAGCTGCTCCAGTGTCTCTGCAGCTTCCCAGAGCTGTTCCGGCATCCCCACAAGGTGATGCAGTGTCTCCGCAGCTTCCCAGAGTTGCTCCGGCTTCCCCACAAGTCGCTCCAGTGTCTCCACAGGTTCCCAGAGCTGCTCCGGCCTTCCCAGAGGCCGCTCCAGAGTCTCCTCCGCCCTTCCCAGAGGCCGCTCCAGAGTTTCTTCCGGCCTTCCCAGAGGCCGCTCTAGAGTCTCCATAAGGAGAACATCTACTGTCTGACACTGGAGGAACATGTGATGTTCCTGCCTTCCTGTGTACGCTTCCTTGACATAGCCTGTCCTCTGCTGAGAGTGTTTACAGCTGCGTCTCTGTGGTGCATCTTATAGTAAGAACTTGCATAACTAGTTCCTCACATAACTATGATGCTTGGACTGCACATGCCCATCTGAAGCAATAGTTCCCAGTCATTGCAATATTGAGTATCGGTAGTTGTGTGTTAATACTGTTTCTAACTCGAATTTAATTTTACCTGTAGACATATAATAATTTGGTTTTGTTTTTCAGTAGATGGAGAGATTTCGATTGAAAGTACCTGCAAATTATCATCTCTTGAAGGACTTATTGGTCGCTGCTGTAACACAAATGAGTCTATAAGGAATTGTGCAGCCATTCGCCTAAAAATATTAATCCAGGAAAATATAGTAAACCTCTGTAATGATGACAGTATACCACATGAAACCTTTGAAAAATGCATCAGAAGCTTGGTAGGGAAATACGATTCAATTATCTATATGAAGCTGTATTTCTGGATTTTAGTTGCAATATTTTGTAGAATATACAAATGTAGTGACTTACATTTGAAGAAGTACATGAAAACTCTGACATTAGCACAGTGTAAAATCAGCCAAAAACCACTTGATCGGCTTTGTCAACAATTGTACCTTAACCTTGCTGCTTCTCTACATGCCAAGATAAAGGTTTGGCCGAACAGACTGGACAATAACAAAGTTTACGTCAAGAAACTTGAAAATTGCCTCTCAAATATAGACATCAAATCACTACCCAACAAGAGAAAACCACCAAATGAAATGATCAAAGATTTAACCAGTCTCCCTCGGGACATGACGCACATTTTCATAGTAGCAATTGCTGCAAAGGTATGAAAGAAACAAATATTTACATTTAGGTGAGAGTGGAGAAGTTTCAGGAGGTCCATTTATAGAAAATATAGAGTGCAGGATGTGAAAATCCAGGCTTCAGCTCCAAAGCTAGATAAAACATTAAAAACTTATACAGCCAAAAAGGACAATAACATAGCAATGGTGAAAACGATGGCAGTATGGACAGACAGAAAGGCAGCATTCCTCCTACATATTTCGAACAATCCCGTACTTACCCATGATTCGAAAAGCTACATTTTACCATCAACAAACATACCAATTTAAAAGAAAGCTGTAGCTCCACCCTGAGTGATCACTTGACGAAACCACGTCATGAGGCATGGATGGAGTCACCTGCTTACATTAAAATTGTGAGTTGTAGACTACAAAACAAATACTCAGTATAATAGAAAACAAAAAAGTTTGAAGAATAAATACTGTGTATGCATATAAGCCGCACATTGGGGCTCATTTACTAAGGGTCTGAATCACGCACTTTCGTCGGGTTTCCCGACGATTTCCGATTTTCACGATTTTGGCGCACGCAATCAGATTTTGCCGCATCGGCAACGGCTTTCACGCAACAGATATTGGGGGCCTGGCCGTCGGACAACCTGACAAATTCGGAAAAAACTCGGAATTTAAAAAAGAATTTGTGTCACAAGATCAGCACTCACATGCACTGGGATGAAGAAGATGAACTCCGGCGGACCTCGGCGTAGCAGCGACACCTGCACACGGACCTTAGTGAATTCCAGCAGACCCGAATCCTCTTCGGAGAACGCGTCGCTGGATCGCGACTGGACCGGGTAAGTAAATGTGCCCCATTGTATATAGGAGGGAGGCTGCCTTTTTCCCATACTGCCATGTATCGTTTTCACCATTGCTATGCTTTTATCCCTTTTGGCTGAATAAATTTTTTATGTCATTCGCATCCTGGACCGGCATTTGACTCCTATATTACTGCGATTTTATGGTGAAATTGTGGTTATGTTTTTTATGTAGCCTCATCCGCACAGATTACATTTATAGAAAAGGTGATCAATCAGCTGAGATTACTAAAATCACTATTCGCAATTAATTAATTTATATTTCACTTTTCTAGCTTTTTCAAAAGAATTTCAAGCCAGCAAGTGTGTTCTTTTTCTCACAAATATTGAAAGGAATTGGGAGAAAGCACTGGGGAGTGTTTCTTGATGTGTTTGAAAGAATAACAGAGTACACTCATGAAACCCGTACAGAAGGTAATTGGTCTATTCCTAGGGAATTTGCTTCTAAGTTGTTGAATATTTGATTATGCGCAATAGAAGTGTTATAAGGAGCGCTGGAGAGCTGTTAACTCAATCCATTGAGTATTTACTCATGCCGGAAACCCGCTGTAAACACCTGCAGTGTTTGCAGCAATTGTTGGTTGTCAACCATTCAAATGTCACATTCAACTATTTTGCCCCCGATTTTCTCCGCAGTACTGTCATGGGGGGGCATTGATAAGTTGCCATTAGTCTAAGAGGCTCCCAAGGCTGCCACCAAAGCACCACTATAACAAACGGGTGAAGGTAGGCTGAAGCAGTATATAAATATTATACACAAGAAAAGAATGCAGGACGCACAGAAGTCTTTCAACTTGAGTAATAATCCGAGCTTGTTCCATATCAGGTGGATGCAGAGGAGTTAACCCACTGAGAATGTCCATAATATTGTAGAAAAAAAGAATTTCCCGATACAATTTATCTTCTATATTTAGTAGACAAAGTCCATGACAAAGTCCATACTAGCAAGAACCTATGCATTTTGGGATACACCCTTAGTCATGGTTAACTAAATATAATAAATATTATACTGACAAACATTGCATTGTAGGAGCGGGTTACCCTTAAAAAATTGTAAAAACAAATTAAAAAAAAGATTCAAATTGTAATCAACCCTTTCTTACGCACACAAATAAACATTGCATATGGTGAATGACGTATTGTAAAAAATAGTGATCAAAAAGTCTTGCCGTTTCCAAATTGGTGTTCAATCTGCAAACAATGACAGCTTCCAGATCTCCTTGCAAAGTGAAAAAAGTTAGGGGTGTCAGAAAATAGTGAAGGTTCTTAAGGTATTAAAACATGGAAAAGCTACAAATTTCAATGAGCATACACACCTAAAGAATAAAGGAGGTGTGTCATATGGACCACACAGTTATGGAACACCACAGCAGCGTTTTTTTATAATTTCACTAAATTTCAAAGTCATTTACAGTTTTCTAGTACTTTGCAAAAAATATTAACTTGTTTTGGACCGCCTATAGTCTATAGACTAGCTCCCGGCTAGTGTCAGAGACATGCATACAATGGGGTTAGAAAACCAAGAAAGGAGCTGGCACGGTGCTATTAGGGAGAGGGTCCTCTGTTAGATTTAAAAATTAGTTATTCCATAAACTGTAAACGCGTTTTGGACGGAACACCCTTCTTCAAGTACAAATGGAAAGAGTTCTAAATATTATTAAAAAAGATACAAAATGAAAAAAAAAATGTTTAAATTTTTATTATGTTTTAACTAGCTCTATTTATCCTGAAAAAAAAAACACTGCATCAAGGCCGCGTCACTAAGGAGTTAATTGGTGCCACTAGGGACTACAATTTTTAACACAGAAAACAAACCCAAGGGCAGCTCTGTAACAGAAGAATAGAACTAGCATGGCTTTTGTAAGGTGGGGAGTATGAAACTGAAATAAAATAAATCTAAATATTTAGTAATAGTATGGCACGCGTTGGCACAGATCGCAGGTGTTAACCCGTCCATCGCCGTCGAAAAGCTTGGTGAATATTGTTGCTCCCCGTGACATCATTGTGGGGTGGCAATTGGTCGCCTCGGGTCAAGGCGATTTGTACAATGTAATAAATGAGGAGGAAAATCCTCATATACTGCCAGCCAGGGGGTCTGAAAAAGTTATTAGCACCAGAAGATGGCAAAATAATAAAAAAAAAATTGTACAGGAGGTTTTAATTTTTGTAAATGTATGAAAACATTATAAAACCTATACAAATTTGGTATCCTCGTGATCGCACCGAGACCAAGGAATAAAGTAGACCTGTAATTTGGGGCGCACAGTGAAAGCCGTAATATCCAAGCCTACAAGAAAAAAAAGACCCATATGCATTTTTACACCAATAACACTGCATTTGGAATTTTTTTCCTGCTTGCCAGTACACGGCATGGAATATTAAATACCGTCACTATGAAGTGCAGAGAACAAGCCCTCACAGAGCTCCTTACGTGTAAAAATTAAAAAAAAGTTATAGATTTTTGATGGTGGGGAGTAAAAAATGGAAATGCAAAACCAAAAAGGGCCAGGTCGTTAACCAAAGCCCCTCCCCTCTCTTCAGTAAACAACGTAGAAAGCTTCTGGTTAAACACTATGGGGGACATTTATCAGTGCTTTCAGGTTTTTTAGGCGTAGTCACAACACGTGCTGCCCAGATATCACGGCATGAACGCTGCAAAACGGAACAGAACTCAGCATGGCAGATCAGTTCCGGTTTGCAGTGATCGGGCCGGGAGATGCGTTGCGAGTGTGATGCGTGTTCATCGCATCACACTCGCAAGTGTGGAACGTGCCTAACTCAACAAAGGATATTTTCCTAAGTCACAAGCAATGTTTGACTATTATGATGAATCATTTAAACTGTTGATATTTCTTATTATCTATAGGAGCATTGAAGCCCTGTATGGATCTCCTTCAAAAAATTGATTCATGGACCCGAGAAAGACGATTAAAAAAAAATAAACCACTTCCAATCTTACTTCAACATGTCTTATGCAAACTCGTCTACCACCCAGACAAAGCTGTCAGAGACATTGTCGCTCCACGGTTGCTTGATGGAGACTTTACTTCTAAGAAAATCTCTAAGCTGGGTAACAGTTTGGTCAAAGTGCCTGAAACCCTAGTGGATAAGTGCATACGAGCACATATGGACCATTACCTCCCAGATTTATTACTTAATAATGAAATACCAACAAAATATTCACATGCTTCCATCTATGAAGCAAGAACTCCAGAAGGAGAGGCACTCGTTTATGTCTTTAAACAGAGGACATGGAATGATATTCTGCAAACCAACTCTACAGATGATGCCTATCAACGCTTCATTGAAATGTCCAGATATGTTCAAGAATGTCAAGTCCATGACAATATTGTAGCGTTAAGATCGGCCCCACAGAACAGCAAGCTGCCATTTTTTGCAGTTGAACAAAGCAAACCCCTTTTACAGTTTTTGCATGCAAAGGAAAACCAACTTACCTGGCTTCAAATGATGCAAATACTCATTGATATCACTGCGGCTGTAGCTCACTGCCACAGAAATAACATCATACTTTGTGATATTACACCAGCCAGCTTTATCATTGTCTCTAGAGAAGACGGGTCATTTACAGTTAAGCTGGGCAACTTCTTACTTGCCCGAAGAGGTGAATATATAGACTCAGGCAGGGCTGCGGATGATTACATTGATGATATTGATTTCCATTGCATCCAAGGTAAAGCCATAAAGTAGTTGTTGCTGATAAAATATATTACATACAGTATTTTTCGGGCTATAAGGCACACCAAATTATAAGGTGCACCATCAATAAATGCCTGCTAAAATGTCTAAGTTCATCTATAAGGCGCACTGGACTATAAGGCGCACCTTTGATTTCTGAGAAAATCAAAGGATTTTCTGTGCGCCTTATAGTCCGAAAAGTACGGTAAATGAAAATCTTGATAGCTGAATAGAATGGCATAGAGTTATGGAAGAAATCATAGTTTTATACTTTAACTTTGTAGTTGTATGTTTTTAGCTTATTATGCACTTATTTTTAAGAAAAAAAGTATTTTAAAATTATGCAACTGTGTCTAAGAGTCTCCAGGCTCCATTAACACCTATGGATATCAAAGCCCCTCAGGCTCATTTGCATAATTTAAAGCCTTTAAAAAAAAAAACAGGGCATAAGAAACCAAATGAAGAGCAGATCCTGGTAGTATATCAGTGTGCTTGGTTTACAATCCTTCATCCTGGTGGTAGATGTCCTTTAATGTGTCACCAGCTCAGACTGTGCCACCCTAGTCTATTCATTGTGATGACGAATCTGTCAAGTTTGTTGAGTTCTACTTTGAGACCTTGTTGTAGCTAGTCTAAAATGTAGCGCACCCTCCTTAGTTTTTCTTGTCATGCCATGTCCTCTTTCTAGAGACCACATGCATGCAATCGCAGCGCAGACACTTCTTAAATACCTGTGCAAGCCGTTTTAGCCATGACGAATGTGCACGGTCTGACAAAAAAATTTTAATGTCATGATTGAGGCTGCTAAATCAATAGGATCGCTGCAGAGATCCAACAATTAGACTAATACAGTGAGGGGATATCGACCTTAAATATTTTAAGAGTTATGGCAGCAGTCCAAACATGTAATTTTAAGAGTTAGGGTACATTCACACAGCGGTATGCCCGCCGTGCGGGCATACCGCCGTGTGCTGGAGAGGAGGAGGAGGTGACCCCTCCTCCCTCCATAGAGAATAGCGGTGCACGGCCGCACACACGCCAAAAGATAGAGCATGCTCTATCTTTTTGCGGTGTGCGGGCCGGATCGGTGCCACACATGTGTGGCACCGCATCTGCGCCGCGCCGCTATTGCCGTCTATGGGGACGTCCCCGCAGACGGCCATGTGAATGTGCCCTTAGTGTAATGTAATTTGGTTCAGTCTTACCTTCAAATATTTAATAAAAGTTACATTTTAGGCCTGACCCATAAGGCTTTTTTCTGTCTTAGGACAGATTTGTAAATACAGTCTGACAAAAGTGCAGCATGCGACACTTAGTAAATGTGCCCCTATGTATGATCTTCTCAGCTCCTCCTGCACTATAACATGTTGCCTGCAGATAGGACACTATGGGGCACATTTACTTACAGTGCCGCTGGAGTTCACAGAAAGGGCATTGTCTGACGATCATGCACTGTGCCGTAATTCACTAAGAACGCGCGCCCGATATCCTGCATGTGTCGCTTCCCCACTCAGGTCTGACAGATTTCACCATCGTTTTAGTGGTGCATGTAAGTGCTGGGGTTTGCAACACAATTTGAAAGTTAAATCCCGCGCTCAGTCCGAATCCGGACAGTCAGACGGCACACCCCCTAATTTGTGTCGCATGGAAGCTTCTGCTCTAACACATTGGGGCATATTTACTTACCCGTCCCGCCACGATCCCCGAGGTGCGTTGTCCGACGAGGATTCGGAGCTGCCGCGATTCACTAAGATTGTGCATCCAATTTCCTGCATGTGTCGCTTCCCCGCTCAGGTCCGTCAGAGTTCACCTTCTCCTTCCCAGTGTAAGTGAATGCGTGTCTTGTGACACAATTTAAATTTTAAATTCTGCGGTTCGTCCTAAACAGTCGGGTTGTCCGATGGCCATGCCCCCCAATTTGTGTCGCATGAAAGCCAGCACCGATGTGCCAAAATCCGATCGCGTGCGCCAAAAACCCCTGTGCAATTCAGGGCAAATCAGAAAAATTCGGGATACCCGACGGAAATGCGTCTGACGGAGCCTTAGTAAACGTGCCCCATTCTGCCTTATGGCAACTGTCCAATTTGATTTGCTCCACTTACTCTATAAGATGTCCATAGAATTAACTGTATTTTCATGATAGACCTAGATACCTAAAAATATTTAAAGGGGTTTTCCCACGGAAGAAAATTCTCAAATCTCAATCTCCTAGTGATGTTTACCCAATAAAGATCATTTTAACCCCTTACTTTACAATGTTACTCAATTTTATTGCTGTTTTAGCTCCTATCACTCCCTAGGCTGCTGAGTACAAATTGTGTACACCAGGACTGATAGAGAAGGGTTGGACTTACTGTTAATAACAGTGAATTAGAGAATGTGTTACTATGCTATGTTGAGTGCATAAGAAACTTGTCTTTGTGGGAATACCCCTTTAATCAAATGATAGAAAATTATCCATTGATTTTAAAGGTTTACAGCTTTTTGACACTGATCGCCTACAATGTGTTTAGAAATATTTTAATTTGTAATAACCTTTCTGTTTTCAATAAGGTGACCCTAACGAAAAAATTGCAGCTTATTTTAGCTCTCCTGAAAGCCTATCCAACAAAACTTTTTCGAGGTATACAGAAGTGTGGATGCTTGCTGCTACCTTCTATTCAGTCCTGTTATATGGCAGACAACCATTTGAAGAGTTGGCTCACCTCAATGGTATTGAATTTGTGAAAGAGGTAAGGTTGAGAAATTATTAGAAGTGATACAGACATTGATTGTGTTGAAACATAAAGGCTTATTTAAATGCACTCACCGGCCACTTTATTAGGCACACCATGCTAGTAACGGGTTGGACCCCCTTTTGCCTTCAGAACTGCCTCAATTCTTCGTGGCATAGATTCAACAAGGTGCTGGAAGCATTCCTCCATATTGACATGATGGCATCACACAGTTGCCGCAGATTTGGCGGCTGCACATCACCATTGACCATGGGATGGACATGGTCATGGGATGGACATGGTCAGCAACAATACTCAGGTAGGCTGTGGCGTTGCAACAATGCTCAATTGGTACCAAGGGGCCCAAAGAGTGCCAAGAAAATATTCCCCACACCATGACACCACCACCACCAGCCTGAACCGTTGATACAAGGCAGGATGGATCCATGCTTTCATGTTGTTGACGACAAATTCTGACCCTACCACCCGAATGTCGCAGCAGAAATCGAGACTCATCAGACCACCAGACAACGTTTTTCCAATCTTCTACTATCCAATTTTCGATGAGCTTGTGCAAATTGTAGCCTCAGTTTCCTGTTCTTAGCTGAAAGGAGTGGCACCCGGTGTGGTCTTCTGCTGCTGTAGCCCATCTGCCTCAAAGTTCGATGTACTGTGCGTTCAGAGATGCTCTTCTGCCTAACTTGGTTGTAACGGGTGGCGATTTGAGTCACTGTTGCCTTTCTATCAGCTCGAACCAGTCTGCCCATTCTCCTCTGACCTCTGGCATCAACAAGGCATTTCCGCCCACAGATCTGCCGCTCACTGGATGTTTTTTCTTTTTCGGACCATTCTCTGTAAACCCTAGAGATGGTTGTACGTGAAAATCCCAGTAGATCAGCAGTTTCTGAAATACTCAGACCAGCTCTTCTGGCACCAACAACCATGTCACGTTCAAAGGCACTCAAATCATCTTTCTTCCCCATACTGATGCTCGGTTTGAACTGCAGGAGATTGTCTTGACCATGTCTACATGCCTAAATTCACTGAGTTGCCGCCATGTGATTGGCTGATTAGAAATTAAGTGTTAACGAGCAGTTGAACAGGTGTACCTAATAAAGTGGCTGGTGAGTGTATATATATATGTAAACAAGCAGAACATGTACAAAAATGTATACTTAGGTGCAAAGCCCAGAACTCCGACAAAGTCCATCCATTGGTATAGAATGTTTCAATCCAAGAAAAAAGTAACTTTTATTCCCACATGTCAAGCAACGTTTCATCTCTTACAATAAAGAGCCTTTCTGTGCCAAAACATTGCTTGATGTGGGAATAAAAGTTACTTTTTTCTTGGACTGAAACCTTGAAGTGCTGCCATTTTTGTTGATTCCATATAAATATATATATATATAATTTTCAATAAAAATACATGTCTTCGATCATTTTACAATATTTTTCCTCTTTATGTAAAATTCTGATTTACTATGAATACAATTTTAATCCCGACAGATTACATCAGAACACACTGCAAAAATGCCAAAGTCAATCCCTTCTGATTTGTGGAATATTGTAAAAACGAATCTGGATTTTTGTGCAAGGAATCGCAAACTAACTGATACAGTCTTACAGGAACTGAATACATACAAAACTAATTTGGGTATGTGGAATAATACAGCAGGAATAAATACAGATGGTGACCTTTTTGGTAGGAGAAGTATTATGGAAACTTTTGGCCACATTACCAATTTATTCTCATGCCTACTAAAAAGGTGTATTTAGGCATATTTTACAGACAATTTGGGAAAACCTCTGGGGACAGGCAGTAGTATTAAAATTACCAGCCTCCATTCTGACTTTATGGCTTTGTGACATTCCCAGAAAACCCTTCTAGAATTTAATTAAATTAAGGTTAAAAAAAAACTTTTTCATGTCAAGACAGGGAAGAAGCGCAATCCCTGAACTTCCTAACACCACTGTCCATGCCTACTTGCCGGACCTTGTACTATATTGCAAACAACAACTGGGTAACAGTCCCTATTCTCAGACACACAGAGAGACAGACAAACCGAGTAAAAAGATGGTATCAAAGAGTCTAAAGCCCTGTCTAACATGGAGTACCTGGACACCACTCCAGCAACTGTCAGCTCCTGTAGTATATAGCCTGACAGCATGATGTCATCACTCGCTGCTGGCGTCCCATCACAACCTGCTTCCACTGAAACAGTGCATCGGCGTTCTCCTCCAGCGATGGCAGCTGTGTCTCACTGACACAGCTGACATCCTAGACCCCTTTGTGCGATGCACATCGCACAGAGAGACAGTCAGCGACTCAGCTGAGCTGAGTCGCTGACTGTCGGAAACTGGTGGGGGCCCCTTAAAAAGTGAAAGTGGTGGGGGCCCGGGGCTCGAGCCCCGGGAGCCCCTCCTTTATTCCGGCTCTGCCTGAGCATCAGAGAGGCAGCTAGATGTGAGTCACTCAGCCTACTACAGAGTAGACACCTATGTGTAGTACACATCTAGCAGAACTAAAACCTGATATCTGTAAAATGAACTTTACATAGTATTTAGAAATGAAAACATTTTTCTCTTTGTTTCAGGAACCAAAATGCGTGTATTTCATTCAGTGGTCACCGTCTGCAGTTATATAAATCCAGAAGACATACTGAGGGTACAGTACTTATTTTCTAAAAGAAGGGTTTTACAATTACCCCTCCTTGCTTGCCCCTTACCCTTGTGACCCTTAATTCTCATGACAGGTTCTCTCAGTTTTACCTGCAGTGAGTCAGGGCATCAACTACACTAGGAACAGAGCTGTCAGCTTATGCTTCCATCCATAGTGTGAAACAGTTGTGTCACACCCCAACCAACACATATTAATGACCAATCCTTCAAAGTGACCGGTTGAGTCTAAATACTGGTAGGATGTCTGCTGTGTTATACACCCATATACAAATAAACAATCAAATAAAAACATAAACATGTTCACTATATCCACCTCCTAAAATATCCGATATATCAAAATCTAGAATTTTTATGCAGTACAGTGAACCCTGTAATGGAAAGAGATATTCACATTGAATTGTCAATTTTTTAGCATTTTGCCATTCATAAAAATTGTAATTAAAAGTGATCAAAAGCCATACCCTACAGTGCCCAAGATGGGATCCATGAAAACATCTGCTGGTACATCAAAAGACTTCAGCTCTGTAAACTAAAGTACTAAAACAGTGCAATACAGCAATTTATTTTTAAAGATTTAGGAAACATAAAAAATAATAGGAGTTGTTATTATTTAACATTATTTTACTTTATTTTACAGGGTTATGTGAATGCTAAAGGTATGTATTATAACTATAAATTTTCCAAATCCCAGCACGCATATACTAGAATATTTCATTTAAAACGACAACATTTTTATAAAGTGTACCTATTCTTTCAGTGGGTTTATCTAAGAAATTACATTATTTTTATTTTATGACTTGCATTCTTCATTTTTAGCGGTTTTCGCCTAAAGAAACCTACCATTTGATGCATTATGAAGCAAACATACCTTGAGAATGCTGTAGCTACACTGATGCAGGATCGTATATTGGTTAATCCCTGAATTGAGTGGTTGAACTAAAGTTTTTTGTTTTTTCATTTCCGTTTTTTACTCCCCACAATCAAAAATCTATAACTATTTTTTTTTTACACATATAGAGCTCTGTGATGGCTTGTTTTCTGTGTAACAAATTGCACTTCGTTGTGATACTATTTATTATTCCTTCCATGCCGTGTACAGGGAAGTGGGAATAAAATTCAAAATGAAGTGAAATTGGTGAAAGAAACGCATTTGCGCTGTTTTCTTGTTTTGGTGTAGGAGCTGTGGGTAGTGTCCTTTTTTGCAACTTTTGGTGAAGGTTTTCAAAGCTACCATTTTTAGAACTGGAAGACCTTCTGATCACTTTTTAAAATCTTTTATATTTTTCAAAATGACAAAAAAGTGCCATTTTCAAATTAGGGCACTATTTTCAGTTATGGGGTTAAACACAGTGAAAAACCGTTATTATATTTTGATAGATCGGGCATTTTCGGATGCGGCAATACCTAATGTGTTTGTGATTTTCACTGTTTGTTTATATTTATATCAGTTCTAGGGAAAGGGCGGTGATTTAAAATTTTAAGTTTTTTTATTATAATAATTTTTTTAAACTTCTTTATTTTTACTTTTACTATTTTTAAGACCCCCTAGGGTACTTTAACTCTAGGTTGTCTGATTCATCCTACCATATACTGCCATACTAATGGATTTTCCTCCTCATTCATTACAATGTGCGATTCGGTTAATACGAGACAGTCTTGGGTCTTTGGAAGACCCAAGGCTGTCATGGCAACTGATCGCCGCTCCCCGATGACGTCACTGGGAGCGACGATCTCTAACAAAATGGTGGCGCTTGGGCGCTGCCAACTTTTTGAAGCCACCAGCAGCTTTGCCGGTGGTGATGTGTGGGTTAACACCCACGATAGCTGGAGCTTTTCCCAGTACATGTAGTGCATACTTAGTTTAACTGGTGGCAGTGAACAATAGTTTATATTACAATTGATTTAGACCCAAACAATTTTTTTTTTTTCTTGCTTTATGCCCCACTTTGAATTATTGGGTTAAGTATACTTTCTATTTTATGTATTTGCTAATCCCTCTGCAGGACAATTCACATTAGAAGAAGTGGAAGAGCCATTAGATGATGAATTACACGACAGCCTAAAATTGGTAAGACAGTAGATTTCATTTATCAATATTTATAAATCTTTAATCATCATTTCTTCTTATAGAACATGTCCCCAAATATATAATTTAATAAGTAAGCATGTTACTAACCTGTTGTTAACCTCAGATTGCTAAAGTTCTTATTTAAATCAGATGAATCTGAATTTAATAATTAAATCAGCTTTCAGGTATCAAATACCCCATTTCCATTTGCTACATTACAGCCCTCCACCTTCAAAATATGGAACAAGTGATTAATATACTACCAAAAAGAAGGAGTATACATTGTTCTTCCGTAATGTAAAACTTCAAATCAAACTTTATTACATAAATTACATATATAATAACCATACACTGGATGCAAATGAAAGGTCCAATACAACTAGGTCCGGCTGGGCAAATCCCCCATGCACAATATAGGTATATCCACCGACTGTAAATGAGTCTACCTATGACATGATCTCATGTTACTAGAGTAATCAGTAACAATGCATTACAAGGTAGATAATACACATATACCGCGACAGATCTAAACATAAGATTAGTGTCTTACCCATTATGTGCACAGTAAGGTCACCCACGGGGTGTTCGTGGGTAACCTTACTGTGCACATAATGGGTAAGACCAAAGTCGTATTTGCATCCAGTATATGGCTTTTATATATGTAATTTATGTAAGAAAGTTTGATTTGAAGTTTTACATTAGGAACGGTGTATACTCCTTCTTTTTGGTAGTATAGCTTTCAGCATGGTTGGTCAGTCATCTTTCCCACAAACTGCTATTATTATACATGAGATTTCAAAAATTGCCCTACTGCAACTAGACCCCTTGTGATCACCAACTAAACCTAAAACTTATATTTTATGTATAATTTTAAATTAATTTTAAGATTTTAAATTAATAAGAAACTCAACAGAATAAAATGTCCAAATACTTGACAGTATTAAATTATCCCCTATCCAATGCAAAGGGAATAAATATATGATTGCAAAGGGTCCCAACTGGTAGACCCCTCTCCCCCCACTCCGGCAATTGGCAGAATGGGAGATCACAGCTTCTCGGTACATTGCATCAGTTTACAATAAGAAGTTCTAGAAGGTCACAAAGATAATGAGCTCTATACCTGATAAATCGAAAAGTTTACAGCTTTTGGAATGTGATGAGTGAAAAACCAGAATGTACATAACAAATGTAACATTTTATGACTCGATTGAAACATTCCAGAACGGCCATCACATCATACAGACTGTAACGGTGAGGATGAGTCTCAACACAAGAAGAAAAATCTTGCAATTAAACCACGAAAATATTTTAAAAGTAAATGGAATTAAAACTGACTGTTATAAGACGAAATTGGTAAGTATATTTTTAATGTCATGTAAAACCTGTCTATGTCATAGGTTACTAAGTTTTCTCATTACGGACATTTAAAACCATCTGCATGATCTCAATTGGTTTTCAATATCAACAACAACAAATATATATATATGAACATCTCAGGAAATATTTATGAGGACTACAGTGCCATTTCAGGCAAGCACTTGTGATTATTAATAATAATATTTTCCCCTATCCGCTACCTTCACACCAGGGCGGCTGGGCGGGAGACGGGCATTGTCGGCAGGGAGTGGGGCGGCGCAGGGTGTTACTGTCCCCCCCCCCCCCCCCCCCCCGGCACACTCATAAGTGAAAATTTGCCGACTGTGTTATCTTTATGCCAGACCCTGCCTGGTGTAGAGATAAACGCTTCTTAAGGCCCTACCGGATACATCAAGAAGCCAAAGCCTCTTTATGTATCCAGCTGCGGCTCATGCGCCGGCGTATGATAAATAACCCCCCTTCCACTCTAATCACATGAGGTACATGTGGATATCTGTTCTTGTAATAGCTGTGGTCTCACAGAGACAATAGATCAAGTTGACAATGTTAACGATGATATGTTTTTAGATACTTGAGATTCCATGTAAAATGTTGCTTTTTTTATGGTTTATGGTTTTTATTCTATTTTACAGGTGTCAAATACTTCCTATGGACGTGTGGTTACTCTCAGTGACATCAAGGAAGGGAGTTCTAAAGACCAGCTCTTTTCTTACTTCAAACAAATGACTCTTGGTTTACAGGAGCTACACAGGCACAACATTGTACATTGTGATTTGAGATGTAAACACTTCTATGTCAATCCAGACCAGGTACCGTGAACATTTTACAAAAAGTCAAAAGTGGTAGAATTAACTAAAATATCTATTAAAAGGCTGTAGTAGGAGATGAAGAGGTTTCAAAATGATATGAAGGTGCTAATTCAGTGATAGGGGGGGACCTTGGGTCCACTATTAGGTACTTCCACTCTTGGATGCCTCCCGGTGCACGGAAACCTATCCACCCATAGCCACCTGGTAACAATGTAAAATATAGTAAGGACCAGCACTTCACATGAAGTGCTGGTCCTGACTATGTTTTAAGGATGTACATAGTACTAGAAACGCAGGTGAAGGGGGTTGTCCTATTTACAATTTCCCAATATTCTTTCTGTATCAATTTGTAATGGTTTTCTAGATCTAGATTCTATAGGAAGCTTCATCGTTTACTTCCTGTAGATAATGGTCATGTGATGTTACATTTGTATCTGTGTGATATGATCATATGATTATGGACAGATTTCCCTTTTAAAAAAAAAAAACAAAACCTATTTTTATTATTTTTATTTTAAAGAATAACTTGAATTCACATGTACAGGGTATTCTTATCGTAATGAAACATTACCTGAGTTACAAGATATTAGTACATGTTAAAAGTCCATACTAATGAACAAATACGAAAAAAAGAAAAAAGTAAATACAAACAAAGGAAGGAAACATTGAAGATTCCTGTTCAATGACAGCAAATAGAGTTCAAGAACACCACAAGGAATTGCTACAGAAAGTACAGGCAGTCCCCGGGTTACATACAACATAGGGTCTGTAGGTTTGTTCTTAAGTTGAATTTGTATGTAAGTCGGAACTGTATAAATTTTATCATTATAATCCCAGACAGAACTTTTTTGGTCTCTGTGATAATTTTAAAAATGTTGGGTTGTCATAAGAATCAATATTAACAATAAAGCTTCATTACAGACACATTTGATAGCTGTTATAGATGTTTATTGTAGCCTTGGACAAAAGTACAATAAATTACCAATATCCAGAGGTCCGTTTGTAACTAGGGGTCGTATGTAAGTCGAGTGTTCTTAAGTAGGGGACCGCCTGTATACTGGAAAAGTGTTTAACTTTTCAATACGCAAACAATATCAATTATTTGCTAAAAGTGGACGACCCCATTAAGTCGTTAATTTAAATAAGGAAAGAACTGGGAAGATAGAGTTACCATTATCAGTTATAGGAAGAGCCCATCAGATGATTAGATCATAGTGTTTGAAGATCTAAAAGCGATGATTAAAAATGAGAAAGATCTTTTGAAATAGCCTAAATATCATACCATTTTATCTGAAAGATTTATCTGGGTATAATAATGCAGAACAACAGAATATTATATTGAATGATTTTTAACCTAACCCTCTTTAACCCCTTACCGACACGTGACATAGTACTACGAGGGCTGAGCCCTCTCCATAGCCAGTAAGACTTTGCTGAATATTGCATTTAACACTTACCGGTAACACCCGTGATCGGTTCTAGCTTTGCCGGCGGCTCCAAAAAGATGGCCATGTAAATATAAATATAAGTAAAAAGCATAAACAAGTAAGGTATTGCTGGGTCCGAAAATGCACCATCAAAATATAATAACGGTTTTTCCCTGCATTTAACCCTGTAACGAAAAATAGCGCCCAAAGTCGAAAATTGAACTTTTTGCCATTTTGAAAAATATGAAAAATTCAATAAAAAGTGATCAAAAAGCCTTACAGTTCTAAAAATAGAAGCATTGAAAATGTCATCAAAAGTCGCAAAAAATGCGACAAAAATGACAAAATTGTACAGGAGGTTTTAATTCTTCTAAATGTATGAAAACATTATAAAACCTATACAAATTTGTTATCCTCATGATTGTACCCACCCAAAGAATAAAGTAGACATGTCATTTGGGGCGCACAGTGAAATCCGTAAAATCCAAGCCCACAAGAAAACAAATGTGTTTTTTTACCAATTTCACTGCACTTGGAATTTTTCTCCCGCTTCCCAGTACACACCATAGAATATTAAATACCTTCACTATGAAGTTCAAGTTCAAACTCTCACACAGCTCTGTACATGGAAAAATTAGAAAGTTATAGATTTTTGAAGGTGGGCAGTGGAAAATGAAAAGACAAAAACTAAAAAGAGTCTCTGCGTTAAGGGGTTAAGATGAGTTAACAAGTCTATCTCAGGATATATTTCGGAAATAGAACCTTTGAATGTCAGACTTTAATGTGACCCCAGATTTTGTTTTGTATTGCTTTATTATCTGCAGGGTACAATAAAAATTGGAAATTTTGGAAGAGCAGTGTCTTTGGATGATCCATCAAAATCTGCTATAAAATTGATGCCTTCAGATGCCCAGAAATGGTATAGTCCCTATTAATACTAATAACCGTAATAAAGTTACACTGTCATAAAGTACACTACCAATTATCACATCGGGGCGTTTATCAGGGCCTCACACCAGTTTTCTGGCGTACAAGCCCTGAAATAATCACAATTCTTTGTGCACTACGAGGAATTGTGATTATTTTCCCCCTTATTCCACCCTGATGCCAAGAGGGCTGTGGCGACAGTGGAGTGAGCCAACGCGGGGTATTCCTGGCCACACCTATAGACTAGTTATAGCCTGTGCTTGTTCAACGGGTGCGGGAAGGTGGGGTTTACATCATATGATACCATGTGTTAAACCCTACGCCCAGTGGCGTAACTTGAAGCTGATGGGCCCCAGTCCAAAGTCTGTGCAAGGCCCCCGACTATAATGTATGGTTTATAGTAATAGTCTTCTCATATGGGAAAGTGACACCATAAGGGCCCCCTAAACCTCTTGGGCCCAGGTGCGATCACAATCTTGATGGTGTTACTCTTCTTTAACTCATTTAGTTAAATAACATTAGTAAACTCATGTATCTCTTTTGATTTGCAGGTCAGCACCAGAAGTGAGGAAAATGGGCATGTATTCTGAAGCTTCAGATATCTTCAGCTTGGGAGCTGTATTTTTGGACGCAATAAGCTCAAGTATAAAGACAAATTGTCCTCTGGAGTCCTTTCAGCATTTGGTAATAAATACCTAAGTATCTACTATATTACATATGATCTAGTATATCACACATAGGGCTGAGTCTAGCCTTTTTGCTGTCTGAAGTAAAAATTTAAATGCCCCCCCCCCCAAGCCGCCTAACCCTGATCCACTTCTGACTGAAATTGTAAGGAGATGTTTAAAAAGCATCTTCAAACTGATCAGAATATGCTGACATATTCGTGGCATTTAGTGGCGTCGACCTTCATTACATCATTGCGATGTCTCCCATCCATGGTTTACCCCACCTAAAATCACAGTCAAATGTCTTCAGCTCCATGTAGCATAACTCCACACTGCGCCCCTGAAAAAACACAGCATAATGCATTGTGTTGCTAAATATATATCATCCTCACAACTGAACACACTATTCCCCACAAAAAACATCCTTTATATAGTCCCTGAATAAATTATAGTACGTACAGCACCCACAATTTATTATATATAGCAGACCCCCTGAATTGATTGCATAACAGAACCCCATAATTAATATAAAGACTCACTAAGTCTGGGTACATATAAAGCATTTTGTTTTGTAACCGAGTGCAAATGCATCAGACAAAACACATGATCAAAAGGATGCATATAAGTTACTTACATAACTACATGTACTTTGCATTAGTTAGTTAAATCAATTATTGCATATACAGCCCTCCAGTACACAGTATATACAGACCCCCCCTGTACATAGCATAGACAGCCCCCCAGTACGTAGCATACAGACCCCCCTGTACATAGCATAGACAGCCCCCCAGTACTTAGCATAGATAGCCCCCCCAGTACGTAGCATAGACAGCCCCTACAGTACGTAACATATACAGCCGCGGCCTTTAAATTTACAGATTCGCGCGTGGGTGCATCCTAGGGCACAGGAGCACTGCACGCCGAGCGGGGACTATCGTGTGGACTGCCCGGGAGCGGGAGGGGGAGTTACAGGCTGGTCACACTGGAATGTACACATGTGCGCCTGTGTCCGGGATATGGGTCAGCGGGGCACCGCCGTGACACTGACAGACTGATGCGTTTAACTGAGGAGGATAGCAAGGAACCTTATATATGAGTTTATTGAATATAATAAGCAAAGTGTAGTACAAGACAGAAGGCTATGAATTAAGAAACAAAAATTATTAAACGATGCATGCTTCCACAGATGTACAAATCACAGACTCTATTATACAATTTAGAATAAAAAAATAAATGTGTGTATGAAAGATTATCATGTTAAACACAGTCATAAGAATATACTTTATAGATAAAATGACAAAATGGATGCAAGGATACAAATACTGATGATGAAATACTAAAATACAATAAAATAGAGGATATGTTAAATTGTTACACACCTTTTGGACCATTTTTAGCTCATATATACTGCATCTTGTTTGTTGGCTTATAGTTTATTCAATTGGAACTCAGGCCAAATAAATCATAAAATATTAACTTTATATAAAAACAGATAAGCGTAGGCTTAGTCTCACGTGTTACCCATAGAAACCATCCAGCTTCATGATTTTATAAAAGACATTCCTTGTTTAGACCGTGTTCGTTTCTTTGGTGGAACACCAATATCCCCATAAGTGGGCATTTCTCTGACCTATAGAAAAGCTTCCTGTCATTTGGAAGTCCATGAAGATTCTCAAAAAATTCAAATCACATTTTCCAAAAATATTTAATAGAGAAATCAGGATCAAGGGCTGTTCATAGACTTCTTCATCACTGCTCTCTGGTATCTGGTGTCTCATCAAAGTGTCGCATAAGATACAATAAGGATTTGTGAATATATATGAACAAGTATACTGTTTATATGTATTTCTTAAAGCTCTCAGATATTCAACTTCATAACAACTTCTTTCATTCTTCATACGTTACAAATAACTGGATCCTCACACAGACAGAAAACTACTTACCAGTACTCAAAATCGTCTGCTATTATTCTTTGTAGTCATCAGTATCGTGTCCAGTGTAGGCCTTTTATAGGATTGGGATTCCAACATTTCAATATAATTTTCACTAATTTATATAACTGAAGCTCACATTCTCCTTGAATCTCCTGGATTGATCATAATCTTCCTGAAATTTGGTAGTAAGACATTGTATTAAATCTATTATGATGAACCCTAATAAAGTGTTCTGGAAAGTCTATTGGGGCAGATTTATCAAAGGTGACATAAGGCAGATCAAATTTATCAAGAGTCTGATGCTGGATGATAAATCTGTAGTAGATTTAAGACGTCTAGTTGTACTTTGTACCTTCTATTAGCTGTCTCGCATCAGAGCAGAAAATATTGTTGTAACTTAGCCATGCCATTT
Source organism: Engystomops pustulosus (assembly GCA_019512145.1). Classification (NCBI taxonomy): domain Eukaryota; kingdom Metazoa; phylum Chordata; class Amphibia; order Anura; family Leptodactylidae; genus Engystomops; species Engystomops pustulosus. The sequence goes on from CM033651.1 coordinate 51,878,629, forward strand.
GGTGTACCATGGCAAAAGTGACTAAACTGTCTCAACTCTCATAAATGTGGTTCAAAGTGTTTGTGGCCCAATTATGATGAAATTCTGTTGTGATAAATTGAATTTTCTACAAATCATACAGCAAACTCCATTACACAATACATCAATGAACCATGCTAATTTCCAAGTTTCCCTCATAGAATGCATGCCAGTACTCCCAACTTTTTGACTCCACCATTGTTGGCTATTATAATAGAGATGCTGGTTTTACTGTGGCAAAAGCCAAGTAAAACAATTTTTCCAACTTTTTGATGTCTAAAAAGTTGTACAGGTCAATTCTTGCCACCAGAACATAGAAGCACAAATATAATATTGATAAATTAGTCAAGGGGTAGGGATCCTATGGCTCGGGAGCCAGATATGGCTCTTTTGTTGGCTGCATCTGGCTCTCAGACAGATTCTTTAACCCCTACGGGCACCAGGACGTTATATTACGTCCCCGGGGCTAGATCCTAGCGCACGGTGATGGTTCTTAACAGTTCCTGCTCTGGCACCGGCTCACGAACGAGACGCCGGATACCAGAAGCACGGCTGGTCAGCCTGTCTAGTAGCTGACAGCGCCTGCTAACCTACCTCACCCGATCGGAGCGCACCGCACGCGGTTGATCTCGGTGTGTAACCCTTACCGCTGCGGTCAAACATGACGCGGCGTGTAAGGGTGTTTGCGCTTGGAATCTTTCCCCCGTGCCGCTTACGGGGACCGATCCACTTCTGGGCACTCGCTAGGATACTGGCAATGTGCCGCTCTGAGCTGCCTCCGCGGGCTCCCATGGGCAGCCAGACCACTTCCTGGTCTGGCTGTAAACTGTCTGAGCATGCGGCAAGCTTGCTCAGACATTTGTACACTGCCTACTACAATAAAATAGTATTGTAGAGCAGTGTTTGGATACTTAACCAGATGAGTCACGAGCATCATGGTTTAAGTTTCAGTATGTATAATAAAAATAGCAAAAACACTTACAACACCATTATAATAAATAAACAAAATAATACATAAAAATATAAGCCCCTAAAGTCACTTCTCCATAAAACACTCTAATTTAAGTATAAAAAACACAAAAACACAAAAAAACCCCGCATATTGGATTGCCGGTCCGTAACAAATCTTATAAAACAAGAATCGTTACGGACCGCACGGTACACGACCGAAAAAAAACCGCAAAAAACGTTCCGAAAAAGATTAATTTTTAATTTAACCCTATCAAAAATGCCTCTAAAAGTAATTAAAAATGTAGGTCACTCCAAATATAGCCCATAAAAGAACAACCTCTTCTCGAGTAAAAAATAAGCCCCTAACAGATTTGTCAGCCGAAAAATAAAAAGTTATGCATATGAACAAGATGGTGGATGCTAAAATGACAAGATTTTCTCCAATTGGGTTTTATCTCATACATTGAATAAAATACAAAAACCCCCACATATTGGTATCCCTGCGTCGTACAATCTGCATAATAAAAAAAAATCGTTTATTAGATCCGCCAAAGTGGAACCCCGTAAAAAAAAACAAAAAAAAGCTCCAGAAAAAGTCATTTTCAATTAATACCCTATAAAAATGCTCAAAAGGGATTTAAAAAATGTTATGCACACTCTAAAATAAGACCACTAAAAAGAAAAATCCTTCTCGCAAAAATAAGCCCTAAAAAGATTTTGTGAGGCAAAAATAAAAAGTATGCATATGAAAGACCGGTGATGCTAAAATAACAACATTTTTGCCAAATTACTTTTTATGCAGTAGAAAGGGAAAAAAAAAAAATCTATATAAATGAGGTCTTTTGTAATCGTGGCGACCTGAATAAAAAATATACTATTTTTATGCGTATGGTAAACGGGCAAAAAAAAACCATAAAAATCTTCCTGAAAGTGATGAATTTTCTTCCCTCCACCAACAAAGCAGTTAATAAATCTCACCAATTAGCCTATAGATTCCCGAATACGTACCGAAAAGGTGCATCTCATGGCAAAGAAATAAGCCCCTATAGTCCACATAAAAAAAAAAAGAAAAAAAATTATAGCCTGTCACAATGTGACATAGAAAATCTGCTCTGGATGGCGCCTTCCCTTCTATGCCCGGCCGTGTGCCCTACAGCCGGTTACCACACATATAGAGTCGGGTACTCGGGAGGAATTGGGTATCAACTTTGTGGAGCTATTTTCATTTAATCCATTGTAATGTTTAATTTTCCACCAGAAAATGGGTATTGTGAAAAATATGTACAATTTGCCGACTGCACCTCCATTGTTTTAACCTATAAAACACGTAAAGCGTTAACAAACTTCTTAAAAGTGGTTTTCATACGTTGAGGGTGTAGTTTTCCCAAAATGGGGAATTTATGCGTCTCAATATTATTAGGCCTCCGTGTCAATTAGAAGTTGAGCAGGTCCATCTAAAGGTGGGTTTGGGTGAGTAACCAAAAAAATGTGAAAATGATACCTAAATGTGAGCCTCATAACATTCTAGTAAAATATGTGGGAATCTAAAAAACCTGCCAACATAAAGCAGACATTGGGGAAATGTAGTTATGAATTTATTTGGGAGCTATGACTTAGCGGAATCAAAGTAGAGAAGAGAACGTGAAAAAGAATTTTCACAATTTTTTCACAAATTTGTTTTTTCATAAACTAGAAACACAAAAGATATATCCAATTTGTAAAAATTTAAGACAAGTGTCACGAGAAAACAATCAAAAATCCCTGGATACTTCATAGCGTCCAAAGCTATAACAATCTTATAGTGACAAACAGGTCAGATTTGAAGATGGGGCAGTCCTTAAGGCCAAAATAGGCGGGGTTACCGAGGGGTTAATCTGAATAACGTGAGGCCGCTGTATGCGGGACACTGACAACTGTATGACAACGGAGCCATCGCAGGAGCGGGTCAAGAGAAGAGGCTGGGTGTAGGGAGCGCTGATAAGTGGAATAATTCTTTTTTTTTTGCTGGATACATATCTATGGGGGGCATGTGCTGCTGTGGCTACCTATCTACTTGTGGGCATGTGCTGTGGCTACCTATTTACTGAGGTATGTGACTGTGGGTATATACTGGTGGGGCATGTGCGTGGGGCTACCCATCTACTGGGAGTATGTGCTGTGGCTTCATCTACTGGGGGTATGTGCTGGAGCTACCTATATACTGAAGGCATGTGCTGTAACTAAATATATACTGGGGGGTATGTGCTGTGGCTACCCGTTATTGGAGGCACGTGCTGTGACTACCTGTTTACCCCCCCCCCCACCACCACCACCACTTATATCCTTTTTTACAGATAGAAAATATGAAAGAAACATCCTTTAAAACTTGTATACCATGTCTACAAAATGAGGAAACAGTCCCTTGGGTTAGTACAGAAACCATATATCAATGTAAAGCATAGGACCAGTCCCTCTCAGAATTATATATGGGGCACATTAACTATACCCATCCTGTCTGGCAATCCCCGCCGTGGTTGTCCAACGGAGATTCGGGTCTGCCGCGATTCACATAGCTCGTGGTGTGTCACTTTCCGCTGAGATCGTGTCGGAGTTACCTTCTTCCGATGCATGTGAGTGTGATCTGCGACACCAATTTGCTTTTTAAATTCCACGGTGTGTCCGAATCAGTCGGGTTGTCCCCTGATTTGTGTTGCATGAAAGCCGGCGCCGATGCGACACAATACCGATCGTGTGCACCAAAACCGGGGCATTCAGGGCAAACGGCAAAAAAAAACGCAAAAACCTGACGAAAATGACGGCATTCGGGACCCTTAGTAAAGTTGCCCCTATATGTCAGCAGGGCGATCGGCCCTGAGGAGGGGTAATATAAATGCCAAACATTGTCAAGTCCTTACTGCCAGAAAAAATCGTAACATTGTTGCCCATCAAGATGTCGATGTAATTGAGAGCAGAGCGGTATATAAACTATTGCCGGGGGGGGCTTTATTTACTATTTACTGTATGTACTGGGGGGCTGCCTATGCTACGTAGTGGGGGGCTGTCTATGCTACGTACCGGGAGAGGGGGCTGTCTATGCTACATACTGGGGTGCTGTCTATGCTACGTACTGGGGGGCTGTCTATGCTACGTACCGGGAAAGGGGGGCTTTCGTCTGTGGTCGTCTGATTATGGTTGCTTAAGTATGGGATTGGGGGTTTTGGTGGTTGGTTTGGTTGGTTGTGTGTTTGGGAGGGAATTGGTTTCGTGCTTGTTTCTCTCTTGTTGCATTTGTTATTGTACTTTCGATAGGTTCTCTTTGTGGTGTTTTGTTTTTGTTCGCTTTCTGTTGAGTGTTAGTTCTGTTTCTTGTTGGTTTGTTTTTGTTTTTTTTTTTTTTGTTTTTTTTTGTTTTGTCTATGCTACATCCGGGGGGGCTGGGTCTATGTAATCCCCAGTACGTAGCATAGACAGCCCCTACAGTACGTAACATAGACAGCCCCCCAGGACGTAGCATAGACAGCCCTCCCAGTACGTAGGATAGACAGCCCCCCAGTACGTAGCATAGACAGCCCCCCAGTACATAGCAGTAAATAGTAAATAAAGTCCCTCCCCCGGCAATAGTTTATACCGCTCTGCTTCTCAATTACATCGACATCTTGAAGGCACCAATGTTACAGATTTTTCTGGTAGTAAGGACAATGTTTGGCAATTTATATTACCCCTCCTCAGGGCCGATGCAGCCCTGCTAACATATAGGGGCACATTTACTAAGGGTCCGAACGCCGCATATTCGTCAGGTTTGCGTTTTTTTTCCGTTTTGCCCTGAATTGCCCCAGGTTTTTGGCGCACACGATCGGATTGTGTCGCATCGGCGCCGGCTTTCATGCAACACAAATCGGGGGACAACCCGACTGATTCGGACACACCGTGGAATTTAAAAAGCAAATTGTGTCGCAAGATCAGCACTCACATGCACCGGGAAGATGGTGAACTCCGACAGATCTCAGCGGGAAAGCGACACCCGCACGAGCTATGTGAATCGCGGCAGACCCGAATCCTCGTTGGACAACACACGGCGGGGATTGCGACAGGATGGGTAAGTTAATGTGCCCCATAGTATAATTTTTAAGAGGGACTGGTCCATGATGCTTTAAATTGATATATGGTTCTGTAGTAACCCAAGGGACTGTTTCCTTCATGTTGTAGACATGGTATCAAGTTTTAAAGTATTTTCTTTCTATTTTCTATCTGTAGAAAAAGGATATAAAGTGGTGGGGGTGGTAAACAGGTAGTCACAGCACATGCCTCCAAGTAAATGGGTAGCCACAGCACATACCCCCCAGTATATAGGTAGTTACAGCACATGCCTTCCAGTATATAGGCAGCTCCAGCACGTACCCCCAGTAGATGGGAATCCACAGCACATACTCCCAGTAGATGGGTAGCCACAGCACATGCCCCCCAGTATATAGGTACCCACAGCACATACTCTCAGTAGATAGGTAGCCACAGCACATGCCCACAAGTAGATGGGTAGCCACAGCACATGCCCACAAGTAGATAGGTAGCCACAGCACATGCCCCCCAGTAGATATGTAGTCACAGCAAAAAAAAAAAAAGAATATTCACTTATCAGCGCTCCCTACAGCCAGCTCTTTTCTTTGCCCTGGCTCAGGCGATGGCTCCTGGGTCATACAGTGATCGGTGTCCAGGGACATACAGCGGCCATCACCAATTATTAAAGATCTGGCTGAGAGCCAGATGCAGCCAACAAAAGAGCCATATCTGGCTCCTGAGCCATAGGTTCCCTACCCCTTAACTAGATTTATCAATCTAATTTGTGCTTCTATGTTCTGGTGGCAAGAATTGACCTGTACAACTTTTTAGACATCAAAAAGTTGGAAAAATTGCTTTTACTTGGCTTTATGCCACAGAAAACCAGCATCTCTATTATAAATAGCCAACAATGGCTGGAGTCAAAAAGTTGGGAGTACTGCATGCATTCTATAGAGGGAAACTTGGAAAGTATGCATGGTTCATTGATGTATTGTGTAATGGAGTTTGCTGTATTGATTTGTAGAAAATTCAATTATCAACCAACAGAATTTCATCATAATTGGGCCACAACACTTTGAACCACATTTATATAGAGTTTGAGACAGTTTTAGTCACTTTTGCCACTGGTACACCAAAAATGGCATGGTCTAAGTTACAACAATATTTTCCTGCTCTGATGCAAGACAGCTAATAGAAGGTACAAAGTACAACTAGACAGTCTTAAACTACTACAGATTTATCATCCAGCATCAGACGCTTTGATAAATTTGATCTACCTTTATGTCACCTTTGATAAATCTGCCCCAATAGACTTTCCAGAACACTTTATTATGGGTTCAATCATAATAGATTTTAATACAATGTGTCTTACATACCAAATTTCAGGAAGATTATTATCAATCCAGAGAGATTCAAGGAGAATGTGAAGCTTCAGTTATAAAATTAGTGAAAATTATATTGAAATGTTGGAATCCCAATCCTATAAAGAGGCCTACACTGGACACGATACTTGATGACATACAAAGAATAATAGCAGACGATTTTGAGTACTGGTAAGTAGTTTTTCTGTCTGTGTGAGGGATCCAGTTATTGTAACGTATGAAGAATTGAAAGAAGTTGTTATGAAGTTGAATATCTGAAAGCTTTAAGAAATACAATATAAACAGTATACTTGTTCATATATAATATTTCACAAATCTCTTATTGTATCTTATTAGCGCAACACTTGATGAGACACCAGATACCAGAGAGCAAGTGACTGAAGAAGTCTATGAGACAGCCCTTGATCCTGATTTCTCTATTAAATATTTTTGGAAAGATGTGATTTATGAATTTGAGAATCTTCATGGACTTCCAAATGACAGGGAAGCTTTTCTTAAGGTCAGAGAAATGCCCACTTATGGGGATATTGGCGTTCCACCAAAGAAACGAACACGGTCTAAACAAGGAATTCTTTTATAAAATCATGAAGGCTGGATGGTTTTCTATGGGTAACACTTGAGACTAAGCCTACGCTTATCTGTTTTTTATATAAATGTTAATATTTTTATGATTTATTTGGCCTGAGTTCCAATTGAATAAACTATAAGCCAACAAACAAGATGCAGTATATATGAGCTAAAAATTGGTCCAAAGGTGGTTGTAACAATTAACATATCCTCTATTTTTATTGTATTTTAGTATTTCATCATCAGTATTTGTATCTCTTGCATCCATTTTGTCATTTTACATATAAAGTATATTCTTATGACTGTGTTTTAACATGATGAATCTTTTTCATACACAACTTTTATTTTTTTATTCTAAATATAATGAGTCTGTGATTTGTACATCTGTGGAAGCATGCATCGTTTAATGATTTTTGTTTCTTAATTCATTAGCTCTTGTCTTGTACTACAACTTTGCTTATTATATTCAATAACTATATATAGAGGTTCCTATGCTATCCTCCTCAGTTTAAACGCATCAGTCTGTCAGTGTCACGGGTGCCCCGCTGACCCATATCCCGGGACACAGGCGCACATGTGTACCTCCATGTGACCCAGCCTGTAACTCGCCTCTCCCGGCTCCAGGGGCAGTCCACACGATGTCCCCGCTCTGGCGTGCATGCTCCTGTGCCCTAGGATGCACCCACGCCGAATCTGTAAAATTTAAAGGGCCAGCGTGCTGATAATTGCCGCTGGCCAGCTGCCTGCCCTGATAAATTCCAGCCCCTTCCTATGTCCCCTGCCGGATCTTTGTGATAAGATGCCTGAGAGAAAGCTGTATTCCAAGCCCTCTGCGATTATCCTGATTTCCCGTTGTGACCTTGATTCCTTTCCCGACTCCGATTCCGTCTCGACCTCATGCCTGGAGTTTGTCATACGTTTCTGTGCTACGCCTTGGGCGCTAACACGGACAAAGTCGCACCTGTGGAACGACCTGGTGGTACCCTGCCGCAACAAGTCCAACCTGCTTTGCGGCGGGCTCTGGTGAAAACCTGGTACCACTTAGACCCCAGTTCCAGGTGTCGGCTTACGTCATCATGCCGACACAGAATACAGAAAATGAAGTCATTTGAATAGTCTAAGGGTCAATGCATGTAAAAATAGTAATGTTCCTGAATTGTCTTGAATATCCATATATTCTATATTTAATCTTCGATGTGAATAATGTTCTTGAATAGTCTTGAATGGGCGGTTATCCCCAGCTCCCTCTTGCGTGTATATTTGTTGCACCGGTAATACTTGCTTATCTTTTGATTTAGGTTAGCAGTGTTGTACCATCTATTTACTTTGGCTTGCATATACTCATACTCTATACAAAAATCTTTTTTTTTGTAACTTTTTTGCAATCCTCTTGCATTATATATTGGTACCGCATTGTCCCTAGCCCACTGTGTAATTCCTTATAGCAGTGGTTCTCAACCTTTCTAATGCTGTGACCCCGCAATACAGTTCCTCATGTTGCGGTGACCCCAAACCATGTACAAGAATATAACTTTATATGTGATTGTAGCTCGCATGTGTGCGTATACGAATATGTATAGTTTTCTAAGTGAGAAGGGGGGCCCCATGCAGTTGCCTGCTAGGGGGCCCTGTCTCTCCTAGTTACACCACTGCTACCAGTTTTCCAACAGTTTTGATTTATACCTGCATTCCACTTTGTGAGCACCCCAGACTGCTGTATTTATGATGGTCTCCACTAAAATCTGCACCAGGTAAGACGTTCACACTGGTCTAAGTTGGCGTAACACACTTTCAGATCCACTATGAGATCAGAGCCTCCTAGTAGATCTGGCTGCCAGCGCAGAGAAATGTTAGGACTACCTTGCAAAATGCCAGTCTGAATAGATTCAATAAATACAGAAATGACACAATCTACTCAGCTAGAATTGTTTGAGGCTACATAACTCTACTCTTTCAGCCCAGGCTGTAGCTGAAGACTGCTCAGGCACTTAAACATGACATCATAAACTCGCAACACTCATTAGGGCACATCTTACCCGATCCTGTCGCGACCCTCGATCCGGACTGTCCAACGAGGACGAAGTCCGGCGCGATTCACTAAGATCGTGCGCCTGATATCCTACATGTGAAGCTTCCCCACTGAGGTCCGCCGGAGTTCACCTTCTTCTTCCCGGTGTATGTAAGTGCATGTTTTGCAACACAGTTTGAGATGTTAAATCCCGCATGTTGTTTGAATCTGTCGGATCGTCCAACGGGCCGCCCCCCCCTCCCCGATTTGTGTCACTTGAAACCCGAAACGTCGGAAAACCCGACGAAAATGCTGCCGCGGGCCCTTAGTAAATAAGCCCCAATGTCCTTAAAATTCCCACAGACAATTTTTCCCTTTCAGGCTTCTGTACAGATAAACAACCCCTAGTGTGAACCTATGGTCGGCCTTTTCACATGTACCTTAACACTAACAAAGTGCGGAGAATCATTGCCATTTTCACATGTACCTTAACACTAACAAAGTGCGGAGAATCATTGCCATTTTCTAGCAAACGGGAAAGGAAATAAGAGATGGAGACTTTCTGCACTTAAACATGACATCATAAACTCGCAACACTCATTAGGGCACATCAGTTCCTCATGTTGCGGTGACCCCAAACCATGTACAAGAATATAACGACTATAAAAATGCACCATTTGTACAAGAATATATATATGTACATGTATATGTACATAGGAACCAAAACTGGGGGCAGAGGGGGGGGGGGGCACTAGAACGGGGGGGGGGGGGGGGAACTAGAACGGGGGGCAGGAGGGGCGAACTAGAACTGGGTTATACTGGGGCTATGTACAAGACGTATAATACTATATTACTGCCCCCTATGTACCAGAATTAACTACATATAATACTGCCCCTATGTACCAGAATATAACAAGTTAACTATCATACTGCCACTTATGTACAAGAATACTAACACTATATAAGTGCCCCCTATGTACGGACTATAATACTATAATAACTGCCACCCTATGGTCAAGAATATAACTACTATAATACTGCCCCTAGTTGACAGGAAAATAAACTACTATAATATGCCCCCTCATGTGCAAGAATGATAACTACTTATAATATGCCCCCTAGTACAGGATTATAAACCTACTGATAATACTGCCCCTTATGTTACAAGAAATAGAATACTACCCTATGTACAAGATATAACTAAATGCGCCCCTTGACAAGAATAACTATATTGAATACTGCCCCGCTATGTACAAGACTAAACTATCTATAATACTGCCCCCTATGTACAAGAATAGAACTACTATAATTACTGCCCGCCTAGATCAAGACAACACTACTATAATACTGCCCGCCGTGTACCAGAACATAAACTACTATAATACTGTCCCCCTATGTACAAGATAATAACGCCCTATAGATAACTACGATAATCTGCCCCCTATGTTACAGGATTATAATACTGTAATACTGCCCTCGATGTACAAGAATATAACCTTACTATTAATCCTGGCGCCCCCCAGTTACTAGTCCTCCCTCCTAACCCAGGTTCTAGTTCGCCCCCCCTCCCTCCATGCCCCCACGTTCTAATGTCCCACCCCCTGCGGCCCCCAAGTTTGGTTCTACCCTGTCCCAGTTCAGTTCGCCCCATTCCTACCCCAGTTCTAGTGCTAGCCCCTGTGCCCCCAGTTTTGGTTCCTCCCCTGCTGCCCCCAGTTCTAGTCCCTTCCCCCCTGCTGCGTCCAGTTCTAGTCCACCCCTGTTGTCCCCAGTTCTAGCGCCCCCCTGCTGCTCCAGTTGTAGTGCCCCCCTGCTGCTCCAGTTGCAGTGTCCCCCTGCTGCCCCAGTTGCAGTGCCCCCAGTTTTGCCCCCCCCTGCTGCCCCCAGTTCTAGCCCCTTCCCCCCCTGCTGCCCCCAGGTCTAGTGCCCCCCTTCCTGCCCCCAGTTTTGGTGTGTCCCCCCTTCTGCCCCCAGTTTTGGTGTCCCTCCTGCTGCTTCAAGTTCTAGTTTCTACTCACTGTGAGCAGAGCAGTCCTGTTCCGCAGGAGTCTGTATAGAGGAGAAGCCAGAGGGTCATGTGATGATGACATCACCACAGGTCCTCAAGCTTCCCCTGTATACAGCAGCCGACAGGTCCTCAAGCAGTGAGTGCTTATTACACACGTTTTATTCCAGTCGCGACCCCCAGGTTGAGAACCGCTGCCTTATAGGATAATATTGTTGTATCTCTTTCTGTGTTACATAAAGCTTTAGTCTCTAGGAGGAGCTGGTGGTCGCAGGATCACTAACACTATCACATGTTTGGCTTTCCTGGTAGTTTATTTTGTGACTCTGTTCACATTTTTTTATTCACATGGTTTTTATTCTTATTTTTGTGTTGTGGTGTTTTTTGATATATGAATAAAGAATGTATTGTCTTAGTCACTTGGCATGTATCTTTTCTTTTTCTTGTGGATCAAGCCGACACAGGACTTAGGCTACATTCACACTGACATATGGAGGACGTATATACGGCCGATATACGTCCTCCATACACGTCAATAGGTGCACGGCGCCCTACGGCAGCGGTACGGTGCAGCACACGTGCGGCACCGTACCGCTCCGTACCCGGAAAGAGATAGGACCTGTCCTATCTTTCTCCGTAGTACGGCACCGTGCGCCATAACTTCTTATGGAGATCGGCGGGGGTGAGCTGCGCTCACCTCCTCTCCCCGTGCACTGCCGTTGCCCGGTACGGTATGGGCGGGCAACGGCAGTGTAAATATAGCCTTAGTGCTGATTATGTTTATGAATCTTTAAAGTGCTAAGACAAGTTTGATACAGTAACCAACTGCTAGGTGCGAGGAGCTCTTTTTCTTTGCTCACTCTGGAGAGAAGGCGATGTGATGCTACTATGTAGGTAGCAGGGGAACCCTGGGTCTGTGCAGCTCTATGGATGCAGAATTCTCCTGCAAAGCAGGAGGGGTGGAGGATCTTCCCAGTTCCCTATCAGTCCCTCCATACCAGTCTTCTCACCTTAATGGAGGGAGTTTATAATCACATGTATGCCCCTCCATACCACCTTTATAGCAAGAGGACGGCAAGGAAAACGGGGTAAGCACTGGGGGTTCCTCACTCACTTCTCTGCTGCGGATGAACATTTTTGACAATTCCTTTTAGGACAAAAATTCTGTGGAAAGAAAAAGTGAGCTACACAATGTGGGCATCATTCTGTTTGTTTTAAAAGGGAGAATCAGATTTACTCCACACAGACGCTACATTACAGATTGCATTACACACTACCATCTAATCATTATGTGCTACATTTTATAAAGCAGGTAATAGGACTTAAGAGTAAACTCATATTTCATTATTTTATTTTTGATACCTTTTATTTTTGTGTTTTTATTGATGTTTTCTTTAAAAATGTGTTACATACAATTTGTTTCAACCACACACACCCCTTTCCTCTCCCTAATGAGAAAAATATGCAAGCGTTTAATTACTGCTTGACTACTAATTTAACAACCACATAGGATGCAGTTCGAGCGGATTTTACCACGCCATTAAGTCAAGAATAGAGGTAAACTGGATACCAGTACTTTCCAGTGAAGTACGGTGGTGGTCTGGAACAGTCTTGCGATTCCTGGATATTTTTTGTAGATTGAGATTGACACACTTGAACTGCTTCCTATCTATACACAATGGGATATGCTATGAGAGGTATACTATGCCTTCTCTACCAGTCAGTAGCGTAACTACAGCGGTAGCAGCCATAGCAGCCGCTATGGGGCACACAGTGTCAGGGGGCCCCGTCATCCGACCAGACACAATAAACAATGGAGGATGTGCACCATTATATCTGTATTGTACTGTACATTGTCCAGCATAATATGTATATAACATATACTGTGATGTATATATGCAGTATCTGTGATGTGTATATGGTGTCTGTATACACTGTATGTGAGTATGTTGCATATGGCACTGTATGTATGTGTATATGCACAGGAGTGTATTTATATGTGATTGTAGCTCGCATGTGTGCGTATACGAATATGTATATTTTTCTAAGTGAGAAGGGGGGCCCCATGCAGTAGCCTGCTAGGGGGCCCTGTCTCTCCTAGTTACACCACTGCTACCAGTTTTCCAACAGTTTTGATTTATACCTGCATTCCACTTTGTGAGCACCCAGGACTGCTGTATTTATGATGGTCTCCACTAAAATCTGCACCAGGTAAGACGTTCACACTGGTCTAAGTTGGCGTAACACACTTTCAGATCCACTATGAGATCAGAGCCTCCTAGTAGATCTGGCTGCCAGCGCAGAGAAATGTTAGGACTACCTTGCAAAATTCAATAAATACAGAAATGACACAATCTACTCAGCTAGAATTGTTTGAGGCTACATAACTCTACTCTTTCAGCCCAGGCTGTAGCTGAAGACTGCTCAGGCACTTAAACATGACATCATAAACTCGCAACACTCATTAGGGCACATGAAGAGAGTAAGCAGAGATGGGATTGACTGAAAACAATGGGGCACAGTTACTTACCCGATCCTGTCGCGACCCTCGATCCGGACTGTCCAACGAGGACGAAGTCCGGCGCGATTCACTAAGATCGTGCGCCTGATATCCTACATGTGAAGCTTCCCCACTGAGGTCCGCCGGAGTTCACCTTCTTCTTCCCGGTGTATGTAAGTGCATGTTTTGCAACACAGTTTGAGATGTTAAATCCCGCATGTTGTTTGAATCTGTCGGATCGTCCAACGGGCCGCCCCCCCCTCCCCGATTTGTGTCACTTGAAACCCGAAACGTCGGAAAACCCGACGAAAATGCTGCCGCGGGCCCTTAGTAAATAAGCCCCAATGTCCTTAAAATTCCCACAGACAATTTTTCCCTTTCAGGCTTCTGTACAGATAAACAACCCCTAGTGTGAACCTATGGTCGGCCTTTTCACATGTACCTTAACACTAACAAAGTGCGGAGAATCATTGCCATTTTCTCGCAAACGGGAAAGGAAATAAGAGATGGAGACTTTCTGCCCTAAGAACAGCAGTGGTAATAATATAAATCTTTATTCATATAGATCTCTGTACATTTATGAGGGCACATGTATGAAGACAGTCAGACAATACGGATCAGCAAACTAACTAATAAACCAACTAAGATGACTGAGAGCTCTGTTTACAGAAGCTTACAATCTAGGAGGAAAGCTTGCACAATGGTCCAGCCATCTTTTCACATAAAGTGGGTAGTGGAAGAACTAACAAGAAATTTCATAGGCCAATTTAAAAGTATTTGCTTGCTTGGACTGTTGATATTGGAAATTAAGTTACTAGTCCATGGTAGCAAAATCCAGGGAAGTGGTGCAGCGTGGAAAGGCCTTGAAAATGGAAGGGAAGTTTTGTTTATAGAGAATGTTAGTCTTAGATAATTGTTACAATAGAGAAATATTCGGGTAGTGGACAGACGTCAATATATACGGTGGCAGGGGCGTAACTTGAGGGGGTGCCAAGGTTGCGCTCACACTTGGGCCCAAGAGGTTTAGGGGGAGCTTATGGTGTCACTTTCCGATATGAGAAGACTATTACTATAAACCATACATTATAGTTGGAGGGCCTGGCACAGACTTTGCACTGGGGCCCATTAGCTTCTAGTTACACTACTGTACGGTGGCACAGCATTATTATTACTGTATGCTAAAATAAATAATGCTGGAAGGCTTGAAAGTGAGAAGTTAACCAAACTCCATGGTGCAAGTTTCTTGTTGGTTTCCTTTCAGATAAAGATATTGACGTGTTGGTGTGCCCTTTCTTTAATTCTGTATGGTATCTGACCACAGATATAGCAGGCACTATGTAGTAGGGTGGGGATAGGGAGAGGGGAGTTCTGTCATTGAATTGGCTCTTCTTACGGCATTGTATATCTGCGCTTCTTCATGATGCTGCCTCTATGTCGGAGGCCTGCGATCTTGCCAATATATATACCTCTGTATTTGCAGACATCTTGTTATTTGTAAAATAATGTTTTTTTAAAAAGTCAACAATTCCCATAGAAAAAAAGCATCATAGCCCCAACTACAGACAGTAGAAGTGGCACCTTCACCCCTATGCAGTACTACTTAAGTTTGGGTAACGTATTTTCATAGACTGAGTTATATGTTCGAAGAACAGTGTCATATTCAGGTTCATTCTGACTAATAGTGGGATCATTTTCATAAACAT
The DNA here is from genome assembly GCA_019512145.1 of Engystomops pustulosus. Lineage (NCBI taxonomy): Eukaryota > Metazoa > Chordata > Amphibia > Anura > Leptodactylidae > Engystomops > Engystomops pustulosus. The sequence continues at coordinate 51,893,798 of CM033651.1, forward strand.
TGATGCTTGTTTCGTAAAGTGAGGTCTCATTACCGTGTAGACTTCCTTCATTCCTTATCTAGTGAAATAAGAAACATATTACAGATTATTATATATCAGTTATTTACTTGAAATATAATCTCACAGCCTTCTGTTATTGGCCTGTGTTATGAAAAACATCAAAATAGTTTCCGTATAAAGAGGCTACACTTTGGCCCCATTTATTAATAGTACTATCGTGCAGAGTGTGCCCGATTCATCACCCCTGTAGGCGCCCCAAGTCCATAACTTGAGTCTTTTTCTGTTGTGTTTTGCCTATATTGTCTCACATACTTTATTATTTTCATTTAGGTCCTTGTGCTTTTTCAATATTTGTTGGATCACACCTTCTAACTTTGCCTTCTGTCATTTCCCATAATGATCTGCAATTGTATAAATGTGCTATGTATTGCAATGTAATAACTGATGATAAGCAGCTACTGCGTATTGGTTTTAGAGTGCTTGACGTGATTTGTTGGCTGGAGAGAAAGGTTCCCTCACTCCACATCAACATCCTCGATTGCCATGGGTATGAAGTCACACCTAATCTATTTGAGACATGTACGGATGCCAAGCAAATAAGGCTGGATATAGCAGTGCAAACCGGCTGTTGCCTGTGACCCTTTGCTCCTGTAAATATCCCCCTGTGGCTACTGTTTTAATAGAGACGAACTAAAGAAAGGAACTTTGAAATCGTGAAATAAGGGGTCTGTTGGAGCATAAGGTTGGAGTAGTACCCTTCTCTTCTACAATATTCACGTCTATGACACCCACAAACGGTGTTTGTCCAAGGTCGAACTCTTGATAGTGGCGCAGGCCCAGTCGGATTAAATTTTTCTTTAAAAACTTTTTTTATTTGATAAAAGTTCTATAGGGATAAAAACATACATTTAGAACAACGCATTTCACGCTTGTACCAAGCGCTTCATCAGGTTCATGCATGTAATCTTACAAACGTGAAATTTATATGGGTCCGGTAAGATTACATGCATGAACCTGATGAAGCGCTTGGTACGAGCGCGAAACGCGTTGTTCTAAATGTACGTTTTTATCCCTGTGGAACTTTTATAAAATAAAAAAAGTTTTTAAAGAAAAATTTTATTTGACTGGGCATGCGCCACTATCAAGCCTTCAAACTTGGACAAACACCGTTTGTGGGTGTCATAGACTTCTGGAATCTGCCACGGGAGGATAAAGCAGCAGAACGCAGCAGCGGCATCTGGTCTCCAAACAAACACCACGAGGAGTTGTGCCCTCCAAGCACAACCCTTTCAGGTTAGTGTATTATTACACCAACGTATTGTCATTTCATAAAGGGTGCTATACACTATAGGAGTGCCCTTTGTCTCTTTCTTTTCCCCATTTTATACTCTACAATATTCACAGATTTAGTGGCTTACACTGCTTTATAAATGTGGCACAGGAGGTGTTCATGCCTGCATTGGAGGGGACAGGAGTGGATCTGCACCTAAATTTGTGGATTTTGAAAAGTCACATTTCGTAAATCCATCATGCATATCTGGATTCACTTCATAAATCTGGTGTAAGTGGGCTAAAGTGAAAAGTATAGTCGGTTGACAAATGTTGCAAATAAGGTGCAAATTTGATGCATTTCGACAGTTGAGATAAATGAGACATTTTTACTCCAGATAACTGACTCAAATGCAGAAAAACTTCATAACGTCTTCAAAGTTGAACTTATAAAGTTGGCTTTACATGGAGTGATTATCGGCCCAAAGTTTATAGGTCACCTGACACAGGTTTAGTCTGGGAAAGGGTTCATTTGGCCTGCTCCAACAGTATTCTCAAAGAAGCATTAAAGAGGTTGGCCATAAATTGCAAAGTTTACCAGGGCAAGTACAATACCCTACAATAGCGTGACAAAATGTATACTTACCCCGGTAAACTTTTCCCTTCTGATTTATGATCTGCAGGTCAAGGGTCGGGCACTAATCCTCAATCATTACTGAATGTACGCCTCCACCCTTTACACCACTCCACACTGGTAGGATAGGAATAGCCAGAACATCTGCACACCCCACCAACATGTGTCATGGAAGTGGTTTGAAGGTAGGAGGTGTACATTTAGTAATGAGTGTGAGATAGTGCCCGGCCCCCTGACCTGCAACCAGAAGGGGAATGTTTACCGGCATAAATCCAATATGAGTGAGCCTATTAGGGAATTGTACTTACCATGTTAAACTCTGGTATGTAATATGGCCCCTGGCACCTTTATTAGCAAATATAGGCCATGTGGCACAGTACTAGTGGACAGTCACATTGCCTCTATGAACTGAAACCCCAAATGGCTGATCCAACTATGCTTACTGTTCCATCTGGAGCCTCAGAGCAGATTAAAACATCCTGTAATCTCTTTTTGTCCTTATAAATAACCATGATGACCAAAACACAAAGGATTCCAATATAGTTTCATTCTACATTCTGCTTTTCTGTTCTTTGACAATAAATACTTGAATTAGTTTTACCTGAGTTTTTCTCTTTTTGTAGAAGTAGAAAATGGCTATAGCCAGTGCAATTATCAGTATTACTGCTAATGGTATTCCAACTGAAAGACCAATTATCAATCCCTATAGGATAAATAGAGACAGCAAAGAAATGTAAAAAGAGTGTTAAAATTAGGTTAAAATCCATAAAAATAATCAATTTTCTTGGTAACCAGCAGTAAAATTATAACAGGCTTATAGAGATACGACATTCAAGAGGAAATGCTTTACTCTAGCATTTGAGCTTGCCCTGATAAAGATAAGACTTGATTGCAGAAACATAGTTATGTAATATTGAAATATAGGGTCAGCGGAACACATTTCCGTCGGGTTTCCCAAATTTTCACGTCATGCGACACATTTTACTGGGGTTTTCTCGGCGGGCTTTCACGCGACACAAATCAGGGGGCGGGCCATCGGACGATCCGATGGATTTAGACGACGTGTGGGATTTAACATCTCAAATTGTGTCGCAAGACATGCACTCAAATACACCAGGAAGCGGACCTCAGCGGGGAAGCGACACATACAGGATCTCGGGCGCACGATCTTGGTAAATCGCGCCAGACTTCATCTTCGTCGGACCGCCCGGATCGACAGGACCGGGTAAGTAAATGTGCCCCATTGTCTGACTTACTTAACTGAGAAGTGAAAAAAACAACTATTGTCCCCATCTCCCGTTTTAGCGCAGAAGGCTTAGTCCATTTCTGGATAAGAAGTGATGGCTTCTTGTTCGTCATTGGTGACAGATACAGCCAATCATCAACCTCAACAGTGAGCTATGCAGAAATGGCACAGGGTTCGGTAGTTGCATGCCAATTTGACAGTAGCAGTGGTCATATGAGGACATGTGATACATGAGAGAACAAGGCTCCAAGGCTATTGTTGCTGGGACAGGGCAGGCGTAAAAGGACTTTATTACAAGCTTTTACATCAGTACCAGAACTCTCAGTTTGGTCATAGAATTTTCTTTGTAGCATTCCCTCTATTATGGTAAACTTCACCATTCCCTATAAAAAAAAATGGCTTCCAAAAAAATATGCAAATGAGCTCAGAAGAGCTACAATTTGCTTAAGATTAGTTTTTTTTAGAAAGTGGCGGTAAAGCATCACTTCAGACACTCCAAACTTGGGCCAAATTGCACTAAGAATCATGGTTATGGTGTCATTGTAAAAATGAGAACCTCATCTTTCAAAACACATCATGATTGAAATTCTCTACAGTCTAAAACCAGAGATACAGATAGTTAAAGACAATAGCTTAGAATGCAAGCTGCAAAAAAACGTCTAATTCCCGCTATTGTCTGTAACTGCAGTGTAGGGACTGTAATACTTTGTGAAATATTAAATTCTTATCTTGACAATGACACTGGAAAGAGGGTTCTAGCTGCATCACAGCTTAATATAGCAACGTCTGAAGTTCTCTCCTTTGGCTCAATAAGTGACTATACATGAAGTTACTCTACTCAGCTACTTTGAATATATATTATTTTTAATAGATGACTGGTCAAGTTTTAGCTTAAAAGAGGGAAACCAAAATATTTCATACACAGAGTTGCGTGCTGTAACAGTTCCTTTAACAGGTAGTTAATATTGTTTTCTATTACTTCATACATTTTTCTTCCTTCATTACATGTTAAATGGGTGAAGAGTAAATGATCACTGTGGATGGTTTATATGGCTTACATGAGTCATAAACTAGGAATTAGTGACATACTTCACTTTGTTCTTTCACCCTGCCGCAAAGTAACATAACTCACACATAACTAACCATTTCTTTTCCCCAGGTTCTTCCTGCATTCTTTATGGGTAAATATATAACCCCAGGAATTATAATAACACTGGCATACTCATATCAAAGGGGAACTTCACTTTTATTATTTCTGTTATCTCAGTCAAAATTCTAACCCTGATAGTAAATGTCTAGGCATACAGTCACTATGCATCTCCAGCTCTCTACAGATTTATCAATCTGTCTTCATCAGAACTCTGGAGTAATTTGTACCTGAAATGTCAAATGTCACATTTATTGAGGCTTTTAGACTATTTTTGGAGCCTGAAAAGGGGCGTGGCCTTGTGAAACTGGGAGTTGACTTAATGACAAATTGACATATGGTCGGTGCGCAAAAAAATTTAGCCATAAACTTAACCAACTAATACTTGGTCTAAAGTATACTCAACAATTTTACACTGATATATCTGATGCAGAGTAGTCTAACTCTGTGCTGGTGTATTCACTGACACTTTGAGAAATCTGATAAATCTCTCTCAATATACCTTAGAGCAGTGGTTCTCAACCTGGGGGTCGAATGACCAAAACACAGAGAATCACATGGTTTGGGGTCACCACAACATGAGGAACTGTATTGCGGGGTCACGGTATTACAAAGGTTGAGAACCACTGCCTTAGAGGAAAACAAGATAGTGGGGCACATTTACCTACCCATGATCCCCAAGGTGCATGGCCTGACGAGGGTTCGGAGCTGCCGCGGTTCACTAAGATCGTGCGCCCGATATCCTGCATATGTCGCTCCCTGCTCAGGTCCACCAGAGTTCACCATCTTCTTCTCGGTGCATGTAAGTGCATGCCTTGCGACACAATGTTGAATGATATACCCCGCGTTGTCCCAATTCGGCGGACCATCCAACGGCCTGCCCCCCGATTTGTGTCGTGTGAAAGCCGGCCCCGATGTGCCAAAATCCGATCGAGTGCGACAAAAACCCCTGTGCAATTTGTTGCAAATCAGAAATATTTGGTAAACCCGACGGAAATGTGGCCGCAGGGCCGTTAGTAAATGTGCCCCAGTCTGTACGGAGAAGTGGAGTTTGTGGACCTTCTCCACAAATAATTAACTTAGTATAAATTTAATTCTCAGATTTTCCTTAATTAGAGACATGTACTAGGGCTGTGTTAAAGAATATAAACCATGTAAATTTTCTGCATTACGCTGTTTATGATTACCTTTCGTTTCATTGCTATGGTACTACGAGGATGTGCTGTAGTTGTCCTCAGAATGGATTAGATTATTTTTTGGTGACCTCTAAGTTTGGTGTACTGTCACATCCCAAACCTATTCTTGCATATTCCAAAATTTAAAAAAAACTTTCTCTTGGTTTTGTCACCATCTTATATCACACTATGAAAGCACATTTTAAATTTGACTCTAGAAATACGAAAGCTTTGCTGTGACTGGCTTATATGGGCAACTAACCCGTTTTGCTTTCATTTTCAGTCACTAGCCTTTTATTACGGATGTTTCTGTAACTACAGGACTCTACTTTTGCATCAACCTTTTATAACATCTAATGCATGAGTATGAGCTTTGCTCCCTCTAGTGGAGTTTGCAGATAGCCAGAAGTTTGTCATTTGTCTCCTTGTGAACTAGAGCTTAGAAAGTTTATTGGCCTCAAAACCGAAATACTATATGGCAACAGTTGTAAATGCATTTAAAACAACATTCAAATATCTCAAATGCCGGCTGTACAGGAGATTACTGCAAATTGTTCCAACAAACTCACTCCATGTGTCTGGGGATTGACATGTCTGAATGTAGGACTGCTGAACTGAACTCATGTCCAGTTATCTGGTAAACCCCATATACACATGGAGAGAGATTGCCAGAAGAAGCACACTCATGTCTACACTATGTGAAAGCATCCTTAAATAGTAGAGAAATTGACTGATTAAGAAATTGGACATACCTGGTTTGTCTCTGGTTTTATAGTGGTATTAAAGTACTGAAGGTAGAAAACACATACAATTTTGTTATACTGTAACCTATACTAGGAATAATACAATTCTAATACAAAATTATCAAATCAAGAAAAACAATAACACAATGATCAAATTATAAGATACTGTAGGTCCGGTATTCCAGGTAGTAGAGAGTGATGAGATCTAGCTGCGATGTCCTGTTTGTGTTTCGGCAGCACTTGAGCCAGGATAGAAGATCAGTATTTGTGGGTGAAAAGCAGGATGTAAGGACGCTCTTCTCAAAAACGGTAATGCTTTATTTCGTAAAAGGACAACGCGTTTCGGGGGCGTATGGCTCCCTTCCTCAAGTTCATATATATTACACATAGTTCTGGATGATCCTAGGCTCTCCTGTAGGGGTTAGGGGGTAAATCTCTTTCACTGATGAGACAGTGTCCTGGAGATGAAAGGGTTAAGGGTGTCACAGCTGGATTAGATGGATAAAGAAAGAAAATGAGCTGTACTCAGTAGAGCCTAGACCAGTGATGGCTAACCTATGACACGCGTGTCAGTGCTGACACACGTAGCCATTTTCACTGACACGCGGCTGCCTGAGAGTTAAGTTTCATCCTACATGATCAGGTGCAATAGCCGGGAGGCTGAGAGATTGCACTGAGCTTCCAGCACTCCCCCCTCTTCCCCCGGGCCGGCCCCTCCCCTTGTGTGAGCTGTGCCTAGTGTCTCCAGTCAGCACAGGTATCAGTTGTGTGTCAGTTTTGTGACATACAAGCCCTGAAATAATCGCAACGCCTTGCAAATAGCCAGACATTGCGAATACTTTGCTCCGAACACCTTCTCCATGCCAAGAGGGCATGAAGGAAATGCGGACAGCGGTGCCTGCGCCCTCGCTATAACCTGTGAACTTTCATGACTGAAAGTTTGCAGGTTACTAAGCAATTTCACACCTGTCTGATTGTATGGCAGTACATGGTAGGATCAATCAGACAATCCACGGTTAAAGTACCCTAGAAGTTAAATAGTATACATATTTGTTATTTGAACTATAAATATAAAAAAAATATGTTTTTTTTGTCAAGGTGACACGCCACCCGAGTTATGCTCGGTTTTTTGGCGAATTTTGACACACCAAGCTCAAAAGGTTGCCCATCACTGGCCTAGACAGTCGGGAGCACTCCTGACTGTCTAGGCTCTACTGAGTACAGCTTATTCTCTTTCTTTATCCATCTAATCCAGCTGTGACACCCATAACCCTTTCATCTCTGTCAGGGTTGTGAGTATGTGGACACTCTGGACCATCGCGGGAGATGGTACCAGCTGACACCTGGAACCGGAGTCTAAGTGGCACCTGGTCTTCACCAGAGCCCGCTGCAAAGTGGGATGGTCTTGCTGCAGCGGGGAGCCACCAAGTCGTTCCACAGGTGTGATTAGCCCGTGGTGGTAGCCAAGGTAGAGATGCAGGAGACAGTAGGACTCATGTCAGGAACCTGGAGCTGGCACACGGGACAGGAACACGGAGGGCTTTCTCTTCATAGGAATGGCTTGAAGATCCGGCAAGGGTCACAGAAAGGGGCTGGAACTTATAGCAGGTCAGCGCCAATTATCGTCGCACTGGCCCTTTAAATCTTTGTGAGCCGATGCGCCCTAGGAGACGGGGATGTGTGCGCCGAGGGGCGGGAGCCAGAAAGACCACCGCTGGAGCAAGGGGAGGTAAGTTCCGCCAGGCTCCAGAGGAACACGCAGGGACATGGGTGTGTCCGCGAACCGAGACAGGGATCGTGGGAGCACCCGTGACAATCTTCAGGACACTATCTCATCAGTGAAAGAGGTCTTTACCCCCTAAGCCGTGCAGGAGAGCCTAGGGCAGTGATGGGCAACCTTTTGAGCTTGGTGTGTCAAAATTTGCCAACAAAACCGAGCATAACTCGGGTGGTGTGTCACCTTGAGAAAAAAAACCTAATTTTGTGATATGTAGAGTTTAAATAACAAATATGTATAGTTATTTAACTTACCTGCTTAGTGACTTCTTTGTTAATCTGTCAGTTGGTTTCTTTTGTTGGTCTTGCTGTTATTTAACTTGTGTGGGGTGCCATGAACTAAGATACGTGAGGGGGAGGGGGAATTATTCCAGTGATGGTGAACCTGTGGCAGTCCAGCAACAGCTAGTTTTAAGGACATTTGTGTCCTGAGAAGTGCCCCCCAAAGCAGTGTACATCACAGCCCAGCCCAGCCCGGCAGAGCTCAACTCAATAAATTAACTTACCTAACTGGCACAGGCTCCAACAACACCACGAGCCTCCGTTACTCCTCTTCAGGCCGCTTCATCTACTGTGTAGATGTTCCCACGCAGGCACAGCATAGGTTGCGTCTTTCCGAGCTGGGACTGCTCTGTCTCCACGCTCCAGTCTGGCGTCACTGGGCGGCCTCCGCAGAGCAGGACAGGAGCAGCAGCTGCGATCTCTCTGACTGAGATGCAGCCGCTCGCTGCAGACCACATCGCCAACCGACCGCCCGACCGGCCCCAGACAACAGACAACTGCACTACAGCAATTTTTCTCCAGCAGCCGTTTGTCACTGAAAATGGCTATGTGTGTCAGTGCTGACACGCGTGTCATAGGTTGGCCATCACTGGCCTAGGATCATGCAGAACTTTGTGTAATTATATGGACCTAAGGAAGGAAGTCGTACGCCCCCGAAACACGTTGTCTGTTTACCAAATAAAGCATTGCCGTTTTTGAGAAGCGCGCTCTTACGTCCTGTTTTTTTACCCACAACTACTAACAATTCTGATACAAACAGAATATGTAGACTAATAAATTAACTTATTAAGTAATATTTTTATGCCCATTGTTCACTCAATTATAGAATAATATTCATAAAAATCATGAAAGTCACTTCATTTCAACCAACAACCCATCAACCAAAATCCCTGACTCCTGGAAAGGGGCGTAGAGAAAATTAAATGCAAAAAAGTTTAATTTTAATATAGGTTATATTAATCTTTTGTGTTATTATTTAATTTGATTATAGCAAGCTCTATATTCATATGCACTTTTTATTAGCCACCAGTAAAAAAAAATTTTTCTATGCTTGAGTATATATTTTTTAATTATTTCTGCATGCATTGCAGGTAAAACAAGAGTACAAAAAAGGAGGGTAGTGTAGACTCCCTGCCCTATAAACCAAAGTTATTTTTAACATCAAAGTACAAACTGGAGGATAACTAATTAAAACTTAACTTTTAATAGTATAGTTATAGTAAAAATGTACAATATATCTTAAAATCAAGAAAAAATTACTCCCCTTGAAGTACTAGGTCTGCCAGCCATCAGAAACTGGAGAGAGTGCCCCTATGGATAGGGGAAATATGTAAATGGAAATATATGTGTTGCAGGTGGGCATTAGCCATTCAAGTCCCTGATGCCCCTTCTGTCTTCAGAAAGTACCACACAGCTGACCTCTCACTCTAGTCCATTATCCCCTCCCTCAGAAATTCTCTTCAGTGAGTCACACACAGCAAGCATCTCTCTGAACTCCCTCATTCAACAACCGGGGCCTAGGTTGGAATGTCAGTGGCAGTTAGGAGGCGGGTAGCTTGGCTGCAGGCTGGAGCTCCACCCCCTTCATTACTGGATTTTAGCAACAGAGGGTGTCAATAAAATGAATTCCATGGATAGAACACTCAGTGAAACATGTATAAATACATCTGTGTGTGGTTTATGGGATTTGCTGGTGACTGGTTCCATTTAAGGTAGTGCACCATCCTTTTATCTTTATATTTAAAGATGGCAATTACCAACCAATGTAAAGCATAGACGGTAGACATACAGGAAAGTGATAAGTCAACAAGGGGCACTTGAACAAAAAAATATATAAATATAGACTTACATTTCCTGTAGTAGTAAGGTTTTTTGTCACCTAGAAAATAACAATGAAAAAAGAGAGTATAATAATAATATGTTTTCTGTATTATACCCATGGACACTATACTATATAACATATGAGATATTTTGACATAGCACAATGACACCCTTATATGTCTGGTATTATAGATTAGTTCTATATACTAAATTGTTAGAGAATAACCTGCAATACTTACAGCCTCTGAAGTGGATGAAAAAACTGCAGTTGTCTGAAAGTAAAATTAAAACGTTACTATATACATATATGACATAATGCGGAAAATAATGAGCATCACATTTATCAAAGGTCATTTACTAATTTTAAAAGAACACAATGGGGCACATTTACTTACCCATCCTGCGCGATCCCCGAAAGTGCATTGTCCGACCGGAATGCACATCTGCCTGGATTCACGAAGATCTTGCGCCCAATATCCTGCATCTGTCGCTTACCCACTCAGGTCCCACAGAGTTCACCTTCTTCTTCTTGGTGCATGTAAGTACTTGGGCTTGTGACACAAATTGTTAAATCCCGCGCTCAGTCCGAAACAGTCGGATCGTCCGACGGCACATCCCCTAATTTTTGTCACATGAAAGCCGGACCTGGCGCCAAAATCCGATTGCGAGCGACACAATCCCCTGCGAAATTCATGTCACACCGTGGCGCAAATCCAGAAAATGACGGGCAGTCAGACGCAAATGCGATCTGCGGACCCTTAGTAAATAAACCCCAATGTGAAGTAGACAACAACTGGATAAAGATGCAACATTTATTACCTTCAAAGTATCATAGTTCAATTTAAAAAAAAACCAGAAACACATGTTTACCCTGGAGGTTGCCATGCTGTAAAGGCATCCTTACAATTTTATGCCAGACCAGTTGCTACATCTACAACCAGGATATTGAAGTCTTAGAGGAATGTTAAAAACATTAAACAATTTCTTTGGGTTCGTGCAGTTGGTCTATGCAGCAGCCCTAGTCTCAGAACTCCTCTTAACCTTAGTTCTAAGCAGGTAATTCTCTGTAGGCTTGTTCTTAAGTTGAATTTGTATGTGGCAATTGAATTTTAAAAATGTTGGATTGTAATAATAATCAGGAATAACAATAAAGCTTAATTACAGACACCTGTGATAACTGTTATAGCTGTTTATTGTAGCTTAAGGCAAAAGTACAGTAAATTACAAACATCCAGAGGTCTGTTTGTGACTAGGGTCCGTCTGTAAGTCGGGTGTTCTTAAGTAGGGGACCATATATATACAGACGGTCCTCTAATTAAGAACACCCGACTTCCAGATGACAGTTATCAAAGGTGTCTGCAAGTAAGCTTTATTGCTGGTTAATGGTTCCTGACAACCCAACATTTTTATAATCCAATTTTCACAGAGACCAAAAAACGATTGGCTGGGGTTACAATTATGAAATATACACTCCAAACTTGCCTACAAATTCAACTTAAGAACAAACCTACAGAGCCTTGTATGTAACCAGGGTACTGGCTGTACATAAATACCCACTGAGGAAGCCATCTGCTAAATGCTTGTTGGGGTGTTCCTAGCTGTGTTGAAACTATCTTTTGGATTGCTTGCGGACTACACCCTATAACAGTGATGGGGAGCCTTTTCGAGACCCAGTTCCCAAACTACAACCAGAACCCATTTATTTATCGTGAAGTCCCAACACTGCAATTTAAGCAGTAACTTATTGCTCCCTGCTCTTCCACAACTTTCAATCATATTGGCCTTGTGAGGAGGCCAACACAGTTGAAAGAAGGAAGGTGAATTTGGACTATCATTTTTGCTATCTTCCCTCTGTACAGGAAGATTTATGGGGCCATTGGGAGGACCTCCAAAGATAATCCAGCCCTGTTCACACCTCACTCCTCCTGCAGTCCCAAGCAGCAAAGAATAACTTGCTTTAAATTGTGGTGAGAGCAGCATCTCTAAATGTTACCCGGGACTGAATGAAAATTCCTCCTGGCTGATGAACTCTGTGCTGGGGTGATGGTCTGGGTGCCCAATGAGAAGGCTTGAAGTGCCAGCTCTGGTATCCGTGCCATAGGTTCGCCAACACTGCCTTATAAGTACATGTTACAATACTATAGCTGGTCACCTATCCTTAGATGATTATGTTAGCAGCTTATTACTGTTTGGTCTGCCCCTACCTTCTTGTTATACATTCTTATTATAGCATATACACTCCTTTTACTATAGTTTTTGGTGGTTTAGTGTAACACAATTGCTGGGTTTATCTGAAATCTTTTAATTTTCTTTCCCATCTGTAGTGTGCTATATATACTTTTTGCTAATGATATGTCAGATGAAATGTTTGTATGTGTTACTTTTAAGAGCTAATGACATTACTTTTATCTTTCGGTAATTGGGTCCCCTATTTCCTTTTAGTCTAAGCCAGATATATAGCATCCACTGAGAAATTAAAATGGACCAAGGGAAACTCCTGATAGTACCATGTGACATGTGCATGTAGCCGTGATGTAATTTTTTAAAACACAGGATGAGTCACGGGACGCCTACACCTGTGCGGTAATCATGTGTCTTATCGGCATCTTGATATACCGTATCAGTCAGGTGGATGGATTATTACTAGTGCTCACTAACACAGATTATGACTAATTTGTGAACAATATTGGAAAGAAATCTTTTAGTTCAACTGATAAAAAATGGGAGCAAATGCAAGAGCTTTCCATTTTTATTGTTAAGTATATAAAGTGTAGTTTTGTCACATGATTTAGGAGGCCTAAGAAGGGCAACAGGTAGGAAACGCCCATCACCTCTTTGGAAAGTATCTGTGTATGTCCCCCCTACTTTTTTGTGATTATTTTGTGAATAATAAAAGTAACCATATATCCCTCCTTGGTTATGCTTTTTTTTTACTTGTTCCTTCTCCTACACTTTCTCTTCATATTGTTATTACATAATATCCTCATATTAAAATTGGCCACTTGAGATCTATAGTGCCTCCCCTCCTTAGTACATAGTGGTAATTTAACTCCTGAATATCTTCATTTTGGGTCTATAGTTGGTATACTCTTATTTTTGGGATTGGAACTATATGGTCATGTTTCTATCCTCTCTGGCAGCCTGGAGGCCTTGCTGATGCCGGATATAAAGGCGCATTCATCTGTACCCAGGAAAAGGCAATTGGCCAGGGACACACTTATTAATCATATTCATGAGCATTTAATATAAGAGATAATAAAGTGTGAGGTTTCCGTTATTTCTGTTCTGCGCTGAATCGCACAGGGGATTGTGCCGCACGCGATCGGATTGTGGCACATCGGCGCCGGCTTTCATGTGCCCCAAATCGGGGGCGTGGTCGTTGGACAACCCGACTGTTTCGGATAAACTTAAATTTAAAATTCAAATTGTGTCGCAAGATCAGCACTCACATACACCAGGAAGAAGATGGTGAACTCCAGCGGACCTGAGCGGGGAAGCAACACATTCAAAAAATTGGACGCATCCTGTAAGTGATTCGCGGCTGCTCCGAATCCTCTTCAGACATTCTGGATCGGCGAACGCAACGGGACGGGTAAGTAAATGTGCCCCTTTAAATTAACTTTTCAATAACTTTAATTTAACAAAAAAAACGAAAGTAATAATATTCCATCAATTCAAATGTCACACTTGAATCACCTATTTTAATCGCCTGCCGGCGGTGCTGGACACAGAATTTTGGGAGGGTTGTCGCTCCTGTGTGTGCGCCCGCAGTAGTTTAACTATAGCTTGTGACTTTACCAATGGCATTTGAACAGTTAATGTCCGGAATCTGTGCTAGCGCCAATCGCAGGTGTTACTAGTTGGGGTGCAACTAGGCAGGATTTTGAAATTTGGGGTTAGTCCAAACTCGTGTGAACCTAAATTTTAACAGTTCCGATCATCACTACTTGTCTATATGTCATTTATGATAGTGACATGTGATTGCTCAGTTAGTGCTGCCCAGCCACAGAGCTGAATCTGATAAAAGTAATATTTATCATGTTAGCATCACTGGGGGGGGATAAAGATTTAAAGACTTTCTTTTGCAGGCAAAACCGTTTAAATCATTTAGGATGCAGCCATATAGCCATTTTTTGTAATCTGACATGCGTCACTTTTTATGGTTAGAACTTTTGAACACTTTAGTGATTTTAAGATTGTTTTTTTCGTCACACGTTGTGCTTCTCGTTAGTGGTAGATTGTGGCCGATAAATTGTGCATTTATTTATTTAACATTTTTTTAAAAATGGTAAAACTTTTGAAAAATTTGCCATTTTCAAAATTCAAACATATCTCATTTTCAGACACCAAAATTAGTTACCGTACTAAATAACATTTCCCATATGTCTGCTATATGTTTTCATATTTTTATAAAAGTTTGGATAAAAGTTGGGATCATTATTGTTGTTATTGAGATTTTAAATATACCGTATATACTCGAGTATAAGCCGACCCAAGTATAAGTCGAGGCCCCTAATTTTACCACAAAAACCTGGGAAAACCTATTGACTTGAGTATAAGCCAAGGATGGAAAATGCATTGGTCATTAAATGTGCCCCTTTAAATTGACTTTTCAAGAACTTTAATTTAACAAAAAAACAGAAAGTATTAATATTCCATCAATTCAAATGTCACACTTGATGCACCTATTTTAATCTTATCTACTGTGATATTAGTATGATATTACAATTTACCTTATTTGTATCCGTATGGTTGAAATCTGCACTTGTCTACAAAACAAACGGTAACAAAATTTACTGAAATACTGAAAGGTGAAGATTAAAGGATTGGTATGAAATTACAAAATCAAGCCTTTTCTTCCATTGGCTGTTTCTAGTATTGCAGTTCAGTTACATTACAGTAGGAGATTCATTCTATTCTCTTACATCATACAATCGTTGTACATAAAACATAACTAAAAAAAGAGTCCTTACACAGTAAAAACGATATTTACCTCATATGGATAGCTTGTAGATGTGTCTGCATAGCTTGTAGATGTATATGCATAGCTTGTCTACAAAGTAAATATAAGAAGATTGAGTTGGGATACAAATTTTTAATATGAAATGATCAATAAAGTTTACTTTAAATTCCATATATGAATACAGGGCACGCTTTTATTTCAGAAACAAGTGGGAAAATTACATGTCTTAAAACTCCTACAAGTAACGGTGGAGGGGGACTATCTTTTTGGCTGTGTATGCAACTTGGCTGCCATCTTGAAAGCTGCAATATTGGATCATGGACAAGTTTTTCCAACATATCAAAGACCAAAATCTTTGGAATCTGGGGCTGTAGATGCTAGATCCAATGCTTCGGCTCAACTTTTCCCCCTCCAACTTCAGCCAGCAGCAATCAGTGACATTTAAAGGACATCAGTGACATTTAATGCACACCAGCATTAACCTGCCGGCGGTGTTGGGCGCTGCATTTTGGGAGGGTTGTCGCTCCTGTGTGTGCTCCCGCAGTAGTTTAAATACAGCTTTTGACTTTACCAACGGCATTTTAACTTCCGCTATCTGTGCTAGCACCAATCGCAGTTGTCACTAGTTGGGATCCAACTAGACAGGATTTTGCCAGCAGTATTTAAACAGTTAACAAAGGACCATGCTGGCTCTGCTCGTGGGTGTTACTGGCTGGGGTAAGGGTTTGGCCCCTGATCCTGGACAGGATTATGAAATTTGGGTTCGGTGAAAAAAAAAAAAAGAGTAAATGGTTAAATGTTATCTTTAGGATGTTAGGATTACTTGAGGATAAAGATTTGAAGACTTTCTTTTGTGGGCAAACCCCTTTAAAGAGGATTTTCAAATCAAACACATTGTAGAAAAAAAGAGTTATCAGATCAGATAGTAAAATAATATTTACCTCATATAAGTTTCCAGTAGTAACCTACAAAGTAAATATAAGAATAGACACAAGATAACACACAATTTTTTAAAAGTATCAGTTAAAATGCTCCAATTATTTAGAATAATTGTCATATATAAATCTGTAGAGATAGGTCGGCTCAACCCTATTCCCCAATTTTGGATTGAACCAATCACGGCAATGAACTTTTCAAATGCCATTGGCAAAGTCCTTACCTGACATCAGGAGCAACGGCGCTCCCCAAAATGCTGGCATACAGCGCTACCGTCATGTTAGTGCCGACGTGTGTGCCCACAGTAGTTTAAATACAGCTTGTGACTTTACCAAATGGGTGCTGGGCACAGAATTTTGGGAGGGTTGTCGCTCCTGTGTGTGCGCCCGCTGTAGTTTAAATACTGCTTGTGACTTTACCAATGGCATTTAAACAGTTAATATCCGCAATCTGTGCTAGCGCCAATCGCAGGTGTTACTAGTTGGAGTGCAACTAGGCAGGATTTTCAAATTTGGGGTTAGGCGAAACTCGTGTGAACCAAAATTTTAACAGTTCCGATCATCACTACTTGTCTATATGTCATTTATGATAGTGACATGTGATTGCTCAGTTAGTGCCCACCCACAGAGCTGAATCTGATAAAAGTAATATTTATCATGTTAGCATCACTGGGGGGGGATAACGATTTGAAGACTTTCTTTTGCAGGCAAAACCGTTTAAATCATTTAGGATGCAGCCATAAAGCCATGCGTGACTTTTTATGGTTATAACTTTTGAACACTTTAGTGATTTTGAGATTGTTTTTTTCGTCATACGTTGTGCTTCTCGTTAGTGGTAGATTGTGGCCGATAAATTGTGCATTTATTTATTTACATTTTTTTTCAAAATGGTAACACTTTTGAAAAATTTGCCATTTTCAAAATTCAAACATATCTCGTTTTCAGACACCGTACTAAATAACATTTCCCATATGTCTGCTATATGTTTTCATATTTTTATAAAAGTTTGGATAAAAGTTGGGATCATTATTGTTGTTATTGAGATTTTAAATATACCGTATATACTCGAGTATAAGCCGACCCAAGTATGAGCCGAGGCCCCTAATTTTACCACAAAAACCTGGGAAAACCTATTGACTCGAGTATAAGCCGAGGATGGAAAATGCATTGGTCATTGCCTCCCCATTTATATAACCTGCTGGACCCTGCCCCATAGTATATAGCCAGCACCTGCCCCCCGGTATATAGCCTGCCAGCCCATATCACCCAGTATGTAGCCAGCCCCCTGCCCCAGTATATAACTAGCCCCCTGCCCCAGTATATAGCCAGTCCCCTGTTCCATTATATAGCCAGCAGCGGGGGAAGCCGGAAAGGTGAAAAACTGTGGCGCAAAGCCACCAGAATTGTGGGGCAAGTGCATTTATAAATCCCCCCAATGTAGAGAAATGGGTTATCATATAGTAAAATTATATTTACCTCAAATGTGCTGTCGGTTGTAGCCTACAGAGTAAATATAAGAAGATTAAGTTAGCGCACAATTTTTTTAACAATCACAATCAGTTAAATTTAACCCCTTGACTTCCTGGCCCTTTTTCATTTTTACGTTTTAATCTTTCACCCCCCCCCCCTCCCCTTTAAAAATCCATAACCTTTTTATTTTTACATGTAAAGAGCTGTGTGAGGGCTTGTTTTCTGCATAAAAATTGCACTTCATATTGACAGTATTTAATATTCCATGCTATGTACTGCTGTGAAAATTCCAAATGCAGTGAAATTGGTTAAAAACGCATTTGCGCCATTTTCTTGTGGGCTTAGATTTTACAGCTTTCACTGTGCACCCCAAATGACATATCTACTTTATTCTTTGGGTCGGTAAAATCATGGTGATACCATTTTTACATAGGTTTTATAATGTTTTCACACATTTACAAAAATTTAAGCGTCCTGTACTAAAAAATAAATTCTTAATTTTGCCATCTTCTGACGCTAATAACTTTTTCATACTTCAGTGCACAGAGCTGTGCGTGGTGTCATTTTTTACTGTTTGTTTACATATATATCATACCATTTATATAATTCGTATATCAGGAATTCAGCAAACAGTCGCAAGGCATAGGGAACAAGCTTTTCACTAAGGCACAAAGATCTGGTGGGGCAAAAGGGAAGAGGCTGGCTATTTATTAGATTACCAGGTGGCCAATGCCAACTAGCGGTGCACTGGCCCTTTAAACCGTGCACTAGGAGGTGGGGACGTGCACGCCAGGACCACAGGAACCGCCGCTGGATTGTGGGGTGGTGAGTGACACTTCTGGCGTGGAGCGGCACACAGTGGAGCACAGGCGCGTCTGTGACCTGAGACATGGAGTCTCGAGTCATGCTGTCTCCAGCCAATCTCTCCTCTGTGAGAAAGATCCGACCAACCGTCGGGACGAGCATGGTGGGGGTATGGTGCTGCACTGGAAATGTACACATCCTCTTGCAGGATTCTTTTCTGAAACCTCTGGGCACATGAAAGAAGACTGTTGTTTTTGTCTCCAAAAAAAGGTAACTTTGTATAGTGTAATATTTTATTTAGGAATATAAATTAAGGTGCGGGCATATAAAATATACATTTTAATAAATATAAGAATAAACCACTATAATAAACCACTATAAATATAAACATACACCACTAAGTTATTTCCTGTATTAAACTGCAGGGCCCGATTCGCGTTTTTGCGACAGGTTAACCGAATTTTTCCGTTTTACGCCGATTTCCCGGATTGTGTCGCATCGGCGCCGGGATGCACGCAGCGGAAATTGGTGGGCGGGGCCGTAAAAAAACCTGATGGATTCGGAAAACCCGCCACATTTTAAAAAAAAGTGTCGCTCGGCACCCGCTTACCTTCACCCACGATGGCTCGGTGAACTTCAGTGCGTTCCGATGCTCTTCAGCGCAGCAGCGACACCTGGTGGACGTCGGAGGAACTGCCTTAGTGAATCCAGGCCGTAAGTCTCCACACACCTACAGAGGTGGCCTTTAATGGCAAAGTCTCCTTAAAGGGGTTTTCCCATGAAGACATGTTTCTTAACTCCTTAGTAACATGGCCTGAAAAGGCTCTAGTGACCGGACAGTTTTAGCGAATTTTATTTGCGCCGGTTTAAGGGCCATAACTTTTTTTTTTGCATGTTACCGTCGGCCCATTCCATAATTGTGAGTGTGATGCAATGAACTCGCATCACACATGCAATGCGTGCTGCCGGGATCTTCGAGCCGAACGCTGCAAATCGGGACTGAACTGACACATAGAGCTAGATAAAAAGGTAATAAAAGTTTAAACGCATCTCCCTGTCTCCGGGTGTCTCTGACAACCAGAGACCGTGTCCTTTTCCGGGACACATAGAGCTAGATAAAAAGGTAATAACAGTTTAAACATTTTTTTTCATTTTTATTTAGTTTTTTTTAATTATTTTTAAATTAACTCAAAATGAACATTGAATTCCCAATTTTGTTTCGGTTGTTTTGATATATAATATATAGTCTCGGGCAAACGGGCCGACAATAGCGATACTTGAGTATAAGCCGGGTTTTTTAGCACTAAATCTGTGCTAAAAAACCCTAACTCAGCTTATACTCGAGTCAACTAAAAAAATAAAGTCAAAACTCAACTTTCCTACGTCACCCGTAGGTCCTCTACTTTCCCTGATGCTCCGATGCTGCCTCGGGTCCTTCGGATCCTCTACGGGTTCTTCTGCTCCTCCTTGGCTCCTCTTCGGGAAGTTCCGTTCCTCTTCGGGTCCCCTCGCGATGCTGGCGGCTCACAAACTATGACGTCAGCAAACGGCGCGAAGGCCAGAAGAGGAGCGGAACCTCCCTAAGAGGAGCCAAAGAGGAGCAGATGAATCCGAAGAGAACCGAAGGACCCGAAGCGGCACTGGAGCATCGGAAAGGCGCCGATTTAAGGGCCATAACTTTTTTTTTTTGCATGTTACCTTAGGCCATTTCCACAATTGCGAGTGTGATGTGATGAACTCGCATCACACACGCAGCGCATGCTGCCGGGATCTCCCGGGCAGAATGCTGCAAACCGGGACTGAACTGACACATAGAGCTAGATAAAAAGGTAATAAAAGTTAATACGTATCTCCCTAGTGTCTCCGGGTGTCTCTGACAACCAGAGACCGGGTCCTGCTCCCGCAGCTAGCATGTGAGCAGCAGAAAACTGCTGCGAAATCTCGGGCTCGAGACCTGCAGGACTTTAGACATCAGCGGGCATTCCGAATAAAGTTAAATGTACTCAGGATAACAAAATAACACATTCTCTAATTTGATGTTATTAACTAAAAAGCAGGATTTCACAGATATTATTCCAACCTGTCTCTATCAGCCCTGATGTACACAATTTTGGTTGCCCCTAGATCGACCCTGTCTTCTGACTTTAGGGTCGGCAGCCATCTTGCCTGAGGCTTCATGTGCTTCCTTATCACTGCTCCCTGCAGGGGCCCCTACCTTCGCATTCCAGGATGAGCTCACACACCGACACAGACACTGACTTCATGCCGGCATGTACACAGGGTGAGGAGAGCTACAAGCAGATAAGTTCTTTATCTGGGGAGGGGGAGGGAGGTATGAAGTAGAGATGACAGTATGTGTGTGTAGCTGAGATGTAGAAGTGCTTAGAATGTTATATGCAGGTCATGGATCTCATCATCTCTCATCTCTGATCTGTCTCATCTCTCTTTCAGTTACTAGTACAATGTTCAGAAGGTAAATGAAAGTGAATATAAACCTTCTACCCTGATAATATAACCACATTGTCAGCACACAGAACTAGATGGATCATGAAATGTCTGAGAGTCCCTGTCCACAATCTTAAATCTTACGCTGACCATCACTGAGTTATAGGAGCTCCAACAGCAATGAAACTAAGTAAAATTGTAAAGAAAGGGGTTAAAAATTATCTTTATTGTGCAAACATCACTAGAAGATTGAAATTTGAGAATTTTCTTTCATGGGCAAACCCCTTTAAAGAGTCTTACTTCCCTGACCTTGGCAGTCTGAGACACAATTCGGGATAGTCTTTAATGTGAATGTCAATGTATGAGTGAGGTTAATGGGGCTCTATTATGTATTGCACATATAGAAACAAAATGGCAAATATTAATGTATTATTCATATTTGGTAAACATTGCCCTAAACATATACTAAAGCACAGTAATGCATGAAAATGAAATGTTAACTACTGAAACCTATTCCACAAGGAAGTACCAAAGTTTAGTTTTCAGTAAGATAACAGTATGCTTGGCAGGAAAAAGACTACACACCCTTACTTGCCATTTTAATAGGGATAGGGTTATTAATAACAGTAACAGAATGCACTTACTGTTCTATTCACAGAGGGCATTCGCTCTGTATACAATGAATTATTTGTCAAGGCTTGGTTTTCCTGAATGTTTTTCTTTACAAATAGCAAAAGAAAAAAAAGTTCCCTAACCATAGCAGAATCCACTGTGTATCATCAGTTCACTTTGTTATATCCTAGAATACTGTCATTTCCTCTCTTTCTCACTTTTAAAGGGTTATTCCTATTTCTGTAAGCTCATAAATCACTGAGCTTAGTCGGTGGGAGTTATAGACATTGGCATGCTGGCTGTATGCACTACACTTCTTTCTGACTCCCCCCCACCACCCCCCCACTATAGAAGTGAAAGGGTATTTCTGAAACAACAAGCTTGTATTTGCTTCTGAGCCACAGCTCACTCTGTTTCCATAACTTTCCGTTTTGTGATAAGCAGGGAGACAACTGGTGCTCGGCCACAATCTGAGTTGTTTCGGGGTGCCCTGGTCTGGAGCTCCAGCAGCTCCAATGTGGAGTTGGTCCTTGGTTTCAGTAAATAATCACTTACATGTGTCTCCACAGGACACGCATACAAGTGATTCTGCATCTGTCAGTGGATTACTAAGTGGAATTACTAATCCTGCCTAATGAATAACTAAGGAGGGACCCTGCCTAATGGATTATGTAAGGGTATCCTGCCTAATGGATTACCAAGGGGGGGCCCTGCCTAATGGATTATGAAAGGGTATCCTGCCTTATGGATTATGAATAACAATAATTCCTTTATTTATACAGCGCTATATAAATAAATAAATTATTATTATTATTAATAAGGGGTATTCTGTCTAGTGGATTACTAAGGGGGGACCTCCCTAATGGATTACAAAGGGGTATCTTGCCTAATAGATCACTAGGGGGGAAGAACTACCTAATTAATTACTGAGGGGAACCCAGCCTAATGGATTACTGATTTAGGGGGAGCTGCCTAATGGATTACTTACTTAGGAGGGGAACTGCTTAATGGATTACTGATTTAGGGGGGGGGGCTAATGGATTACTGACTGAGAGGGTGCGTTATATAACATGGACTACTGATGGAAGGGGAACTTAATACATGCATTACTGCATTACTGTATTTTACATGGATTACTAAGGAGGTGCTATATATTACAGGTAGTAGTGAGGGGGGTCTTTTTTTATTAATAAGTAATAGCTGTACTATGTATTATTTCTCAAGGGCCATTATTTAGTTTGTCAAATGTATATTTATGCAGGGAATATACAATACACCTGGCACAGCGTGGTCAGGTATATAGGGGTGCACAGTGTGATAAATTGGGTTCGGGTTGAGGCGCATCAGCGCCAGCTTGCATGCGACACAAGTCGGGGAGCATGGCCGTCAGACAACCGGACTGATTCGGACAAACTGCATAATTTAAAAACTAAATTGTGTCACAAGATCAGCACTCACATGCACCAGGAAGAAGGTGAACTCTGGCGGATCTCAGCGGGGGAAGCCACACATGCAGGAAATTGAACGCACAATCTTAGTGAATCGTGGCAGATCCGAATCCTCGTCAGACATTCCGGGATGGGACGGGTAAATGAATGTGCCCCGATGTCTTTTGCATATGCCAGGAAAGCTCCCATCAAATATACAAATACTGGGAGATACACAGTATATATCATATACTGTGGAAACAGCAGGTTGGAAAGACGCAAGAAGCTACACCTTTCCTTCCTACTACTCAGCAAAGGCCATAGGGGACCGCTGAGCGAACATATAAGGACAGTGACATTACTGGTAGAAACACCCTAAACATCGGCAGCAGCCAATCGCTGGCTGATGCCATTGTTTACTCCTCCTCCATTTTTCATGAAGGAAGGGAAGAAACAGGACGATTTTGCCCTTTACAACACATCTGTAATCGCCCAATGTAATCATACAATTGAGGGTAAAAATGTGGTGTGAATGAACCTTTATTGGCCCACTTGTAATACTATGTTTCATGTAGTAGATAGAGAAAGCTATCGACTCACCAACATTCTGCTAACATTAGATGGCTCAATGTGGTTACCAAAAGTATCGAAAAGAAGGAGAGAACAATTGTCGTATTAAAATGGAAGTTTAAGTTACTCAATGCAGGGGTTAATGTTACAATAGCTGTGCTATCTATAGTGTCTAATCGGAAACTTTTCTGAACAAGAACTAACTAAATAACCATTTGTGTTTGCACTGTAATTGTTGATAACACTACAGGAACCAATAAGAACACAAGGACAAGTATGTACGCCGTATGTTATACCAAGAACCACGTTCTTATAGTTGTTATAGTGGAGCAATAACCAGTGTGAATTATAAAGACACTTTGGGGGTCATTTACAAAGGGCCCGATTCGCGTTTTCCCGGACGTGTTACCCGAATATTTCCGATTTGCGGCGATTTTCCCTGTATTGCCCCGGGATTTTGGCACACGCGATTGGATTTTGCATGCACGCCGAGGCAGATTTACTTACCCGGCCCATTCGCGATCCAGCGGCGCGTTCTCTGCAGTGGATTCGGGTCTTCCGGCGATTCCCTAAGGTAGTTCCTCCGCCGTCCACCAGATGTCGCTGCTGCGCTGAAGTTCCCCGAGGCCCGCTGGAATGCCCTGAAATTCACCGGCCTATTCCTGGTGAGGGTAAGTGCAAGTTTCGCAACACATTTTTTAAATGCGGCGGTTTTTCCGAATCCGTCGGGCTATCGTTCGGCCACGCACCCCTTCCCCCCCCGTCGCGTGCATGACGGCGCGCCAAAATCCGATCACGTCCGTTAAAATCCCGGGGCAATACAGGGAAAATCGGCGCAAATCGGAAATATTCGGGTAACATGTCGGGAAACCGCGAATCGGGCCCTTAGTAAATGACCCCCCAATGTCTCTCTAAGACACTAGAGAAGAGACTTATTGAATGTTTTAAGCAAACTTTAATCCTAAATGTCCATTTCAGTTCTATTCTTTTCTTCAGCAAATAATGCTTATTATTACAATACACATGACATGTGTCATATTACTGTACTGAAAAGAAGTTCAACTTTCTAAGAATCTACAGTATGTGCATGAATACCTTGTGTTTGTCATTTAATGTGATTTTCTTTCATTGGCTCTTTATGAAAGTAGTGGAGCTACTAGTAGTAGGTACCAGGGATGCCAGGTGTCCCAGAAGATAAGGCTGGACAATTAATAGGTGTCCAACATGTAGCCTCATCTTGTTGTCTTTCTGGCTGGAAAACGGACAAGAATAGGACCTGCCCCATCTTTTTCAGCACAGGCACCCATCCAAAATTGTGCATTGTCGGCAGAGGACCACAGACAAGGTATCATACATTTCATTTCAAACGAACGTAGAACACTTTCAGTTTGAACAAATCAAATATGATGGTTGTTTCTTTTCTAATTGGACTCATCAAGAAATCAATAGATTTAAGGATATCTATTAGCAATTATCAACTGATCAATAATTGATTGGTCAAAGGGCAATTATGGGAATAGTAAATTCATAAATGAACATTTATGGGCTAAATCATAGAAACTTCTATTCAGTAAACTGCATAGTTAAGATTAGTTCACACAGTGGGGGAGATGTACAGGCGGTCCCCTACTTAAGAACACTCGACTTACATACGACCCCTAGTTACAAACGGACCTCTGGATATTGGTAATTTATTGTACTTTAGTCCTAGGCTACGATAAACAGCTGTAACAGTTATCAAATGTGTCTGTAATGAAGCTTTAGTGTTAATCCTGGTTCTTATGACAACCCAACATTTTTAAAATCCAATTGTCACAGAGACCAAAAATGTTCTGGCTGGGATTACAATGATAAAATATACGGTTCCGACTTACATACAAATTCAACTTAAGAACAAACCTACAGACCCTATCTTGTATGTAACCCGGGGACTGCCTGTATTAATGTGTGGGTCTTTAGAGAAGTGCAGAGTAGAACTAGACAGTTCTCTGCCTCACCAGAGTATTCCCTGTGTCTGATGCTGGATGATTAATCTGGTGCAGTATAAAGACACTTTCACATTGGCGTTTTTTTTCACATCCGTGTTTCAGAGATTTCCACAGAAGCCTCACAAAGCCATTGATTTCTATTGGTGTTTTCACATTGGCTGATCACTGATCCGTTGCCCGTGAATACAATTATGAACCCTGTACTATTTTTTTTTAGCGATGCGGATCACGGAAGACAATAGAAGTCTATGGGTCCGCAAAAAAACAGATGTTTTCAATGGTGAAGCTGAAAAACCAGGTGTGATGTTTTCAAAGCAATGTTAGGAAGAAGCTGGAATGAGGCGTAACCCAGGGTCGTACTGACAGACTTGGCTTGGTGTTCAGACTTTTAAATATCAAATGCGAGTTTTTACAGCATGTTTGTGAGTACATTTTAATAAAAAATATGCTACTTCTTACTGGAGTTACCTACACTACGTATGTCCACCTAAATTCTTCTAGTGTCCTGGAACATCCGGAGTAATTATCGGCACAATGGCACAAGGTCAAGGAGGAGAAACGCTGGTGTGAACACAAGCTTATTTTAAACCCTCACTATTCCCGAGTAATTTTGGAAACTGGAACATCTCTGAAATATGTATTATGTGAAATATGTATTAACGTTATCCTTGACAAAGGTGAAGGATTGTGGAAGACGTTGAGCTCGGACTGACATTTCTTTTGAAGCTCTATTAATAATTGTAGATAAGATGCTTTCATGCACATTGTCAAAGTTCCTACAGTTTATGTTAATAAATAACAATAATTGTGGATCCAGTATTGGTGATCTCTATCCATTTGTACCACTTCCGCAAATTCAGAGAAGAATTCCTCAAATGTTTCAAAGTCCTGCCATATAATTATATCAGACGCTCTCAATACAGATAATATTCTTATGCTGTCAGCTGGTTTATTATACCTGAAAAAGTTTCCTTTACGGCACTGGAAAATGAATGACTCTGCATAGAAGAAGTAAAATCACACTGGAGCATTGGATTTTGTTGAGACTCATTGGTCCATTACTATTACAGTCTACAACAATGAGTTATCAGATAATGTAAATCTATTAAAATAAATCATGTTTCACCAGCTAAGGAGATAAATGGGAAGTTTTATGACTGGATGTACCAATATGGGTTCACTTGAGAATGGGGACTCAATATGGAGAGTCACACGGTGGCACCACTATGGAGCGGTGGCACCACTGTGTGTGAGATACCTCCCCAACATAACAATTAAGGTCAGATAATAAATAATAAAATACCGGAAAAGTCACCTGGTACAAGATGTAGCAAACTTCAAATTTTGCATTAGATGGCCCATTATTTTTTTTTCCCCTTAAACTATTGGTATCCCTGTTTGGCTCTTGCTTAACACAGGTATATGGCATCAATGAGCATTTATTAACTCACAATATTACACATCTTGGCTAAGTTCACATCAGTGTTCAGCAAATTTCGTTATTTGTAGAGGTAAACATAGAGCGGCAGCCTGCGTCCTCTCTCTCCTCTGCTAATAACAGGAGTGTAACAGAAAGTGACCTCATATACACTGAAGTCAATGGGAAATGGAAGGTGAACAGAAGACCTTCAATTTACCTTCTGTTTTTAATTTCTCCTAAATCAGAGAGTACAACGGAAAGCTCTGATGCAAGTGTGAACTAGGTCTTACCCGCAACCCTCATAGTACGTTCACATAGAAGTATATTGCATCCTTACTTTTATGCTAGAACCAGGAGTGAGGGAGACAAAATTTAATGATTTGCACCTTTTCTGTGTTTTGGGCCCACTCTTGGTTTTGACCTACGGATACTGATATGAATGACTGTATATACCGTCTATTTGCTGTGAGAACCATTGCTCCAATTCCAAGACCATGTATTGAATTGTATACTATTATTCATATTTTCTAAATGGGGTTTTCACACCCTACATACTACATTTTTCTTATCAGTTAGGGCTCATTCCTACAAACGTAATGGGAACCAATATCAATCCCCATTGAGGCCTATGGCGCCCCGGTGTGGAGAGCATGCGTTGTCTCACCGCACCATGACTGTGCTCCCTTATGGAGAGGAGAGATCTACGGCCGGGCAAGCACTGTTCATGTGTATGTACCCTTAGGCCCCTTCCACACTTGTCTTTCAGATCACGCATATGTGTGCATGAAAAAAAAGTCTGAAAATGCCCATTGATGACAACGGGTCAGAGTGCAATGCAAGTTCTGCACATCAAAAGCATGCACAGAACACGCGCGTTAAAAAACGCAAATGTAGAAGGAGCCTTCTTGTGAGCCAAAAATACATTAGGAAAGATAGTTAGAAGGGTTTCCCCCACTTCAGCGAATGATTGTTATTTTTTTAATGATAAAAAAATTATACAGTTTTCCAATATACTCTTTGTATCAAATACTCACAGTTTTCTAGATCTCTGCTTGCTGTCATTGTATAGGAAGCTTCAATGTTTACTACTAGTGGACAGAAATCTCACCATGGTCACACAGGTGCACGGCTCATATATCATAGTAATCAGAACTGTGTGTTATAACGAGCCGTGCACCTGCATGGTAAATGGTATAACTTTTTATCATAAAAAGAATGCCATTAATTTGCTTCAATGGGAATATCCCTTTAAGTTGTATACAACTGGTGTATACAGATGTGAACTGGCCCTAACAAGTGCTACCATATGGAAAGAAAGATAAAGATATGTCTTGTTGTTAACATGAAATGAAATCCTTAGCATTTTTCTAAGGAATAAAAAAAGTCTAAATACAACAAAGATTACATGTAAGTATTAATATTCTCATAGTAATTTGGTATATCATATTAAAGTAAATATTATATAAAATAATAAACCTTTCCTAAGAAATCACTGATGCAGTAAGAAATTGCTCTTTCAATGAATATGTTCTAATAATAATCCCAATTACTCAGGATATGTGATCATGGCTGCTAAAAATTACCGTATTTTTCGGACTATAAGGCGCATGCAGAATAGAATGTAATAGAATAGAATAGAATGTAATAGAATAGAATAGAATGCACAAGTAGAATGCAGCTTCACCAGAAGCAATAGGTAATAACTAGAGCATTACACACATACAATCATCTACGTACCATTTCTGTAGACGTCCTGCCTGTAATGATGTTGTATTATATGTATCTTTACATCCTGGGAGCTTTTCTTTAAGCCAGTTCTTATTTGTGAAATGAAGCTGAGCTGTGTGTCCTCCTGTAGTCAGCTACAAAGTTACTTCCTTGTGAGTCGCACTTTCTGAACTAATTTACATTTCTGGAATCGGGTTGAACGTAATGCTAGAATAATAAAACTTAGTCCAAGTTCCCTGCAATTTGTACTTTGGAACATACTTTGTCCATAGGCGAGCGAGATAACTACTGGGTTGTAAATAGATGGTAAAAAAAAAAGGATTTCACAGAATAAAAAGGTTTCTCCAACCAGGATATGAGATTCCTGAGATACTTACTAATGTTATGTGCCAAGTCCATTACTATCACGTAGTGTATTCAGAAAGATTTCAGACCAATTACCCATTTCCACATTCTGCGATTTTGAAATTGAAAATATAAATGTTATATAATCAATATAAGAAGGAAATACAGAAAACTCCACAAATCGATAAAAATATACAGTAAACCTGTCCCATGGACAAAGCAGTGCACGCAATGTATTATAGAGCAGAAGGAGCTGTACAGATGGATATTTAATTTTGTGGGGAAAGTATAACTTGATGTACCGGTATATCCATTTCCATCTCTGTCTTTTCCATGATAAGAAGAAAAGAAGGTGAGTCTATCAGTGATCAGGATAGCCTCCCCTCTATGTTTTCATAATTATATTGTTACAGACGGTCCCCTACTTAAGGACACCCGACTTACAGACCACCCCCTTGTTAAAGACGGAGCCCTCTGCCCACTGTGACCTCTGGTGAGGATCTCTGCATGCTATTACTATAGTCCCAGACTACAATGATCAGCTGTAAGGTGTCTGTAATGAAGCTTTATGGATAATCCTTGGTCCCATTACAGCAAAAATTTTAAAAATCCAATTGTCACTGGGGCAAAAAAAAAAAAATTTTTGTCTGGAGCTACAATTATAAAATATACGGTTTCGCCTTGCATACAAATTCAACTTAAGAACAAATCGGTGTACCCTATCTTGTAAGTAACCCTGGGACTGTTTGTATATATTTTTTATTATTCAGTTATTTTAGCACAAGGATGAAAAATAAAATGTGAATAGAGTATCTAAAGACTTTCTGACTTTATTGTACAATTAGTTTTGTATAGTTAGTTGCAGGGTGATGGAATAGATAATCTGTGAGATCATCTATTGTCATTAGTGGATGTAATGATGGCATTTTCTCTAGAGCAGGAGTGCACAACCTGAGTTTATAATGGAGCTGGTTACTATACTATACTCCCTACAAGATGAACTGTATGACAATGTGACTATTGACTACTAAAATGATCTAGAGGCTATATCTGCTATTGTAATCCTAGCTGTCTTGTCTGGAACTTGATGGGTAATGGACAGAAAATTTCCATAGAAATAGACTTAAAAAACCCTAGGTTATAAATACGGTAGGTTAATTGCTTTCTATTAAAAAGGGTCCTCTGTGCTGTACATTACAGGAATATAATGCCAGGGTTTTACAAATATATCTAGTCTAATAGGATATCTAAAACGCTATACGATTAAAAAATTGGCTTGACCAGGCTTTTCTTCATTAACCTCGACACGGAATAGGCCTTTCCCACGGGAATTTGGCTTTTCTTGACTGGTTATATAGTGGTGTTCCTACATCATCTACAGGCAGTCCCCGGGTTACATACAAGATAGGGTCCATAGGTTTGTTCTTAAGTTGAATTTGTATGCAAGTCGAAATGGTATATTTTATAATTATAATTTTTTTGCCCCAGTGACAATCAGAGTTTCAAAATTTTTTGCTGTAATGGGACCAAGGATTATCAATAAAGCTTCATTACAGACACCTTACAGCTGATCATTGCAGTCTGGGACTATAGTAAAGCATTCAGAGAGCTTCACCAGAGGTCACAGGGGGCAGAGGGGTCTGTCTTTAACTAGGGGTCGTCTGTAAGTCGGGTGTCATTAAGTAGGGGACCGCCTGTATTTATTTATTTATTTTTTAAACTCATTAGTACCGTATTTTTCGGACTATAAGGCGCACAAAAGATCCTTCAGAAATCAAAGGTGCGCTTATAGTCCAATGCACCTTATATATGAACCTTGCTTATAGACAACAGCTGCCTTGAACTGTGCACAGGTCTGCCACCTGCTGGTCATTCATCCCTATAATCAGGTGCGCCTTATGTATGAACCTAGACGTTTTAGCAGGCATTTATTGATGGTGCACCTTATAATCCGGTGCGCCTTATAGTCCGAAAAATACGGTAGTTTTTGGAATGTCCCCTGGCTCACCAGTTACCTCCTGTTACACTAGGAAGAATTTAACTTTCATCATACCATGCCGTTATATTGACGCCTATACTGTTTCCATATGGACTTAAATGGTCATTCTCAACTGGGGAGGGGGGCAAACAATAATAATAAAAAATTAAAATAAAGACACTTTTGGATTAAAATAAGTCATTTTCTAGTGACAGCTTTCCTTCACCGCATCCAAACATCTTCCTACCCCGCATTGTGGTTGGTCCGTGACACAGTACCACTTCTAACATGAAGCGGCCCTCATCTGCGGACCTCTCCATTTTCCTCCGGCCTCTTTCATTCTGCAAACCAGAGAGTTTCTTGTTCAATATCATTAAATCAGTCTGGCACTGAGATCATTTTATTATCACCGTGTTAATGACATAGCAAGAACGGACAGTTACATAGTAATAATATGGCATTACAATTCCCTTCGGGACAAATAAAGTGGAAACCAGATCTAGCAACATAGAAAAGATTTAATACCATAAAAATAAAAGATCTTATTTCCCCAATGATAATTTTGCAGTCTAAAATATATATGTTAAGTAAAAGATTCAATACCTTGTAGTAGAACACAAGATGGTCATAAAAACAAAAAAATGTAAAGATACAGGGATGAGAAGCTTATTAGTCTTGCACAGGTATTGCACAGGCTATTATCAGATAATTTACAATATCATATTTACATATGTAGGAGACAATAACTACATAATTTAAGTAAAAAACAATACTATAAGGCATGTACATTACAAAAATATGAAGAAAAATAATAAAAAGGTCAGCTATACAGTACTTTTCACTGTGAGAGATTCAAAAACCTTTCTGATGTCTCACCAGTAGGGGGCAGCGTACACACATCCATATACACACAATTGCCAGTTATGTACTTGAGGTGCTACAAATTCTGCGGCAAAATATGGAAAATAATACAATCACATTGTAACATAAGTGGTCATTTATGGTCAAGTAGCCACACTGGATTGGTTTGGTGCTGTGAAAAAGAGTGAAGGCCCGACAAACAGGAAACAGGAGTTACATCGGTTTTGGATCGATCCAGTGATAAAGTGACATGACATGGTGAAATGTATTTACAGATACAGTGGGGACCAAACCCATGGTTTTCCCTCATAAAACGCAATTTGATAGTGAAGAGTTTTATTAGATCCCTGATGCTTATTAAATTTGGTCTTCAGTGAGAAAGGCCTGAACTCCAATGTGTGACTGTGTGACTTGTACATTGAAAAAGTAACTAGTGTTCACCTCAACCAGGGGCGTAACTTGAGGGGCTGCAGAGGGTGCGGTGGCACCCGGGCCCAAAAGGCCTAGGGGCCCATAAGGTCTCACTTTCCCATATGAGAAGACTATTACTATAAACCATACATTATAGTCAGGGGCCTGGCACAGACTTTGCACTGGGGCCCATCAGCTTCTAGTTACACCACTGACCCCAACCTAAGAGACTAAAGCCTGTTACCCACGAGTAACTTTGATCCGTGAAATTCACCCCCCAGACTGAAGCTAGACTCATGCAGAGTTAAGATCAATGATTCTACGTTCAGTCTGGGAAACCCCACAAGTACTTGGAGCTAGTTTCTCTGATCACTTGTGGCAACAGGATTTAGTGTCCTCCAGGTGTAGTAAGTGATATCCCCACAATTCTGTAATGCAGATAGATGGAGAAGAGTAAACAGAACAGTATCCATCTCCATTAGCAGATTATGATATAGGTGGCTTCGGCGGCCACCCATGGCCAGCATCTGCAAAGAGTTTGTATGTTCTCTCCGTGTTTGTGTGGGCTTCCTCCGGTTTCCTCCCGCACTCCAAAACACACTGGTAGGTTGATTAGATTGTGAGCCTCATTGGGGACTGGGACTGATTTGGCACGCTCTGTGCAGCGCTACATAATCTGTGTGCACTATATAAATAAAGGAATTATTATTATTATTATTATTATTATTATTATTATTATTATGGTCCAAGCCTTCTAGGGGTCAATGGTCGAACCACCAAGTTTGATACTGCCCTGTAGAGATTATAAAGAGTGAACCTCCAGACCTGAAATCCTGGCTCTCAACACAAAATTATACAGGAGCCCTTCAAGGACTTTGATGGGCTTCAAGGTTCTTAAACTGAAAAGGCTTAGACAGAAAAATCTTGGTTCTGGAGCTGTACGAAGGTAGCAAATGTTAAACCATGAAAAAATTACTTGTATGAGCCCGCATACTGCCCAGGAGCCATGCCAGTCTTAATCTGCCCCAGTTATCTTACCTTGCTACCCCTCCGATGCACAAATACATTTTCTGGGCCTCCTTGGGTGAGACAATCAGCTCTGTGGCTGGTGATCGGCTATGGAGGTATTTTCTATGTGTAATGAAGGAAGCAGTGTGGACACGGGGGACTTCAGAATGGGAGCGTCCGGGATTGGTGATGTGAATTTTATGTTTTTATCCCATTGTCAGCTTGTTTAAACTTTTTTCACTTTTGGACATAGATGGTAAGAGATTTCTATACTTCAGTGTCTAAATAATATTTTTCTCCCAATACATACTGTATCAGTGAAACTGTAAAATGTTTTTATGGGTGTCCTCAAAGGTGTATTAGAATATTTTCAGGAACTGGGATGTCACATGCTGGCAAGTGGCCGGGGGTGCAAGTAGTTAGAATCACGTTATTACAGCAAATAAATACTTCTAGCTGAAAAATCCCTTTAAATTTGGAAAAAAAAAAAAAAACGCCTTTTCAGATGTTATGTTATCTTCAGATCAAGTAGTACAATAAGCAATATGAATATTTCTGGAATTGTTTTACAGAAAATAAACCTGAACCTATTAAACTTTCTTATTTACACCTTGTGGCAAATGTAACTAGGTGTTGAAATTAGTTTTGTCCAAGTAGCATCACTTACAGGAACTGGTGAAACCCTTTCATTAGAAGGTATAGTTATGGGGGTCAACACTACAAGCCGTGGCTACTGGGTGTAACATGGTTTATAGCCAGTCAGACAGACACTGAATAAAAAACTAATGTTCCATAGCCAATAAATGTGGCTACATAATCCTCCTCATCAGCCAGCTGGGCTCCAGTTGACAGGTACAGAATTGGTCGTAGAGGCTCAAGAACATCACAAATAAGCCCTTTAAAAGGATTAGACTCATAAGGAATGTAAACCACTCTGTTCTATGTAGATATTTGGTCCTTGGTACATTGGCACAGTACAAAAGCATGCGAGTAAAATGCGGAACTTATTCAAATATCTTACAGACTGCATTCAGCTACTAACACAGAGACCTGCGGAGCATTCAGCTCCATCTCTCATTGTTCCAGAACATCGATGCAGTGAATGCTAGGCGCCACCGTGGTCATTTTCTCATATGAAGTGCATCCTGAAATTTGGTACTGGTGTATCGAGCGTGGAATCCTTTCTTATTGATTGTATCGTCCGTGTGAAAGCGAATCATAAGGGAGTCTCCGGCGGAATAGATTTCCTCGGGGGGCTTTGGAAAAAAAAATAATGAAATACAATGTAAAAATAAATAAATGAAATAATAAAAAAACAGTATGACAATACTATGACTATAACAAGCAATGTGGTTATAGGAAAAGGAATATAGGAGTATGTTTTGAGAATAGAGACTTTAAAAGGAAATCTACCATCACGGTCGTGTGAGTGCAGCTTTACTCATAGATCCAGGCACCGGGACTGTGGTAATGTTCTTATATCCATGGCCTCCTTCCTCCTATAATAAACTTTTATAATGATACTAATAAGCCAGAAGTGGGTGTCTTGCCAGAGCTCTCCTGAACTGTAGATTCACAGGCTGTTACACTGTCCCACCCTATCCCCTCAGCACTTCCCCTTTCTGCTGCCTGATCTCACACAGTGGGAGTGGAGGGGGGAGAACTCCTGAACAGTGTAACAGCCGATAAAGCTACAACATGAAGAGCCTCTAATACCACCCCCAGGAGCCATTCTAGCTCAGAAGCATAATTTAAAAGTTGATTGTAGAAGGAAGGAGGCCATGGATAACAAATATAAGAAGATTACCACAGTTACTGTGCCTGGATCTATGAGTAAGGGCCCTGAATTTTGATGCTTGATTTTGATGGTAGATTCCCTTTCATTTCTGAAGGAGTTTTCCTACGAGACGAGTTAGGACCTGTCCTCATGTAGACCCCGGTCACCATTTGCTCTGCTCATCTCGGGAAGATCTGAAGGGTTCGACGTGGGTACATCGGATCCAGTTTTCGTGACCTGTGGGAGTTTCATCACTGAGCACCCCACCGATCAACAAGTTAGGCCTTATCATGTGGATAGGGTTTAACTAGTTTCATGGGAAAACCCCTTTAAAATAAAATCATTAATTTTGTGAAAATATTTATTATATTTACATTAAGAAAATTCTATTAGAAATATCAATATTACCCCAGAGCCGCAGTATCTAGCTAGCCGTGGGGCAGTACTATCATAGCCATCATAGATCTCCATGTAGTCATAACCACAGTCTGATTCTTCTTCCATTTCAAATGTTTCAAAGATCAATTCTACTCCATAGCCGTCTTCAGCTACAATGACCCAATCACAGTTTGCTTGTACTGGGTAGATATTATCACCGTACTGGGCATGTGAATAGAGTTCTTTTGTCTGAATCTCCGCCTTCAGTCGTCCTCCACATTCTATTAATTAAGACCAAACAAAACATACAGAAAATAAATACAAAATATTATCACTACTTCTACAATGACACTGATTTCTGTTGAGGCTTTGAAAGGGGTTTTCCATCATATTTATCCATGGGGAAAGATCAGTGGGCAGATTCAACATAGAGAAAGTAGCTAGAGGAGGAGCATCATTCTCCTTGTAGTTGCAGAGATGTGTTACTGCAGCTTAGCTATTAATCACTTAAATGAGAACTTTGCTGCAGTTATGTGGCCAAGCCACTACATACAGAGCAGAGCTGGAAAACAGATTTATCTATGGAGACATCTTATTTACGTCAGGACGGTAATAAACAGACTAAAAACCTGTGAGGCATGACAAGAGAGCTCTGGCTCATATCTGCTTGTGGCCTCCAGGTCAGAGGTCGGGGATCATGAGGCTGGCTTTTAAATTTAGACCACTTTGTAAGGTGTTGAATCTCTGTATTAATTTATACTCCCATTCTTTCCTTTCCCTCTGTGTCTTGAAATGTCCCATTAAAATAGTAATCCGCAAATCTTCCATAGTGTGGTCCTCTCTGGGGAAATGTGCAGCCACTGGGAGATCTTTCCTCTTATTTTTAATATCAGATCGGTGTGAGTTCATGCGCTGATGGAGTCTCTGACCTGTTTCCCCAACATAAAGGCTTGATCTGATGTACCTGCTGTGATTGAGGTACAGGAACCTGGTCATCCGTGCGAATGTGCGGACATGTTTTCAGGCAGGGTGAGGTACCATTTTCTGATGGAGGTCTCAGGGCACTCCAGATAACAATTTTTTTCAGCTTTGGTGGTTGCCAGAAGGACAGGAGAGGAGGGACTTGGAATATTTCTTTTAGTCTTGTATCTTTATGCAGAATCGGTTGGAGTTCCTTGTCAATATGATGTAGGATCTCCACTTGTGGGCTGTAAGTGACTACTAGGGGTACACTGGCCTCCTGTTGGGTCTCCTTATATGTGAGTAATCTGGCTCTGTTGATGGCTGCTGCTTTGCTTATTTGGTTGTCAGTCACTTTTGGTTTGTAGCCCAACTGGAGAAATTCAGACCTGAGCTCCAGGAGGTGTTTTTCCAGGTCTTGTCTGAGCAGTTGAAGCGTGTGGCCTGGCTGTATATAATGGATTGTCTGGTATGTTTGGGGGCGAAGCTGTTATTTCTCAGGTAGGCTGTTCTGTCTGTTGGTTTATGGAATATTGTTGTAGTTAAGTGGCTGTCTTTAATTTGTATTGGGGTTTCCAGAAAGTGTATTTCCTTGTCCGACTAGCGTAATTTTTAGATTGGCGGTAGGCAGAAAGCTGTTGTAGCCTTCATGGAATTGAAGCCTCCTTACCTGCAGTCCAATTGATTAGAATATCATCAATATAACGGAGGTAGATCATGGGTTTTGTGGTGCATGTGGATAAGCAAGCACCTTCCAGTTCAGCCATAAAAAGATTTGCATACTGTGGTGCACAACTTGAACCCATTGATGTTCCCATACACTATAGGTACAGATCCTCTCCAAATGAGACATAGTTGTGGGTGAGCACAAATTGTATCAATCAGTTCTGTTGGTTGTGTTTCTCCATGTGTGCCCGGCATGCTGCTAATCCGTCTTTATAGGAAATGTTCTTGTGCAAAGATTCCACATCCATGTGTGGCCACAATTGTATCATTAGGCAGTGGGCCTACAGCCTTGAATTTATTTAAAAGATCAGTAGTGTCCTGGATGTAGCTGGGAATATTTCTGACCAGGGGTTTTAGGAGATTTTTAACCCAATTGGAGATGTTTTCTGTCAAAGTGTCTATGCCAGAAATAATAGGTCTTCCTGGATTGCCATCTTTGTGGACCGTGGGGAGCAGATAGAAACAGCCTGGCCTGGGGTCCTCTGGGGTGAGATGTTTGACCTTAGGCTCGTGCCCCGGATCTGTTGGCCTGTGCCCCAGATCAGCGGGACTCTTGTCCCACTGTCTGGGTCCTCACCCCTCTCCTACTTCTATCTGCGTCCCTTCCGGACACAGATAGAAGCGAGTGCTGCAGTGGAGAACGGAACCATAAGCTCCCTCCTTCACTACACATAGCAGGAGACACGGTGACGTCATTAAACCGCGTCTCCTGCTTCTACCAGCTGACTACAGTGCTGGGAGCCGGAGACGCGGTGTGATGACGTCACCGTGACTCATTCCCGCACAGCGAGAAGAGGAGAGAGGTAAGAAGACAGGTGAGCATGAAGTTGTTGTTTTTTTTTATATTCACAGTGTAGGAAGTTGCTCGGGGGACAGGGGCTGGGGGACATTAAATGACCGGGGGCATCATTTCTGGAAAGCTATGGGGACATTAATTTGATTTATGTGGGTATATGGACCATTTCTCAAGGGAGGGGGGTGTGTGGAATATCAATTTATGTGGGGATATTATCCATTGTTGGGGGGGGGGGGAATCCATTACTGGGGAGCTAATGGGAACATTAATTTCTGGGGGAGGGGGCATGTGGGGGACATCAATAGCTGAAGGGGTGGCTGGGAGAACATTGATTGCTGAGAGGGGCTGGTTGGGGAACATCCATTGCTGGGGAGGCTGTGGATGACATCAATTGCTTGGGAGGTTATGGGAAGGTAATGACATCCATTGCTTGGAGAGTGTGGACGACATCCATTGCTCTGGGGGGCTGGGGTGGAATATTAATTTCTGGGGGGACTGTATATGACATACATTGATGGGGGGATTTGTGGGAGACATCAATTGCTTGAAGTGGGGGGGTTGTTCTATCTGCTCCCCACGGTCCACAAAGATGGCATCCAGGAAGACCTATTATTTCTGGCATAGACACTTTGACAAACATCTCCAATTGGGTTAAAAATCTCCTAAAACCCCTGGTAAAATATTCCCAGCTACATCCGACACTACTGATCTTTTAAATAAATTCAGCTGTAGGCCCACTGCCATGTACAATTGTGCCACACATGGATGTGGAATCTTTGCACAAGAACATTTCCTATAAAGACGGATTAGCAGCATGCCGGGCACACATGGAGAAACACAACCAACGAACTGATTGATACAATTTGTGCTCACCCACAACTATGTCTCATTGGAGAGGATCTGTACCTACAGTGTATGGGAACATCAATGGTTCAAGTTGTGCACCGCAGTATGCCAATCTTTTTATGGCTGAACTGGAAGTGCTTACTTATCCACATGCACCACAAAACCCATGATCTACCTCCGTTATATTGATGATATTCTAATCAATTGGACTGCAGGTAAGGAGGCTTCAATTCCATGAAGGCTACAACAGCTTTCTGCCTACCGCCAATATAAAAATTACGCTAGTCAGACAAGGAAATACACTTTCTGGAAACCCCAATACAAATTCAGCCACTTAACCACAACAATATTCCATAAACCAACAGACAGAACAGCCTACCTGAGAAAGAACAGCTTCCACCCCAAACATTCCAGACAATCCATTATATACAGCCAGGGCATAAGCTACAACCGTGTCTGCTCAGACAAGACCTGGAAAAACACCTCCTGGAGCTCAGGGCTACAGACCAAAAGTGACTGACAACCAAATAAGCAAAGCAGCAGCCATCAACAGAGCCAGATTACTCACATATAAGGGACCGAAAAAACTAAAAAAAAACAAAAAAAAAAGAAAAAAAAAAAAAAAAAAAAAAAAAAAAGAGAAAAAAAAAAAAAAAAAAACCATAGAAACAGCCTGGCCTGGGGTCCTCTGGGGTGAGATGTTTGACCTTTTGCTGGATATCAGTTGAAAACTTGTTGGTCATTTCAATGAGTTGATTATTGTAGGCCTCTGTGGGGTCACATTCAAATTTACAATAATGGACGGGGTTGGACAGCTTGTTTCCCTGCTATAGACAGAGGTATTCACAAATACCATTGCTAGTTGTAAGGGGATGGTTTAAAGGAAATCTACAATCCAAATCCAGCATGAAAAACCAGGGACTTTTACTCATAGATCCAGGCACCGTGACTGTGGTACGTTTATTTGTTATCCATAAGAAGATTACCACAGTCACAGTACCTGGATCTATGAGTAAGTGTCCCTGGTTTGCCATGCTTGATTTTCATGGTAGATTTTCTTTAATGGTATATGTAAGGGTAAAGGGAAAGAGGAGAAGAGGCAGCCTAAAAATTCATTTCAATTAAAAGGACAAGTAAGACATACAAACATGAAAAGTACAAACAGGTAGCAGGTTGTGCACATAGAGGTCCCCAGTCAAAGTAATAGGTACACACTGCCTCCATACATTTAGAATTGTTATTTAATTATTTGGGGCAAATGGGACATTTTATTTAGGGAATCACAAGTGATTGAAACTTCCTGTTCAGAAGAGACACTTATATAACAGCTACACTAAATAGCACTAACTTCAATGCTGACATCATACATGGTTTACTGACTAAATAAAGTGTTACACATCATGTTTTGAGTAGGCACTAAAATTCACACCTCGTTGTTGCACTAAAGGTCGCTGCGTAGTGTTGCTGCTCATAGTGTGGTCACTGCAGATCTGGCCGAGTGGATCGGGTAGGTGTCGCACGCAATAGCAAACGTCGGCACCACGATCCTCACTGGTTAGAGTTTGGGGCACATTTGAATTTCTGTGTACCATAGATGCTCCCCTGAACAGATAGTGTAAAGTGCACTAACCTGTGTAATTTTATTGAAGGGGGAACATGGTAACACAATCCCCTAAGATCACTCTCAAGGGTTCATTGACAAGGAGGATTGTATGTTGGCATTGAAAGAGTTAATGTTATTCTGAGGTAATTTTATGTTCTGCGTTTCCCGCTTTTTCTATGAGGTAGTTTTGTGCACTTTTCTGTCAGATGTTTGTTTCACAGATACTGCCTGCTGATTCGCTGAAGGTGAAGGTCAGCTGTGATTGGTAAACAGTTGGATCTATGGCAGCCTTGTAACCAGGCAAAATATTGGAGGCAGCCAGCTGATTGGCAGTAACTTCCCCACCGGCCAGTCTGAAGAAGAATCCGGTTACAACGCCCCACCCAGCCCGCCCTATTGTATTATTTCTTCTGACCGTCACAGTGCTTATTAGTGGGGGTTTTATCTCCCAGCTCATGCTGGGAGACTAAGTAATATAATATTGTTATATTGTTAATCTGTAGTTTTGAATTATTCTGTTTATTTATTTAATAAACTTTAATTAATTAAACTTTAATTTAATTAATTTAATTATTTGTTTTTGGTAACCCAATAATAAAGCATTGCGGCCAATTTTTAATCCAACATGGCTAATGGTGTCTTTATTTATTGTGGAATTATTATGTTTATTTTACAAGTGGGATTTGTGTTACCATGACATCTCCCTGCCCTAAAGAGTACAAGCTCGGTTTCATCTCGGGGTGCATTCTGACGCTTCATACTGCGTTCATCATAGTTGATAGGTAATTTCTCCTATCAAATGAAACCAAATAGCAATGTTACTTGACTTTTTATAACTAAATGTTCTCTAAAACAAACATTTTCTTTAAGAAATTATAAATGTATGTTAGTTGGCTTACTGAACGGCAACAGGAGGTATAAATCTACATTTGGGGCAACAGTTATCCAGTCTCTGAGATGTACGTTGCATTACCTGGATACTTGGACACGATGGGCTGCGGTATCTATTTGTGATCTGTTGTTTTTTGGCCCATGTTTCATTGGAGTGTGTAGTCCATGACATAGTAGTCGATGACATTGCTATCTGTGTGGTCGACTCATACAAAGCGCGTCGCTAGATTAAACGATACAGCGCTTGTGTTGCGGATCATTTGGTCTGTCCCCCAGATCAGCAGGACACCCGTCCCGCTGTCCGGGATACTCTCCCCACTCTCATCAACATTTGCATCCTCAGCGTGTAGATAATCATAAATTCTGTAGTGAAGACTGGGGCAGTCAGCTCTGTTCTCCACTACAGATAGCAACAGACACTGACGCCATCACACAGTGTCTCCTTCAGCAGGAGATGTGACCCAGCAGTGCATGGCAAGAAGAGAAAGGGAAGATCGGGGTGAATACAAGGTTTTTTTTAAACTATGCAATGTGAGAGGACATCACTGGGAGCTGTGTGGGCACAATACTAGGGACATTTGTGCCCATGTTGTGCACCGAATCTTTTACTTGAATGGTATTCGTTTCACAGCAAAGATTCTAAACCTCGTCAGCTGGGGGCAATAAGTTGAGGATCTCTATAAAAAGAAATCATATACACACAGAAGGAAAAAAAACAAACAAAATAAACACAAAACTAACTAGAAAATTGTTAAATTGATTTGATAGAAATATATTTGCCCTTTGGAACCCTTGCGTTTAAGGGCAAAACGTGTTCTAACAATTTAGGACAATTTAAACTCCTTCAAGGATCATTGATTGTCTAGAGTAGGACTGTTTAACTGTAGTGTGTTTCTGCAAGCACACAAGTGTTTTGTATTGCTAAGTCATGGTCCAAATTTTCTTCGTTTTAACAATTTTCTAGTAAAAGCTAGCTTTGATGGGGTTTTTTATGGTACCGTATAAACTTGAGTATAAGCAAGTTTTTCAGCACAAAAAATGTGCTGAAACCTCAAACTCGGCTTATACTTGAGTCAAGAAAAAAAAATAAAGTCAAAACTCACCTTTCTGGCGCCCACCACAGGTCTTCTCTTCTTCAGTCAGCAGCGGCAGGTCTACGTGCAGCGGCCGCGCAGCTATGATGTCAGCCGCCACTGACATCATAGTGTGAGCTGGTCGAGCAAACTGCACGGACCCAACACTGACCTGGAGCTGAAGCAAGAAGACGACATGTCCAAAGCGTCAGAAAGGTGAGTACTTCGTTTATTTTTTTGGGCTGCGCAAACTGAGGGCTGGCTGGCTATACACTACACGGGGGCTGGCAGCTATACACTACACGGTGGCTGGCTGGCTATACACTACACGGGGGCTGGCTGGCTATACACTGGGAGGCTGTGACCAATGCACACAACCTTTGGCTTATACTTGAGTCAATAGGTTTTCCCAGTTTTTTGTGTTAAAATTAGGTACCTTGGCTTATACTCGAGTATATATAGTAATTGTTCAGTAAGCAATTGCAGCTTTGGGGGACACCAATTACTGGGAGGGGGTGGGAGGGCATCAATTCGTGTAAAGCGCAGGAGGGACATCCATTGTCGTGGGGGCTGCAGAGAACATGAATTTCTGGGTGGCTTTGGGGAACATCAATTTCTTTGGGGATTGTTATTTGCCCATTATATATATATAACATTATATACTGGAGGTTTGTGGGGGGACATTACTGAATGGGGTCTGTGGGGACATACCTTATTCAGTGTTTGGGGGCATTATTTAGTGTGGGAATTATTCGGTGGCTCCAAATTAGATAATTAGAAAGGGTCACTTTGCAGGGGCATTATCAGAGGCGACTGGTATTATGTGCATTATTACATGTTAGGCCATATTTAGGGAACATTACCAGGTGGGTGGCACAATGAGGGAGTAATGTAACGTATGGGGCCAATGTATTGTGGAGAGTCCGTTATTGTGGGGGCTAAAATGGGGATAGTGTAGTATGTGTAAACTAGAATATTTTAGGCTTATAAATTGTGTATTCCGTGTAGTCTTCTTACAGTATTTGGAAGTAGAGTGTTAGAGGTAGCAGAAGGATAACCGTGTTATGGGACCAAGATATAGGAACAATAAAGAACATAAGATGTCTGTGTGGTAAACTTTACAGGGAGGAAACGTGGCTGAAGAGGAGACGTGGTGGTGCTGGGGCTAATGGATGGAATAAGTAGGGATATCTCCTGAATTTTCAATTGATTTTGGCGGGAAACTCATTTGAGGGGGTCATGTACAAGAATGGTCACTACTGTCAATTTAATACAAATGCATTGGGGCCCATGCCCCAGATCTTTTACCACCCTAGCAACGCCCCTGGCTACACTAAATAGCACTAACTTCAATGCTGACATCATACATGGTTTACTGACTAAATAAAGTGTTACACATCCTGTTTTGAGTGGTGCAACAACGAGGTGTGAATGTTAGTGCCTAAAGGTCGCACACTGGTTAGTATTGTTGCTCATAGTGACGTCACTGCAGATCTGGCCGAGTGGATCAGGTAGGTGTCGCACGCAATAGCAAGCGCCGGCACTGTGATCCTCACTGGTCAGAGTTTGGGGCACATAGCGTAAAGTGCACTAATCTGTGTGTACTCAAATTATTCTGACCAGGGCCCCCTGATAATTTTATTGAAGGGGGAACATGGTAACACAATCCCCTAAGATGGCTCTCAAGGGTTCATTGACAAGGAGGATTGTATGTTGGCATTGAAAGGGTTAATGTTATTCTGAGGTAATTTTATGTTCTGTGTTTCCCGCTTTTTCTACTTTTGTGCACTTTTCTGTCAGATGTTTGTTTCACAGATACTGCCTGCTGATTCGTTGAAGGTGAAGGTCAGCTGTGATTGGTAAACAGTTGGATCTATGGCAGCGCTGTAACCAGGCAAAATATTGGAGGCAGCCAGTTGATTCGCAGCTGGCCACAGTAACTTACCCACCGGCCAGTCTGAAAAAGAATCCGGTTACAACGCCCCACCCAGCCCGCCCTAATGTATTAATTTTTCTGACCGTCACAGTGCTTATTAGTGGGGGTTTTGTCTCCCAGCTCGTGCTGGCGAGACTAAGTTTTATAATATTGTTATGTTGTTAATCTGTAGTTTTGAATTATTCTGTTTATTTAATAAAATGATTA
The DNA here is from genome assembly GCA_019512145.1 of Engystomops pustulosus. Taxonomy (NCBI): domain Eukaryota; kingdom Metazoa; phylum Chordata; class Amphibia; order Anura; family Leptodactylidae; genus Engystomops; species Engystomops pustulosus. The sequence continues at coordinate 51,938,049 of CM033651.1, forward strand.
ATTTCATTATTTTGGTAACCCAATAATACAGCATTACGGACAATTTTTATGTGGAATTATTATCTTTATTTTACAAGTGGGATTTGTGTTACCATGACACTTCCCTGCTCTCTCCCTGCCTACTGCACTGCTCTGCCCTAAAGAGTACAAGCTCGGTTTCATCTCGGGGTGCATTCTGATGCTTCTTACAGCGTTCATCATAGTTGATAGTTACTTGACTTTTTATAACTAAATGTTCTCTAAAACAAACACATTTTCTTTAAGAAATTATAAATGTATGTTAGTTGGCTTACTGAACGGCAACAGGAGGTATAAATCTACATTTGGGGAAACAGTTATCCAGTCTCTGAGATGTACGTTGCATTACCAGGATACCTGGACATGATTGGCTGCAGTATAATTGGAGTGTGTAGTCAATGACATAGTAGTCGATAACATTATCTGTGTTGTCGACTCATACAAAGCGCGTCGCTAGATTAAACGATACAGCGCTTGTGTTGCGGATCATTTGGTCTGTCCCCCAGATCAGCAGGACACCCGTCCCGCTGTCCGGGATACTCTCCCCACTCTCATCAATATTTGCATCCTCAGCGTGTAGATAATCATAAGTTCTGTAGTGAAGAATGGAGCAGTCAGCTCTGTTCTCCACTACAGAGAGCAGGAGACTCTAACGCCATCACACAGCGTCTCCTTCAGCAGGAGATGTGACCCAGCAGTGCATGGCAAGAAGAGAAAGGGAAGATCGGGGGGAATACAAGGTTTTTTTTTTTAACTATGCAGTGTGAGAGGACATCACGGGGAGCTATGTGGGCACATTACTGGGGACATTTGTTAGTGTGGTCTATAGTGCCATTACTGTGGGCTGTGGGGAAATTTCTTACTAGAGGTTGTGGGGTCATTACTTCATGAGGACTACGGGGACATTATTGGGGGTTTTAGGGACATTAGGGTGGACTGTGGGGGCAGTAGTGGATTAAAATATAGGCACTTTGGGTGGTACTTCAGAATTCAAGCCATCAAGGAGGCCCATGGCCATCCAAACCACCCACAAAAGATTATACTGAGAAGGACCTTCATCCATGAAATCCTTGAACATCTGTTCCTGCTCACAATACAGGAACAGGAAGAGCCATTTCAGGACCTGTATGTAGTTCTATAAGGTTGTGTTCACACGCAGTCAATCCCCTGTGGGTGGTGCTGAGCCCGATCATATATGCGTTTCCATGTGCTACTTTTAGAGACAACGGTTAGTATACGGCGCAAAATAACAATTGTGTGCATGTCTAGGTGTATCAGACTGTCTAGGTAACACTCTTCAAAACATTTGTCAGAAATATAAAATCTGTCCAATTGTTTTTGTTTAGGGAGGTCTATAAGTGGTTCTACTTTTTGGGATCTTCTTTTGACAATATGCCATGAAGTCATGAGGAGCCGGTCAAATTAAAAAATATGGTCAAACGGATAACCATACTTTTCATTGAAAACAATGGGGTTGTGTGCTACCTGTGAAAAACACAGCTAGCACACGGCCGGAAAATATAGTTGTGCGCACGTAGCTCAAGTCTGATTTCACACAAGCATTGCAGTTTCATTAGTGAAAAACTGATGCTTTTTCATGAATTTTCTGTCAGATTTTGATCAAGGGGTCAGTTTTCAATGCCAATTCAGCTTATAATTTCTATCTGTTCACACTGATGGATGTGGCTAATGCTTTCTATAGCAATGGAGCAATGAAAAACTGACAGCACTCAGATGTTGTGCACTGAATCTTTGACTTGAATGGTATTGGTTCCACAGCAAAAACTGTAAACCCTGTCAACTGGGGGCAATGAGTTGAGGAGCTCTTTAAAGAAATCATATACGCACAGAAGGAAAAAAAAACTAAATAAACACAAAACTTTAACTAGAAGATTGTTAAATTGAAAATTTTATATAAATATATTTGCCCTGTGGAACCCTTGTGTTTAAGGGCAAAAACGTGTTATAACAATTTAGGACAATTTAAACTCCTTGTCATTGATTGTCTAGAGTAGGACTGTTTAACTGTAGTGTTTTTTTGCAAGCACACAAGTGTTGTGTTATATAGGTGCAGTGGACATTGATGAATTGCCAGGCCATGGTCCAAATTTTCTTCTTTTTAACAATTTTCTAGTAAAAGCTAGCTTTGATGGTGTTTTTTATGGTACCATATATACTCGAGTATAAGAGAGTTTTTCAGCACAAAAAATGTGGCTTATACTTGAGTCAAGAAAAAAACAATAAAGTCAAAACTCACCTTTCTGGCGCCCCCTACAGGTCTTCTCTTCTTCAATCAGCAGGTCTATGTGCAGCGGCCACGCAGCTATGATGTCAGCCGCCACTGACATCATAGTGTGAGCTGGTCGAGCCATCTACATGGACCCAACACTGACCTGGAGCTGAAGCAAGAAGATGACATGTCCAAAGCGTCAGAAAGGCGAGTAGTTTATTTTTTTGTGCTGTGCAAACTGAGGGATGGCTGGCGATACACTACACGGGGGCTGGCTGGCTATACACTGGGAGGCTGGCTGACTATACACTGGGAGGCTGGCTGACTATACACTACACGGGGGCTGGCTGGCTATACACTGGGAGGCTGGCTGACTATACACTACACGGGGGCTGGATGGCTATACACTGGGAGGCTGTGACCAATGCACACAACCTTTGGCTTATACTTGAGTCAATAGGTTTTCCCAGTTTTTTGTGTTAAAATTAGGTACCACGGCTTATACTCGAGTATATATAGTAATTGTTCAGTAAGCAATTGCAGTCCTTTCAAGCTATTCAATGTACACAACACAAATGATGTATAACCACGTACCTGTGCTGTACTTTGCTTGAAATCCTTTTCTTTGCACTGAAGCGTCAGAATAAAAGCGCATAAACATATGGTTTGTAGTAGCAATAATAGGTTCAGGTTTACTGCTACCACAAAAACGCCCCAGTATCGAGGACTTGCTGCTTGGTCCATCGTAAAGCTCGAGGTGGTCATAGGCACACTCCTGGTGCAATTCTATTTCAAAGTCATTAAATACCTAGAAACATAAAAAAATGGTCTAGAAGTAAAGTCAATTGATGGATTGAGCTAAAGCCTGTAATGTTACTACAGCATATTATAATACAGACAGTTATGTACACAGAACCATAAGCAGGAATACATCATTGATAACGCTACAAAAGGGACTGTAAAGTTTTTAGGTAAAGTGCAGCAATAGCAACATCTACACACAAGTAAGTCACAGACAGACAGTCTCATCTCTGTGACAATATCGGCTGTCACTGACCAAATAACTGCAAAAAATCTTTAGAAAGACGAACTTTAAGATTGTAAATCTAAAAAATTGAATTGTGTTTTCTTTTCATCAGACTTACAAGTTTGACTCTGTGGCCAGAGGTGGTAGAGATCTCCCAGGTGCACTCTTTTCGACTGGGGTACTTATCAGGATAGTTGGGGCTAGAGACTGTCCCCTCTGCACTTACAAATCTGTGTTCACAGCCGGCTGGATGTAAATTGGAGAAAAGTTATAAAGTAATATTATGTATATGAAATACAGTAATACAATAATACAATAACACAATGTACTGGAGCTTTATTATACTGAGAGGGCAGAGAAGGCACTTAAATCTTTCCATCCCCAAGTTTCGGGGATTTTCTGGCCAGCGCACCACTTGTCGAGGTGGTGGGTAGGCTGGGGTGTCAACGGCCAGACCTGTCGCATTAAGTATATTCTCTGCCAGGTCATACCTGGTCTAAACATGTCCGACCTAGTAGAGATGGCACCAAGATCTACAAGATGATGGGGGAATTATAAGAGTGCCGTGTTGAACACCAGTCTTAATAAATTCCCCCCATTGTGTTTACATGTAAAGTGTAAATGTATGTTTTTCGAGAAAAAACTTGTTCATTTTAACCTGTGTCGTTTGTTTCCCATCATACAATTTTCTTCCCCACAGATTATGCAAAACTAACATTTCTATGGAGCGGGTTTCCAATAGTTTCCCATGTAACCAATGCCAATGTAACCAGCTCACTGTGTATAGTAGCCAGTATCGGGTCATTGAGAGGTATAATTCAGCATCATTTAAACAAGAAAAAAAAGTGATTTTGTTATATTTCAATAACCCGTATCCCAACAGATTCCATGCTTCACTGCGGTTTACTGTTACATACAACAAAAGCCACAGCACAAGTGTAAAAGGTTTAGCAACCAATGACCAAGAAGGTGCCTTTCCCTCGCTTAGGAGACGAATCCTATACACAATACATTATAGCAAAAGGCATAACTGGAAACTGCTGGGCCCTAATGCAAGATATGTACCACTTTTTCATGGGAACGAGTTAAGCATCAGTGCCTCAGGTTTACATTTTGCCCTAAAATATTTTGAGAAATTTGTAAAGAATGACTATTGTATGTTAATATTTTTGTTACTATGTTACGGACTGTTAAATTAGATCTTTGCAAATACACAGCATACTCAGTAGTAAAGTTATTTTCCACAGGGCCATAAAATTGCAGTCATGTAAATCATTTGGGACGCATAAGATTACACCATATGTACCCTGCATTAAGCGGTACAGTTTTCTATGCAATTTTTAATAAAAAATTGGGAGAGTTTTCTACATCGATCATCAATATTTTAGGACTATTTTCAGCATGCAAAATTTCATTAAAACAGATATGTATGAGCAAAGCCAGAGTGGTGGCAATACTCCCTAGCCTGTTGTAAAAAGGGATTCTTAAACTGTAATGTAATAATCTGGAAAAATGTGTTCCATTCGGTACTTTCTGGATCATTGGGTACTGTATATTGTATAGTAACTGCAGAGTTTGCATTGATTTCAGTCTTGCAAAAACAATCTTAATATAAAAGTGAGTGTGGCCCATTTCATATTACGCTTGAAAAACTGCATTTATCCATCAAGGTCAACTAAGAATTATTCCAAAGACGATCTTACCCTCTTTACAGTCATGTCCATTTTCATGGAGTGTGTAGCCATTTTTGCACTGACATACATAGCTGCCTAAAGTATTGACACACTCATGCTGACAGCCCCCGTTCTCCTTAGAGCATTCATCCTTATCTGTAAGAGAAAGAATTTAGAGCTTATATTAGCAACTTCCCAAAATTCTCAGCGAGAATCTACTTAATAATCACAACCTGTATAATACAGAATTAAGTACCAGAGAAGAAGTTCACTTTAAATCCGCGTTTTGACACTGTGTTGTCAGATTTAAATTCCAGTCGGATAGTATTGCCCTGTGAAGTTATCACTTCAGGTTTCTCTGATCCACACAATTTTCCATGTAATTTTGTATCTGTCTTAAGTATACTGCGAACTTCAACATAATCATACTTACAAACCTAAAAAACAACAATGTCAATATAACTATCACTGTATACTGCAAAAAAAGACACAGATGAATGACAACTGCACAATAATAAAACCTAGAAATTTCCCCAAAATAACCCAGCACATGCTCATCATCTCCTCCGGTCCCTCTGTCCCATTTTCCATCATTAATTTAATCTAAAAAAAAACCCTGTAAATAAATTTGTGTCCGTGTCCCAAGGGCACAGCTATGTTGTTGCTACACTGTACTGTGTCAGGCTGTAAGACAACTGGTTTTAGCAGGAGCCCACCCCCCACCACCCATGCCTGAATAATGCAAAAATAATCTTCAGCCCGAGAATCAGAAACTTTTACTTTACATTTTTAGCCCAAGTGTAGTACTCATAATAATAAAAATAATGCTTTATATAGCGCACACATATTATGCAGCGCTGCACAAAGTATGTCAAATTGGTCCCTGTCCCCATGGGGCTCACAATCTAAACAACCTAACAGTATGTTTTGGAGTGTGGGAGGAAATCGGAGGACCAGGAGGAAACCCACGCAAACACGGAGAGAACATACAAACTCTTTGCAGATGTTGACCTGGGTGGGATTCAAACCCAGGACCCCAGGACTGCAAGGCAGAAGTGCTACTCACTCAGCCACCGTGCCGCGCTGCTACAGTGGGTTTAATGCCTGTGTTCTCTTCTGTACTTGTGTCTGCTGAACTTACATCATTTCCTTCAAGTTCAAAGAATTCAAACTGCAGAGATATTCTGTACTGTGCCGGAGCCACCACCTGCCACACACAGTTTTTATTGGTGGGATATTCATTAGGCCAGCCAGGACTAGTTATGGTGCCATCCAGCTTTGAGATAACACCTCCGCATGCAACTGTAGGAGAGACAAAATCATGGTATATCATATTATAGCAACATTAATCACAAATTCTGTTTGCACAAAAGTATACATAAAAATAAAAAGTTCCTGCTATTTGAGTGTTCTTTATATGGTCTGTTAGGTGCACACAATAAAGTGTCTTTAAAGGAAATCTACCACTAGGTCAAGGATAGTAAACCAAGCACACTGACATACTAGTGCTTCCCCCTTCTGGTAGGATCTGCTCTTCTTTTAGTTTCTTAAGCCTCTGTTTTTACAAAAAAAGGATTTTAAAAATCATGCAAATGAGCCTGAGTGTCTCCAGGCTCAACAGATGTCAATGGAGCCTGGAGCCTCTCAAGCTCATTTGCATATTATTTAAATTTATTTTTGTAAAAAAAAAAAGGCTTAAAAAGCTAAAAGAAGAGCAGATCCTGCAAGAGGTGGCACACATCAGTATGTCAGTGTGCTTGGTTTACAATTCTTTCATCCTGGTGGTAGATGTCCTTTAAAGTTTGTTATGGCCCTTTCTGATTGACCTACCTTCACAGCTTTTCTTATCTTGGTTTAGTTCATATCCTGGGTCACAGACACATTTGTAACTTCCTAATGTGTTGACACAGCGCTGGGCACATCCTCCATTATCTGGTCTGGCACATTCATCAATCTCTTAAAAAACAGAAGTGCAAAGCTGGTTGAGAAAATACACCAACACAACATGGAAAGGCTTGGTTATACTTCTTAAAAGTAGTTTCCCAGTTTAGAAAATTTTAAGACAGCCTACTACAATTTTCAACAGAATAATTTATCTCGAACAAAGTGATGATGAGTGACGTGCCCTGAATTGTGGTACTGTGTGCTATACAACCAGAGATTTAGGAATCTGAACTCCAGATAAAGATCCAACTAGGTCTTTAACTTATCATATAATGTTCTATAGCACACACACCTACAACCCTGAGATTCTTATCTTTAAAATGACAGCAAATAGAAGCATGGTGCTATGGAGCCCAAGATGGGGGCATCTAAAGTGATGCTCCCACTCAGTTGTCTACCAGAAGCAGAAAAATCCCAATCCCTTCAAACCAAACAATCATATCAAAATGTAGATTATTGACTAAGCACCACAGAAACACACACACACACACACACAAATTTCCATGAACCAGGGAACTGGTAGAACCCAAGCAAAAAGACACCGAGTTTACAATCCCTATTAAAACAGAGACAAGAGTTGGCCAAGTCTCATTAGAAATTAGGTCGAAAACCATTACCTTTAAAAAAGTTTGCAGAAAATCCTGCTTTATTCACTGACGAATCCGAGAAGAATTTTATCCAAAGAGTATTTGAGGTAGATTTAATGTCTTCAGGCTTCTCATAGCCGCAGAACTGCCCAATAAGTGGACTGTCTTCAGATGGACCATCACGTATTTGCAGGTGATCATATAAACAATTGTCATGAGCTTCAAACTATTGGAGAAAAAAAATGATAGAGATCAACAACTGTGGACACTGGATGAGCATACAGGCAATCCCCGAGTTAAGGACAACCCGTAGATACGAATGGGGCACTCGGAACCACACGCATGCGCATTGCACTTCTGGTTTCAAGAGTGAAAGACTGGAGCGCGGACACGGAGATGCCGGGGATCGCATACAGATTATGTATGCGGTAAGTAAACGCCGGCAGTATCGGAGGTTTCAGGTAACTAAGGAGGCGTTTGCTTGTGCGGTCTCACGCTTCCTTAGTTACCAGTCATTGGGGGAAAGTGAAATAAAATCTGAAAAAGGGCATCAAAACCAACTTGACAGGGTTCTTCACAGTATCCAATGTCATACAAAACAAAAAAAATTGTTTGGAGTTACTGTACATTTACAAAATATACCAGTTCCGACTTATACAAATTCAACTTAAGTACAAACCTCCGGTCCCTATCTTGTACGTAACCTGGGGACTGCCTTGTGTTATAAGAGATACATCTGTCGAACAGCATGTATCAATTTGCACAGGACCTGTGATGACTTAGATCACTTTTCAGTATTCCTTACATTAATTGTGATCCTGTCTGTGATGATAAAGGGAACGCCACTAAAAATGGATAGATGATCACTGCTCCGCTCCTCCGCTTCCAAAGTGACCATCGAACAGTTAAAAATGCGTGCTCAGAGCCCCCAGCCCCCTACTTTGGTTGAGCAGGTTCAGGCACTCCGGTTCATCCAGAGAATGGAGAAGCTGGTGATGGGTGACTCGGAAGACCCGGACAAGATCACTACCTCCTAGTCTCCATGGGTGACATTTTAGGAATCCCAGAGCTTTGGATACTTGATTGAAAAATGTATAACGGTCTCACATCCCCTGGTACTCAACTGAGAAGACTAGAGGCGCATGTAGTACCTGTGCTCTTATACTCTCCCTCCCCCCCTCCTTTCCATCGTTCCCCCTCTTCTCCATTCTCTTTTCTAGCTTTATTATTTTTTTTTTATTATTTTTATTATTATTCTCACCCTTAGGTAGTGATTTATAACCATTAATGTCTGACAATTTAAAAGTAATTCCTCTTGCTCATAACTACTTCATAACAGATTGCTGTTCAGTCGTACTTATAGAATTGCATATCCGGTCCTACGTGACTGAATTGTTGTGTTTACATCTTCATTACTTTGTTCTCCTTTATTTTTATCTTCCCAATAAACATTGAATTAAACACAAAATGTGTGCTCAGAAAAGTCGCCCATAGAAATCAAGACTAATATGGACAGTTACATTACTGGGAACTTCATTGAGATTAAGCTCAGCAGAGGCCAGGGATGGATGCAATACTTTGCATCCGTCACACATAGCATCTAATGTCGTCCACTAAGCGCATACATCGCTCAGCAGTACGGAGAGGGATAGAGAGATGTAGCTTGCTACTTCTTTCCATCCTTTGTTTCCCACAGTATATGAGGTATACCGATTAATCAGATATACTGGGGTATATCAAGAAAACGAGGTGTGAATATGGCCTTGGCAAACAAAAAATACAGTCAATATGTTTCCTTTAAATGAAACTGCATTCTAACATGGCCATAAATCTGAAGGTGGAATATTTATATATTTTTTTTAATAGTGTAAAAAAACTCTTTAAGAAAGATCTTACCTCAAAAGTCTGGAAAGTAAGGCCAACCACAAATCCTTCAGAGACTGTAATTACCCATTCACATTGTCTGTCTGGTCGATAATCATCGGGGTAATTAGGAGACTGAATCTGACCAATATCCTTTTTTATATGTCCTCCACATTTAGCTGAAAGATATAGATGAAGCGGGTTACAGTCAAAAGATATAGGTCTGCTGTTGTCTAATAAATAATGATCAAAGTTAGTTTTATTATGGTTGCTACTAGTACACCAGGAGAAAAAGAGGACTTTTAAATATACAAGGAGAGGCTCCTACAGATGCCAAACGATTTATACAATTATGGTTAATACTTGGGCTACTATTTTTATTTTACTATTTGTTCAATTTTTATAACATCTTTATGTCCTACACAGCATATGGCTGAGATTTGTACAATCCCTTTAAAAGGGAAGCTACCACCACATATCTACCTATAAAGGTAGATCGGGTGGTAGGTGGATCTATAGGACGTGAGGATAGCCCTTTTAGGGGCTAATCTTCACGTCCCCACAATCTTTTGCAAACTTTTATTAGGCAAATATGTAAATTTTCTAAAGCGGCTACTGGGGCATGGACACGGCTACTCCACGCCCTAGTAGCCGCTTTGTTCCTCCTACCAAAAATTTTCGTCACGCAGCTCCTTTTAGCGATGCGCCCTCGTCCGGGAATCCAGCAGTCTGCGCAGTGGCTTTGGAGCAGTGACCGCGCAGCCCCGAGCCTGCTATTCTGCACATGTGCAAACGGCAGGATTCTCGGACGAGGGCACGCAGCTACCAAAGATTTTTGGTAGAAGGAACAAAGAGGCTACTGGGGCGTGGAGTAGCCGTCTACACCAACTTCCTCCCAGTGTATGTAAGTGCATGTCTTGCGACACAATTTTAAAGTTAAATCCCGCGCTCAGTCCGAATCAATTGGATCATCCGACGGCCCACCCCCCGATTTGTGTCGCATGAAAGTTGCGCCAAAATATGAACTCGTGCGGCGCGATCCCTGAAAACGTAGGAAAACCCGACGGAAATGCGATCCATGGACCATGTGTTCCCCCTGCACAGGGGTTTTATGCTCCCCCTGGTCAGGTGGTAGCACCTCTCCAATCACACTCCAGTTTACAATACAGCCACATAATTGGATAACATCTTACACCCATTTAACTATTGCCTTTCCAGGCAGAATCTATAGCTGCAATTACATAATGTCCAGGCTCTACACAACTACCAGCCTGCCTATGTATTTGCAGGGGTGTTGCAACTCCAATGCTGCCTCCGATTGCAAGGCGCCATTTGGGCATAGCCTTTAACATTGTTTAATTTTAGGATTTTGGGAACAATTAGTGGGAAGGGTTTCATAAACAGCAGTGGTCGTTACCCTAAAATGTATGGCTATAAAAAAAAAAAAATGAAAAGTTGGGTTTTTCTGCATTGTAGAAAAACGCATTGAACAGTGACAAACCTTCATAAACTGCATGGAATCCTTTCCCAAGGATATTACTGCTACTTCTAAATTCAATCCATAGCCTGCTATCAGAGGATTCTATTGGTTCTGGTATACGATCCCCACATAATCTACCTAAGGGAAAGAAAAGAGTAATGAATAGAGAGAGAATACTACATAATTGTTATAGTTATAGAATTTTAATTATGTATATACATCGATATCTATCCAATATTTTCGATGAAGTATCAATGTGAGCTTTCCCAATTCATTGCAATAAAATGTAGTGGAATAATTATATTTTAGCCAACTCTTTTTATTTTCTTGAACAGTGTTCCTTAACCCGTGGCTTGTTTGGCTGTTAAAGGGGTTTTCCCACGAACTAAAGTAAAGACCTATCCACAGGATAGGGCCTAACTTGCTGATCAGTGGGGTCTCAGTCCTCCGTCAGATTAATGGAGCAGATGTATGCGCATGACCGTTGAGCTCCATTAATCTCTATGGAACTGACGGAGACCGCCGAGCCCCCATAAATATAATCTCCAGCAGACTGCCCCCATAAATATAATGGCCATAGCAGAGTGTCCCACTAATATAATGCCCATAGCAGAGTGCCCCACTAAATTAATGCCCATAGCAGAGTGCCCCACTAAATTAATGCCCATAGCAGAGTGCCTCCTTTAAAAAAAATAAAGTGAGTACGCATCTTCCGTTGCTGACTCCGGCGTCCTCTTCTCCATCTTCGGGTTCCTGGCTGGGCCGGCAGATGCACGTTTACGCGATGTGACAGCATACAAACTATGATGTCATCAGGTGGTGACACTGCCCTGTCATGGTTTCTGTGGTGACAGATCGCATAGATGTGCATCTGCCGGCCAGGAGCTCTAAGAGGTGCTGCGGGAAGAAGAGGATGCCGGGGGTCAACGCCGGAGGGCGAGTAAACTGGTGTTCAAAAACTCTACTTATAGGTTGCGTATATACAGCACATAAATTTCTTGTGCGTTGAAGATCTCTACTTGCCGTTTAAAAAGAAACCTTCGTTTACTATGAGAATATTTCTTCAAGATGATTTTTTATTCTCAATTTCTGTTGAGCCAAATTGTTAAGAGGTCAGATATCAAAATTTTACCACAACAGCCCTTTCCAATAAGCTCTTACTGATACTCCCGTCCTCTAGAGGGCAGCAAGAGTATGCTTTTAGAATGTACCATGGAATTGACTTCAATTCACCTTTCAATTCTAAATCAAGCATGATAAACCTGAGGCTCTTACTCATAGATCCAAGAACTGTGACTGTTGTAATCTTCTTTGATTTTAGAAGTAAAAATGGAAATGGATGATAAATATCATAGTATCATAGTTTATACGGTTGAAAAAAGACACTTGTCCATCAAGTTCAACCAAGGAAGGGACTTTTAACCCCGGTGCATGGAGAGGGCTCGCGGGCCGAACCCTCTTCATAGCCGGTACGTCTTTGCTGCATATTGCAGCAAAGGCTTACCGGTAACACCTGCTGCCGGCGGCTTCAAAAAGACGGCGGCGCTTGGGCGCCGCCACCTCACCGCGGATCGTCGCTCCCCGATGACGTCACAGGGAGCGGCGATCCGTCGCCATGGTAGCCTACCGAATACCCCGAGGCTACTTCGTTTTAACCCATTCATGACAATGTGCTAATTGCACATTGTAATGAATGGGGAGTAAAATCCCCATATACTGCCATACTGCAATATGGCAGTATATGGTAGGATCGATCAGACAACCTAGGGTTAGAGTACCCTAGGGAGTCTGAAAAATAGTAAAAGTAAAAATAAAAAAAAGTAAAAAAAAAAAAATTATAATAAAAAAACCTAAAAATTCAATTCACCCCCCTTTCCCTAGAACGGATATAAATATAAATAAACAGTAAAAATCATAAACACATTAGGTATCGCCGCGTCCAAAAATGTCCGTTCTATCAAAATATAATAACGTTTTTTCACTGCGTTTAACCCCGTAACAGAAAATAGCGTCCAAAGTCGAAAATGGCATTTTTTTGCCATTTTGAAAAATATTAAAAAATTAACAAAAAGTGATCAAAAGATTGCACAGTCCCAAAAATTATAGCAATGAAAACACCATCAAAATTCACAAAAAATGACACCACCCACAGCTCCGTACACCAAAGTATGAAAAAGTTATTGGCGCCAGAAAATGGCAAAATCCAAAAAAAAAATTTGTACAGGAGGTTTTAATTTTTTTTAAATGTATGAAAACATTATAAAACCTATACAAATTTGATATCCACGTGATCGTACCGACCCAAAGAATAAACTAGACATGTCATTTGGGGCGCACAGTGAAAGCTGTAAAATCCAAGCCCACAAGAAAACATCGCAAATGTGTTTTTTCACCATTTTCACTGCATTTGGAATTTTTTCCCCCCTTCCCAGTACACGCCATGGAATATTAAACACCGTCACTATGAAGTGCAATTTGTTACGCAGAAAATAAGTCATCACACAGCTCTTTATGTGGAAAAATAAAAAAGTTATAGATTTTTGAAGGTGGTGAGTGAAAAATGGAAGTGAAAAAACTAAAAAAGGCCAAGTCGTTAAGGGGTTTAAATTACTTTTAAAATGATGTTAAGGAGCCTTAGGGGCTCTGGTTGGCGTTTCCAGGGCCCCTCTTTGATGTGGCTTTACAGACTGTTAAACTGGCTCAACCTCCTCCCTGCTCACTCAGCTCTTGTGCAGTGAGCAGGAAGTGAAGAGGAAGCAGGCTTAAAATATAGGTTAAAGAAAATCTGCCATTAAAATCCATCATGATAAACCAGGAACATGTCTCCCTCTCCTCCCTCTGTCTGTGTAATCTAGCAGCAGCAGGAAGTGCAAGGGGAGGGGAGAACCTGCTCTGCTCATTGTAACAAGGAGTGAAAAGATATAACTGAGGGGCTCTGGAAACACCCAACAGAGTCCCTCGGGCTCATTAGCAAGTGCCTGGATCTAAGAGTAAGCATCCCTGGTTTATTTATCCTGGATTTAGATTCCTTTTGAAACATTGGGGGTCATTTACTAAGGGCTCGATTCACGTTTTCCCGACGTGTTACCCGGATAGTTCCGATTTGCGACGATTTTTCCTGAATTGCTTTTCCTGATTTTGGCGTACGCGATCGGATTCTGGCGCACCGCCTCATTTAAAAAAAAAAAAAAAAAGGGTCGGACTTCAGCGCAGCAGCGACACCTGGTGGACGTCGGAGGAACTGCCTTAGTGAATCACCGGAAGACCCGAATCCACCGCAGAGAACGCGCCACTGGATCGCAAATGATCCGGGTAAGTAAATCTGCCCCATTGGGTCACATTTACTTAGAGTAGTGCAAACTGCACTAAAAGTGGGGTTGCCTGTGTAAAATGCTTGGTGCGCCAGATTCATGAAGAATGAGCGCCATAAATCATGAATCTGGCGCTCCCTGCACTGCCCCGAGAGAGTTCACCAATTTTTTTGTGGTGCACATTTAACATAGGGCTTGCGACACACTTGGAATGAGTTCTGGACCCCCCCCCCCCTTAATTTATGTTGCATGATGTCTAGTGCAGCAGCGCCACAAAGGGGGTGATTTACTGAGGGTCCGAATCGCATTTTTCCTTCGGGTTTCCCGAATATTACCGATTTGCGCAGTTTTCCGCAGAATTGCCCCAGGGTTTTGGCGCACGCAATCGGATTGTGGCGCATCGGCACCGGCATGCATGCGACGGAAATCGGAGGCGTGGCCGTCGGAAAACCCAACGGATTCGGGAAAACCACCGTATTTTTTTTAAAAAAAGTGTCGCTTCACACGCGCTTACCTGCACCCACGATAGGACAGTGAGCTTCCGTGAACTCCAGCGGACTTCAGCGCAGCAGCGACACCTGGTGGACATCGGGCTCACTACCTTAGTGAATCTCGGCCGGACCCAAATCAGCGCCGGAGAACCCTCCACTGGATCGCATCTGGTACGGGTAAGTAAATGTGCCCAAAGTGTCTCAAACACTTCTTAAAAAACCTGTGCAAGCAGTTTGCAATGAAAAGGATGTGCAAAGTCTGACAGAAAACTGGCGCACAACCCTTAGTAAATGTGGGCCATTGTCTGTGTCTATTACCTGTGTATTCTGCATTTCATCAATGTGTACGACTATACAGGGAACATACCTAATAAAGGTGCCTTTCTCCAATAGCCATCTCGTATTTCAATATAGTCATACCAGCATAGTCGACTTTTAAAGAGATCCATTTCTGTGAAATTTAGGACTATCTAAAACCACATAGAACAAATACAAAAAAAAATCAAAACTAAAATACATAAAGAAAATTCTTTTAAAGCTTAAAAACTATTTTGTGACTTTGTCAACAATCCATAAATTTATGGACAATCCATAAAAGAAAGATTTTATATTTTAAATTTCATAACATTTGTTCTGTACACGTAGGAACATTGGACATTGCAGTGAAGCAAGGGGCAAGGGACAGTCGATAGAACTAGCTGCTGTTCTTCAGACTCAATCCTCTACTACTATAAGCGGAAGGACGGAAAGGGGACCCATCCTCCTCCCAATATCCAGGAAGAATGTGGCCGTTTTTTGGGGGGTTTGGTCTAAAATAAGGTCATAGATGCTGGCACGACTGGTGGTTGTCACAACATTTACGCTTTAACAAGTAAAGTTATATAGAATATTATAAAGCAGCAGTGCTCCCCAGCTTTCTGAACAGAAGTGGAACTGGGGCACACAAACATACATCCCATATACACAACATTCTTCCCCGATATACATTTCGGTACCTTTTCTCCAGGCGTTACAGAAATTCGCCATATGCAATGTGTATAAGATGGGTAACCACTTGGATAACCAGGAGCAGAGAAATTTCCACTTGACTCCATTAACGTTTCTCCACAAGCTTAAAAAAAAAAAGTATGAATTGTGCTTTACATCAAAGACAGGATGGAAACTTCTAATTTCAGTGTATGTTTATGGATATATAGGGGCTCATTTACTAAGGGTCCGCACCATCGTCGGAATACCCAGTGATTTCCGCATGCACCACATTTAGAAATGGTTTTTGGCGCACACGATTGGATTTTGGCGCATCGGCGGCGGCTTTCACGTGACACAAATCTGGGGTGGCCCGTCGGACAATCCAACGGATTAGGACAACGCGCAGGATTTAACAAAGCAATTTGTGTCGTAAGACACGCACTGACAAGCACCGGGAAGGTGAACTTCGGTGGATCTCAGCTGGGAAACGACAGATGCAGGAAATCGGGCGCAAGAGCTACGTGAGTGGCGCTGGACTTAATCTTCGTCGGACCGTCCGAATCGGGGATCGTGTCAGCATAAGTAATATTTATATATATTAGATAGGGAGATTGGGGCTCATTTACTAAGGGATATTCCGATGATTACCGATTTGTGTCGCAATTAAAAGGGTATTGTGGCACACGCGATCGGATTCTGGCGCAATTGCGCCGGCTTTCATGTGACACAAATCGGTGCAAGCCGTCGAACGATCCGACGGATTCAGACTGAGCGCGGGATTTAACATTTAAATTGTGTGTCGCAAGACAACGAACTGACATACACCGGGAAGAAGATGGTGAACTCCGGCGAACCTGATTGGGGAAACGACACAAACAGGAAATCGGGGGCACGATCTTAGTGAATCGCACAGGAGTCCATGATCGTTGGACAACGCACAGCGGGGATCATGACAGGACCGGGTAAGTAAATGTGCCCCAATATACGACCCCTAGTTACAAACGGACCTCTGGATATTGGTAATTTATTGTACTTTAGTCCTAGGCTACAATAAACAGCTGTAACAGTTATCAAATGTGTCCGTAATGAAGCTTTACTGTTAATCCTGATTCTTATGACAACCCAACATTTTTAAAATCCAATTGTCACAGAGACCAAAAAAGTTCTGGCTGGAATTGCAATTTTAAAATATACAGTTCCGACTTACATACAAATTCAACTTAAGAACAAACCTACAGACCCTATCTTGTATGTAACCTGGGGACTGCCTGTACCACCATAACTTGAGATGTCAATTGTCCAACATAACTTTTTACGTCATTGCATTTTTGGAGACCAGACATAATAGAAGAATGGCAATATCAGTAATGTAAGGTATTATATTATATCCCTAATATATAGCCAATTCATAATACTTTTTTTTCCATAGAGTTAGTAACAGATGTCTGGAGACATGTAATAGAAGTAGGTAACATTCACCCGTGTCAAATTTGGATATGCCTGAAAAACTACAAAGCCCGAAAATTTCCCCGCTGCAGGTAGAGGTTAAACAGTTTTACATAGTCTGTGCCTGAAAGACCTTATACTTACCCACATGTTCTGTATGTAAAAACAATATAACTTTCCTCATCAGTTCTTTCTATAAATGTAACACAGGTAAATCGTTCCCAATGTCTCATTGCTTGTTTAAATATTGCTCTCTGCTGGCCTGTAAAATGCAAACATTGAAACAAACACAATCATTTTAAATGAAAAGGTACCACCATGAAAAAGTTACTCTTGATATGCTCGACTTTACTGGGATATTAGTCTATGTGCATGTGTACATGACAAATTAATACACATGCGAGAACCTACTTTCATGAACAAACATAATGGAAGATTTATCATTAGGGAATTTTGACTTTGCACAAAGTTTTATCAGGTCAAAAGTAATATTATTATTATTAATATTATTATTAATAATAATAATATGCTATAATACGCACTGTTTAAAAACACAGATTGTTGTTATAATGTAAAATGCTGCAAAGTTTTTGTGCAAATAAGGCTACATTCACACGGATGTATAAAAACGGCCGTATACGTACGGTTTTTTTACGGGTTACATACGGCCACATTCATTGCAATGGACAATACGTCCAACCATTTATATTGCCGTTTTTGACACTGGAGTGTACGTACCGTATACTGGCCGTATAAAAATACAGAGCATGTCCTATTTTCTCCCGTATTTCAGTTCCGTATGCCCTAGAAGTCTATGGGCATGTATAAAATACGGGTTAAATATGTGCTGCATACGGATGAAAAACGTCACGTATATACGGGCTCATACAGCCCGTAAATACAGGACTGGAGAAATCATACGGTCGTATGAATGTAGCCTAACCCTAAAAGGCCAAACTCAAATCTTCCACAACTCTTTGAAGTCAACCATAGTATTCGACCACAGTTTTCAAGTTGTCCAATAAATCAACGAACCAGTAAAGTTGCCTTGTATTATAAAAGGTATGATTCCACCGGGCCATATTCTTTCTGTCCTTGCAGTTGCAGCTCTCCGGACTCGTTCCCTGTGTGGTTCAGCATTTTCAGCAGTGGTCAGATTTGAAGTCACAACATCCAAGCTACCTTGTGGAGAAAGTTGGAACAAAGTTTAAGTATTCTAGCATGTAATGGTTGAGACGATGCCCTATCTACATAAAAACTAATGTATATGCAAAGCTAAAAAATACAACAAAAAAAAAATAAAAAAAAAATAAAAAATAATATATCATAGTAAAATAGTTTTACACCTGCATTATATAGTCTCTACTTTCTCTAGACACAAAGTGAATGCCTAGAAATGCCAACTATGACAATTACTAGTCCAAGATGGTGACCATGGAGCCCAGTGATTGGTTGAGCAGCAGACATTTCCTGTGAGTCAAGAGAGAGCAGGAAGTGAATAATAGAAAATAAAATAGAGACAATGTTACTGTCTTATGCATGCTTCCAATACATAAAGTGAAATAACAGCCCTACCTTCAAGCATATTCACTTCATACTACTTGCACGAAGCTATGTATAGACACATGTTCCGAATTACTACGTTACATAATACAAGATATATATTGCAAAGTTGAAAATATTGCTGTCAACAAATGTACAATGTATTTCTATTTTCAAATAAAGCTCTTTGAAAACCAAAAAAAATAGACCATGAAAATGCCACAATCGGTATGGTCACTGAGCAAAATTACCTTTTTCTTTAGGACCTAAGACCCCCTCATTCTAGAAGTTTAAAGATAACTACATTTTCATTTGTTGGAATACCCATCATAATGGTATCGGTATAAGTCATGTGAAATTCAGATTTAACACCAAAAAATGGATATAAATGAAGAGAAAATCAGAATGGAAACTCTCCTGGGCTGTGTGTAAAATGTAGCCAGCAAGCAGAGTTACATAAAAAGGAAGATTGCTTCCAAGTGAACTCATAACTGGGTTTAAAATACTCTGCACCATGTGACAAATTGTATAACTTTTCATTACAAAAACAATATATATATATAATTTGCTGAAAGTGGACAACCCCTTTAAGGTCGATTACAGTAATTAATAAATCATCGCTATATGGGATGAATGATACATTATATGGAGATTTGGTTTTATTATCCTTACTTGGTTTTCTGCAAAGTCTACAGTAATTGCAACATTACATATGTCTCCATTAAAGCTGCATTTAAAGGGATATTCCAGGAATAAGAGCAATTCATATATGGGTCCTTAAAATATAAGCTAATATGTAATTAGTTGTTATTTAAAATTTTGCTCCCCTTAGCAGAATAATGCTGTGGACATACAATGTTATGAAGAGTTAAAATGCTACTGGTCCTTTAATCAGTCTGTTGATTTTTTCCGCGCGGAGCAAATACAGGACAGAAGATGGCCGCTGGTCACATGTCCACCTCACATGTCCTGCACCTGCCTGGGCAGGTCATGTGATCGTCACTAAGTTTGGCTGTAGTTGGTTGGTTGCAGTGCTTCCAGTGTGGCCAGTGTTGTGGTGAGACGTCTTCTCAGTGAGGTAATGTGCAGTGATGGCAGTTACACACAGCAAGAAAGTCTGTTAGATCATCACTGGGAGCAGAGAATAGAGGGAGGACTCAGAGTTACTGAGAACAAAAGGTTCATGGGACTTGTAGTTTCCATTGACCGCCATCTTTGTGATAACTCCGCCTACTTTAGAAAGCCCATAACATTTTAGGAAACATAAATTTATATTATTTAAGCTCCATTTTGTGACTAATGACATTGGGTTTTGTTATATTCATTTATTTATTGCATTATGGGTTTTTGTGTCAGACGTTCATATTCCTGGAATACCCCTTTAAACATTTCTGATCTAATTTAAGCTTTGGACAAAAAAACTCTACTTAAAACACAATACTTTTAGCAGACAGCAATTTATATGCATTGTAGCAAATTATATAATGTATTGTAAATACCTACCAGTAGGCCACGGCGAAAAGCGCATCAGGGTTCTGTGGTGGTGGTCGACCTGGTCCTTTTCTAACATGCAGCCTGGTTGGTATTGTTGTGACAGTTCCCTCTTTGCGCATGCACTTATAATGGGGTGAGGTTATTAATCTCTTGTATTTGATACTGTTATTAATAAATGGTTGCACACATTTGATATATGGTTATTATACTGTGTCCGTTAATTAACTTATATTTATGATATATTGGATATGGACCAGGACTTGTACAACTTTTTGACCACCACTATAAGATGTTTTTAAAGGAGATTTTTAAGTCTTAGTGACTGTACTGTTTTATATGTGCATTAATAAAATGGAGACTCTTGATTAAACAATAGTTTATTGACTTTTGGTTATTCATAGCATGGCCTACTTGTAGGTGTTTATTGTTGTATAGGGTTGCAGGCTTTGTGGCATATACCGTATTTTTCGGACTATAAGGCGCACCGGATTATAAGGCGCACCATCAATAAATGTCTTCTAAATCATCTAGGTTCATATATAAGGCGCACTAGATTATAAGGCGCACCTGATTATAAGGATGAATGACCAGCAGGTGGCAGACCTGTGCACAGTTCAATGCAATTGTTGTCTGTAAGTCCGTCTCATATACGGCTCACTGGACTATAAGGCGCACCTTATTTTTTTGTGCGCCTTATAGTCTGAAAAATACGGTACTCTAATTTTATGGTGTAAAGGGATTCATATAATGTATTGGGTTTTCTATTTAAAGAAAAAAAGTTATGGTTTCAGAAAATTTGTCTCGATCATTAAAACATTTTTCTTGTGTGAATAGCATGATTTTTGTATCTTGTAAGATTTTTGAAAAAAAATAAAGGAAGTGAGAAAAAAAATACAGTAAGATATATTAGACTGCCTTTAATGTGAACACAAAATAAATGGAGTTATGCCATTAAGCAAACATTTTTTATAAAAAAAATAAGTTAAAAGATACCCAAAGGTCTGGGCAGGGTACCACATTACCCTTTATAACTGTTTGGGATGTTAGATTTGATGATGTGGCATTCAGACTTGAAGTAAAATTGACGAGCAGGTCATCTGGAACACAAAATTATAAGCAAATTCTAGTAAAACATATAAAAACAGTGGAGATTATGTTTCATTATTAACATTTTTATTTTACATATATTTCACATTACTAAATATTTCAAATTAAACTTCTGACCCACATATGTTGCCTTTCCAAGTTCTTGGCAAGAGAATATTTATAGAGTTAATAGTTGGATGCTAACATTTTTACTATTAAACTTATTCCTCATTATTTCGCAGCTTTTACATAATTGCCCAGGGAACAAATGGGGTCAATGTTAAAAAAAAAATCAAAATATAAAAATTCTTTAGCCAAACCTGGTGAATTAGAAAAGTCTAATTATTTAGAGTATGACCATCAAAGTTAACCGAAACCAACTGTCAGGACAGGAGGGGAAAAGGGGTGGTAGTAAAGCTAAAAAGGTAAAGAACAGAGAAAACAATACAAAGTCGGTTTCCAAAGTTCACAGTGCAAAGTCTGAGATGCAAAAGAGTAGTCAGGAAACAAGCCAATGTCACTAACAGAAGTTCAGGTAAAGCAGTTTTGAAGAGGGTTTACAAGTGGATTTTGGTGCAGAATTTTTTCCCCTCAACTGCATTTGTGGTGCTATAAGGTTAAGAGTTTTTCTAAGTTTCTTGTTTGCAGATCGCACATGGTGTGGTACTTTTGTGTACTTTTGTGAAGGAAAGACAATTTACAGCACTCTTATATAAGAATAAATGTTATTCCAATAGCCCTGCTCTTTCAGTTCAACTTATCACATCCCAATAATTTCATAAGCGTTTCAGCTAATCGTTGCAAAAGTTATACATTTACATAATTTCTTTGAATTCTTTTATAATATAAAATAACTATTTACAGCTTAGAATTAGGACGTAGAGAGGAAGATAAGAAAATCATATCTCCCCAATAAATTTGTCAATGTGGGGGACTATCAAGAAGCACACATTAAAAATACAAATGCTGACATAATTGTCTGGATTGGGCGTCCTCTAAGGTTTATAGCCAGCTCTGCTGTCCTGTTCTGCTCTAAATGCAGAAAGATATTAATGAGGGCTCTTCATACATTATACATGCCAATTACTCAAAACAGCTTTAGCCTTAATCAAGTCCAGTATTCAAGTATTAAAGTTCTTTTGTTTTTGTATTGGAATTGTTCCTCTGCCATCTAGGTGACATTGGTCTGGCATAGCAGCCACTATGGGGCCCACCAACCCAGGGTGCCCATAATCGATCAGACAAAGCGTAGACCGAGATAAAACTAGTATACAAAATCTTACTAAGCTTGACTCAGGCCCATTTTACACAAACATTTATGGCGTATGCTAGCCGTACAAACGGCATTTAGCATACGGCGCCATCGAAGAGCATTTTGCACGGCCACAGTAGGGTGAGCACCATACAGTGCCGCAGACAGAAAAAAGATAGAGCATGTTCTATCCTTTGCCATATGCATGTTGTGGCTGCATGGTTCCTTATGGAGAGGGGAGGGATGAGGATCTCACCCCCCGCCCTTCTTTTATAAAGGAACTGTAGTTTTTAAAAACTTTGCCAGGTGGCATCGCAGTGAGCATGATCCCTGCCCGGTGGCATCGCAGTGCCCATCATCCCTGCCCGGTGGCATCGCAGTGCCCATCATCCCTGCCCGGTGGCATCGCAGTGGCCATGATCCCTGCCCGGTGGCATCGCAGTGCCCATGATCCCTGCCCGGTGGCATCGCAGTGCGCATGATTCCTGCACGGTGGCATCGCAGTGCGCATGATTCCTGCCCGGTGGCATCGCAGTGCGCATGATCCCTGCCCGGTGGCATCGCAGTGTGCATGATTCCTGCCCGGTGGCATCGCAGTGCGCATCATCCCTGCCCGGTGGCATCGCAGTGCGCATGATCCCTGCACGGTGGCATCACAGATTTTACCATCCCTGAACTATGACATCACTATGTATTATCCCTATTCTGTGACATCACTGTGTATATAATCCCTTCTGCATATGGGAGACAGTTGAACATTTCTCATGTACTGAAGATTTGCAACTTGCATTGGTAAAACGACAAAAACAGCACCATGATACAAAATACATGGACCCAATTTTATGTGCGGAGAAATTTAATCTAATTTTCATGTTATAAATCAAGCAGATTGAACATGTTGTACGATGAATTACACAGTCAATTAAAAATGTTTTGCATGTATCAAATTGTGACATAAAATGAACTGAGATATTGAATTGCAAATTACCCCGTAGTGCACATTGCAAGCCTGACCTTTGTGCCATTGTCTTAACAAGCAGAAAAGATCTTTTCAGGCCTGCAGTTACATTCTTTCCCAGGGACCAGATTAAACTCTTTGGCTGGCAAACAGCGAGGAACAGATACTTCACAATGACAAAATGTTTGGGATTTTATCATTCACATTGGAACTTTTATAAAACTTATTTCTGAAGAGTCATTTTTTTTCTGTGTATTTTACATCTTTTCTAAAAAATTTCCCTCAACCAAAATACTGATGGCACAGATCTGCGATAACACGGCTACGAGCTTCTGATTCCACGGATGGTTGGCAGTGCACTTCAAAGTGTCTATTTATAAGGATCCAACAGCAAGAGTCGAGAAAAACAAGCTAACAGAGAAAGCTACAGCAGGAAAGGTTTTTCTTATTTTCTGAATTGTGAATAGTATATTATATATAATATATTAGCCGAATATTGCTTTGTATCTTTTATTATTCAATCTACAAAGTGTAGCTTCTTAGGATTGAACTGTATGGCTTGAAATGTGTATTATACACAGGGTCAGCTCCAGGTTTCAGTAGGCCCCTGGGCGACAGAGCCTCAGTGGGCCCCTTTGCAGTGAATTAAAAACATTCAGAAACTAAATAAAACAGTCAGTCCCCTGTTCCTTATAATTTTCCCTAGTTTATCATACCAAACCACCCCCATCATGGTTATTTTATATAAGGCCCCCTAATCCTTATGAATTCCTTGTATACAGCCTTATGTGGGTTCCCCCCCGCAGCAACTCTGGGCCCTGGCAGTTTCCCAGGTATGCCCAGTTCTAGTGCCGGCCCTGATTATATACAGATTTTGGGAAATATCCTAAGAACTCAGCAACTAACCCAACTTTAAAAAGGAGCAGCATATATCACAGTCACCAATCGTATATTAGCAGATAGAAATTAATTTGACTTATATCAAACTAGGGGTTGCTGGAGGATGAAAAACATCACTGCTTTCTCTAAAAAAAACATTAATTTCTATAAAGCGGAGTGGCAGTACCTGGACAAATCATGGTCAGGAGTGGCACTGTTTTTGGGAGAGCAGCCATGTTTTTCCACCTTAGAACAACCCCCTTTAAAGGGAACCGTTCACAAGAATTTACCCCATTAAACTACTAGTCCCCTCAGGAAGGGTATGACGTGTACATTTAACAACCCCTCTTTTTATGTGAAACCTCATCAATTTACATATAAAATACCTTCTCCAAAGTCATGTGAAAATTAGTCATATTTTGCCCAAGATGAGTCAAGTTTTGAGACTCTAGGGGGGAGTGTCACTGCAGATGCCTTTACACTTACACTGGAAGCCTCTCAAGACTTGGGAAAGGCTCCAGTCCCATTTTCCTTGGTTTACATTTTGATGAACCTTTGATCTTGGTTCAGGGTTTGCACCCAGGTCATTACACTGCATTACAGTGTACAGTGCTCCTTTACAGACTGCTACTCAATAATAAAGAATCATGGGCATATTTCTTGTATCTTTTGTGATTTTATTTTTTTGTTTTATGTGCCTCGTCTAGCATGAATGGGACTTAAGGCACCACCAGTCCTCAGTCCAGCTACCAATTCAGAAAGCTTCATAGTCTGGCACAATTTTCAGCACAGACCATAATCTAAAAAAATAAAACTGATGCAATCGCAATTTATGAAAAATTATAATTCTGCCAGTCCAAGGTTTTTCGTTTCTTCTTGGCCTTCTATAAAAGGAAAAAAAAACACCAACTAAAAATAAAAACCTATTTTTGACACATTCATTTACTAATCTTCTTGTATATTTCTGCATGGCATAACAATGTGATCTAGTGGAGCAATGTAGCCATGAACCTCACTGTATTAATAGCAAATAAAGACAGGTTATACAAACTTGTAAAGCTGGTGAGGACATGGATTTTTAGGTTTTTTTTTTTTTACGGTGCACTCTAGTAAACCAACCCAATTAAATTCTATATGCGGGCATGTTCTGCTCCAGTGGTTGTGATTAAAAGATACTGCTGTCAGAATGGTTAAAGTAATGGGACTTTCATCAGATTTTAATTTGCTTTATCTAAACAAGAAATGTTTTAAATCAGCTGAATCATTTTTAAAGTCTTCAAGTTTCTTAGAACGTTGCTTGAAAAAGGTCAAGATTTACTCTTTGGGCTAACTTCGGTTCACTGTTTCTATGTAGATCGACACAACAAAATTATGGATTCCAACATTAGGAAGTAAGAAGGTTTAAACACATTTTTCAATAAAAAATAAAGAGGTTTTCTGTGACTTTTTTACGTTATGTCTAGAGATGAGCGAACACTAAAATGCTCGGGTACTCGTTATTCGAGACAAAGAGTGCCGCGATGCGAGTGCCGTCTCGAATAAAAGCGACCAAACCCCATTGAACGTCAAGGGAGATTCGTAGCATTTTTCAAGGGGACCAACGGCTCTGCACAGGGAGCTTTGCCAAACACCTCGGAAACCTCAAAAAAGGATGGAAACCCACGGAACTGGTAAAGGTAAACAGCAGGGGGGAGAGGCTTGCTTAATCGCACCATGTTGCACAAATTATGGGACAAAGCAGGGGCACAGTGCAGAGTGGCAGAATGAGCTAGAGAGCTCTAACAACGAGCAATATTGACCCTCAGACTATAAGGTGCATGAGGAGCGTAGGCTGCAGGGCTGACGCTACGCAGCGCAGGCTGCGAGAGTGGAATGGGAGACATGATACCCTAAATGGACTCAGGCTTTACAAACCAATGTGTGCAGAGGGAACCAAGGACGGTGAGCAAGAAAGAGAAGGCTCAAATAATATCGAACATGAACAAGTTATGCCCAGTATATTCTTTGTGATTACACAGCATTAAAATTTGAGTGGTGGCGACAAAGTTAGACAACTGTGCATGTGGAATATCATGAAACCAACCAAATTTGTGGCCTGACACACCTCTTTTGATTAAGGGAGTGATGTATGGAGGCAGTATATGGACGACTGTTTGGAGTGCTTCGAGACAACGTGAGTGTTGGAGTAATTCGGTTGGCTGTGGGCACGTCTCAATTTTACACCAGGAGCCATAGTGGCAGCCAAGATGGATGCATGCGGCAAGAATTGGATAGTGCCTGTATTGGGCAGTCCAAACAATTTTGTTCAAACCAGAGGAGCCAGGTAGGTGGCCCTCCCTTGCAATATCGAAAGATGGATAGATTCAAGGTCCTGTAACGTGGAGCATGTTCCCAAAATTGTTACCAAAGCAGAGGCCTGTAGGTGGCCCTCCAGAAAGGATAATTAGGACGATGTAGCTCCAACATATTTAACAGAGGATGGGAGGTGCTCCAGAATTAACTGGCTAAGTTAGCACGAGGTGGGCCCTGTCAATGATAATGTCCAGATTTCCTCTTTCTGTAAGATCAGCCCGAACGCTGCCGAGATGGGGAAGGTTGACACGGTATGTCGCTGCGCGTGGCGTGGTGAACAAAGCTGGCAAAAGCCTTGTAAACGCGTACCCTGCCAGTGGTGGACAAGCGGTCCTGCTCGCCTACTCTCCTCGCCTACTTGTCCCGCAGAACTACGCACTCTTTGCCGAGCTCGTCTGTCAGATAGGGAAATATTGCTTTCAGACTTGGCACCCATGGCTCTGCCTCGTATTCCATGCGATTCGATCGACTCCTTCTCCTCGTGCAGGATGAGAGCTGAAGATTTTGCTTGTACCGTGCGCCAGAGAGTGAACACCGCAGCATCGGTGCTGTGAATAAATTCTTTGAAACGCTGATGGGTCACGGGATGGCAGCCAGGCAGAAATCTGCATATGGCCCAGAGTTACCAACGCGTAAGAATTCACTTCCCCTCACTGCCTGAATGTCCATTTCCTCTCCCAAATCGAACTTCCTCCATACCGCTTCTTTGCCCATACACGCTGAACAGGAAGGACTCAAAACAATGGTTCACCCTGTGTTTCTCGCCACACATTCTCCTCCTTCCTATCCTCCTCGACCCTCCACCGATGCGCATGAAGAAACAGACCTGAGGGTGCTTGGCTTATCAACAAGGGAATCTTCTTCCCCGTCTGTATGACGAGTGCAAAGCTCCGGGATTCATGCTGATAGAGAGTTTTAGCAACAGGACAAGGCAGGGTAGATGGTGAGGCTGATGAGAGTCGGCATCGCCACTGACCTATCTGTGTGACTCCTCAAAGTTACTCAGCACCTGACAGGATATAGAGACAATCCATCCACTCCTCATTGTCGACTTTGAGGAAGGCTGACTGGACCTGACTACCACTTCTTGGGGAAGTTGTACATTCTGGCATTGCTCAATCGCTCTGCGCTGCTGGTTAACGTCTGGATAACATGGGCGTCGTTTTAATTCCACCTTTCGTTGGAGCTCCACCAAACATCCGGTGATGCGGGCAGTTGGGATGGCGGCGCCTGCGCGCAGCTCTGAGAGTGGCAGCATCGGCTGGCCTCGGAAATGTCGTCCAATTGCGGCGCAACCTTCGTGAGCAATCAACAGATGGGGTATGTCTGAGGAACACGCTGAATATCAGATTAAACACAGTGGGCCAGGCATGCACATGTTTCAGTCTTCCCGAGTGCAGAGCCGCCCACAGGTTACGGACGTGGTCACACACAACCATGCCTGGCTTCAGGTCAGCGGTTTGCCAAGCCACAGATCATCTGCGCCGGGATGCCCTGAATAGCTCTTGGGCGGCGGTGCTTTGTCGCCAGGTCAGCAGTTTGGCACCGCCCTGCTGTCTCAGTAGGCGACGGCACTGCTTGCGGTCCCTAGAGCTACCGACCTGATGGCCCATTGCCCACGGATGTAGGTTGTTGAGAGAAAGGTTGGGAGGGGCTGGGAGGAGGAGAGGCATAGTAGGATCTGAAAACACCTGGACCGAGGTAGGCCCCTGCAATCCGGCGGTCGGCAGTTAATACATGAAAGCCCCTCAGGGTCAACTCGGTCCCGGACCCCACCAAGTTAACCCAATTTGGTCGATCAGTAGCGACTAGATAGCGCCCTCTCACCGGCAAGGCATCTCTGGTCCACGTGTCCGTGGCCTGTATGGTGCGACCCTTTGTCAAACGGCGTGTGTTAGCGACACGGGTGAGTGTTGTCTTGACACATGCGGTGTGCCAGGCTGGGAACGGCACCTCGGGAAAGTAGTGGGGCTGGGGAACCGAATACCGAGGGCGGTCTGCCGCATGAGGTTGCGAAAGGACCCTACGGTCTCTACTAGCCCTAAGGTCAGCATCTCCAGGCTAAGCAATCTGGAGATGTTGCAATTAAGGCTGGCGGCAGAGTGGTTGCACTATACTTTGCGATTTCCGCCTTCCAGCGTCTGGGGTATGGAGAGACGGAACGCTGGTGGTGCATGTGGAGGACTGTGGAAGGACGATGGGTATTGGTTGGCGGGTCCTGCGGCAGGGGAGCTGACTATGTGAACACAGGGGACAGGATGGCAGTGGTGGTGCAACGACCGGAGGTGAAACGCGAGCTTTGCTTTGGCCACTTGACGTGGTGTATTGCATTCATATGCCTGCGCATACTGGTGGTTAGTTAAGCTAGTTGGTGGAAACGCCCTGCTGAGCCTGGTTTTGCAAAATGTTGCACCCACCAGATCCAGGCGTCTCTCCGGTGTTTCCCCCCTTAAGAACCTCCAACTTTCTGAAGATCCTATTCCCGGCCGCAGACCCTCTCAACCACGGGTGGAGCTTCACGTAGTTGACACACTTGGCGCTCTCTGTTCGATCGATTTACCATGGTCCCTCGCAATCCCTTCGCGTCTTCACGTCTGGCCCCACCCACTGCCTCTTCCACACTTTCTGGCTCGGAGACTCTCCCTCCGTCTTAGAGAACACTGTGTTTCAACCCGGCCTCTCACCCCAGCTTGGGATCTGTCACCTCACTCCCTCCGATCCACCTCGTCTGCTCCCCCATCGGAATTCCTGCCCTGACAACAACTTCCCCACTGTCTGACAACCTCTGTCTCCTCACGTCGGACACCTCTGTTACACACTCTCCACTACGGTCAAGAAGGTCATACATCACCCACAGATGGACTGGTGGAAAACCTGCGCCCCCATCGTGAACAATGTTCTCATCGCAAAGCAAACCGTGACACAGTGGTTTGTGACTGTGGGAAGGGTCCAGGATAAACAGTTCCTCAGAGTATGCCGGTTCAAATGCCAAACTTTTCCGGGAGGGGGCAGACTGGGGGGGAGGAGTGCTGAGGTGCAGGAGCTGGAGAGTGGCGATCTTCGGTGACATGGGTGGACTGCGTGGAAGACTGAACGTGGTGGACAAATTGCTCGAAGCATGCAGCAATCCCGTACATCACCTGTACTGCATGTTCTGGCCTCAACATGTTGCTCCTACCCACGAGTCCCAGTAACTTCAGAACCTGAAACCGCTCGTGTTGCGGTGAGTGTAGACCTCTGCGGCGTTCTCCCTGCTCCCTCAATCAGATGGTGCTGGACCATCACGACCCTCACGCGGGCAGCGTCTCTGTACCCTGCAGTAGTTGAGAGCGCCCACACGTCTCCCCGCCCTATCGGTCCCCATCCCCCCTAGCCCTGCGGGTTAAAACAGTTTTAAGAATATGAAGAGGTTTTACAACTTTACTTTTTTTTAACTTTTTTTTGTTGTTTTTCTTGTTTTTTTACTGTTTTTTTGTTCTTTTTTGTTTTTTTTGTGTTTTTGAGTTTTTTGTTAAACAACAACACGATGCTATCCTACTTGCATGGATATTTTGCAGCCAGCTGAATACACACATCTATGCGCCAGATGTAGGATGGACACGAGTTATTAAACAAAATAAACTAAAATAAAAACAGGACAAATGGGTAGACGTCGCCCTAATTGTGAAATCCAACCCCTACTAAAATTTTCCACATTCGGATCTTTGCTTAGGGTTTGTGCGTCCTAACGCAAAAACACACGCTGGTCGCAGTCTCCAGTCTCACTTACAAATGTGCTTCAAAGTTGGTGCTAATACATTCACTGCGCAGAGTACAGCCACCAGCAGACTCAACCAAAAATCAAAATATATAGACATCCCTAACTGTAGGGTAAGTAGTAGCTGTTTGGATTATCTCCCTAATGGCTATATTTCTAGCCAAAGTATCGAAAGCCAACATCACTATAGCCAGAGAAGATGACACTGAGGTTAGTGCCTAATTGAAATTCAACCCCTCCTAACATTTTCCACTTCGGTCTTTGCATAAATAACGGCTGAATTAGGATAGGGTTTGCTTTATGTGCGTCACTAGCGCGAAATACCACGGTTCGCATAGCTCTCACTACAATATTGTAGAATTGGAGTACCATGCATGCAGCAAGTACAAGCCACCAGACAAGCACACCAGAATCAAATATTATAGAACCAGCTACTGTAGGCGTAAGCTAATACTGTTTGGATTCTCCTATGGCTATTTTCCTAGACCAAGTATTATGCAAAGCACCTAGTATGCCAGATGACGGATACCACTGAGACGTTAGGCCTATTGAATCCAACCCCTGACTAATTCCCACTTCGTGTCTTTGCTTGCGATATGTGCGGTGCCACTAAGCCAAAAACCACAGCTGGTTCGCCAAGTTCTCACTTACAAATTGTGCTCCAGAATTGGCTAGTACCTGACTGCAAGCAAGTCCCACCAGCAGATCAACCAGTAAATCAAATATAATAGAAAGCTACTGGGGGTAAGTAGCTGTTTGGATTCTCCCTTATGGCTGTTTTCTGTAGCCAAGTATCAAAGCACACTACTATTGCCAGTGAGATGACACTGAGTTAGGCCTAATGTCAATCCAACCCTACAATAGTGATGCCACAAGAGCATAAACAGTAAACACCAGTCTGGTAGCAATTCTCCGCCTGCTAATTCCTTCAATAATGGTACTAGATGCAAATAAAAAAAAAAAATCTTGAGAATAGATTTTGTGCCCTAAGAATGGATGTGTTGCGGTTTTGGAGATCACTCCTGCCTAACAGTAATGCTAATAGAACTACCCTAACGCTTTTACCTGACAGCAGCAGCTCTCTCCTAGCGGACATCCAGAACAATGATCCGAGCAAGCGCTGGCCAGCGGACTAGTCTATCCCAGGGGTCACCTGATTCCTGGCATCCGCCAACCATGCATCGCACGCTGTAAGTTACCCCGTCAATGCTGGGTGGAGTGCAAGTCTCGTGCTTGTGATGGAGTCTGGTTTCTGGCGCCAAAAAGCACCAAAACGGCGGGCTGCATTTCTCGAGCGGGCGATAAGTTATCGTCCGAGAGCAACGAGCAGTTTATCGAGTACGGGCTAATGCCAACCGAGCATCAGCTCGACGAGCCTGTTTCGCTCATCTCTAGTTATGTCCCTTCAAAAATAAGTTTTTTCAACATTTATTGTATAGAATTTTTTGCCGTGATGCTGGAAAAATGCGGTGGAGCACTATGGCTTTAATCTCACAATGCTTTAAGGTGGCCTTTAATTGGCTTGTCTCCTTAAGGCAGAGAACACCTACTGCTGATCCTTGCCTGCATGGCTTAGAACCATGAACTTTATTCTATCTAGCTTCTGGAAAATAATGGCAGATTTTGTTGAGGGGAAATCCTAAAAGTCCTAGCGTTAAACCACCACTAATATCTTACACATGGTTGCCAGTTATAGGCAAGCCCTTGATGACAAAAAAAAAAAAGAACTGCTGTTTTTCATTGGTATACCAGTCTAGCAAAATCATAGCAGGTTCCATTGGAGCACTGGAAGGAAAACTTGCGTGAAACAACATACACTCAACCGGCCCATCTTTATTAGGTACCACCATGCTGTAACGGGTTGGACCCCCTTTTGCACTTCAGCAATGCCTTCAATTCTTCGTGGCAGATTCATCAACAGGGTGCTGGAAGCATTTCTGGTCCATATGCATGATGGCCATCAATCAGTTGCAGCAGGATATGTTGGACCTGCAACATCCATGATGCGAATCTCCCAGTTCCACCAACATCGCCAAAGATGCTCTATTGTGATTGAGATATGGATGACTGTATGGAGGCCCATTTGAGTACAGGAAGTCATTGTCTTGTTCAAGAAAATGCCAGTTTGAGCTGTTCCAACGTTATGAATCTGGCGCATTACTGCTGAAAGATAGTTCCAGTCAGATTGTTGTGGTGTACAATTGTGGTCATAAAGGTATGACATGGTCAGCAACAAACTCTGTAGTGCGCTTGTGGCGTGGCAACAAGTCTCATCTGACCAAGGGGCCCAAGACAGTGCCAAGAAAAATATTCCCCACACCATGACAACCACCACCCCAGCCTGAAACCGCTGATGTGATTACAAAGCAGGATGGATCCTTGCTTTCATTGTTGTTGACCCAAATGTCCTGACCTACCACTCCGAATGTCGCTAGCAGAAAGTCGCGATCATCAGACCAGGCATACGTTTTTCCAACTTCTAACTTCCAATTCTCGATGAGCTTGTGCAAATCATTGTAGACTCAGTTTCCTGTTCGTATCAGAATAGGAGTGGCACCAGGTGGTGTGTCTGCTGCTGCTGTAGCCCCCATCTGCCTAAGAGTTCGATGTACTGTGCGTGTCAGAAATGCTCTTCTGCATACCTGGTTGATAACGGGTGGTGGCTGAATTTGAGTCACTGTTGCCTTTCTATCAGCTCGAACCAGTCTGCCCATTCTCCTCTGACCTCTGGCATCAACAAGGCATTTCCGCCCACAGAACTGCCGCTCACTGGATGTTTTTTCTTTTTCGGACCATTCTCTGTAAACCCTAGAGATGGTTGTGCGTGAAAATCCCAGTAGATCAGCAGTTTCTGAAATACTCAGACCAGCCCTTCTGGCACCAACAACCATGCCACGTTCAAAGGCACTCAAATCACCTTTCTTCCCCATACTGATGCTCGGTTTGAACTGCAGGAGATTGTCTTGACCATGTCTACATGCCTAAATGCACTGAGTTGCCGCCATGTGATTGGCTGATTAGAAATTAAGTGTTGACGAGCAGTTGGACAGGTGTACCTAATAAAGTGGCCGGTGAGTGTAGGGGGCACATTTACTTACCTAGTAAGATCATGCGCCCGATATCCTGCATGTGTCGCTTCCCCGCTCAGGTCCGACGGAGTTCATCGTCTTTTTCGTGGTGCATGTATGTGCATGTCTTGCAACACAATTAGAATTTTAAATCCTGCGCTTAGTCCGAATCAAAATCCGATCGTGTGCACCAAAATCTTCTGTTAAATGCGGCGCAAAATGGAAATAGTCTGGAAACCTGACAGAAATGCGGTCTGCAGACCCTTAGTAAATGTGCCCTATAAACTTTATATCATTTTGCAATTTGATCAAAATTGGATATTGGATACTAGATTCTGGATATTGTTCTGTTGAGGTTTTTAACATAATTTCATCAATATTTCAAGAATGTAAAAAAAAAAAAAATCCAAATCAAAGAATACAACATTATTATAAATTATTATATCTCAGGGTACCTGCACATGGTCCACAATAACAATGGAAGGTTGGCAAATGATGTCACCACCTTGTCTCAGCCCTTGTGACATCCGAGTGGCATCCATAGGTTTCATATTTGCCATAGACTTCTACGGGAGGGCCAGAACCACAAATCTGGTACAAGTTTGCTTTAGTATGCAATGTGCCAAATGTATCAATAATGGAGTACTACATTGGGGGGGGAATTTATAAACGCAATTGCACAAATGCCTTCCACCACATTTATCAAGGCTTTTAGACTTTTTTTGACCCTTTTTGGACTAAAGGGGCATGACCTCGAGAGAAAAGGCACGGCCTTGAGAGAAAAGGTAGTGGCTTGCTGGAAATCGTCCATGCGCCCAAAATTCTGGCGCACAGTTATACATGACAAAAGGATTTGAGAGTGCAGCAAATCTAAAATTGGAGTGCCACAGTATTTTGGATAATCTGGGAGTCACAAGGAAAAAAAGCATCTTAATACGCTATAAGTAAGGGCATTTAAGGAGAGTTTAATGATTAACACTCATTAGATCTCGCGGTAGTAGCCGAACCGATCAGGGACAAACTTACAAGCAACAACAAGGTCTTCACACACAAGAGTTAAGGAGGAATCTTCTCTTAAAGGAATATTCTTATATTACGTTTCGTTATGATTGTCATTAGGTTACATCATAATTTCTGACTGGTGGGGATCTGGTCTCTGCAAAACTACCGATTCAAGAATCCGTTTCAAGTCATTGAACTTAATTGCAGCATATACAAGCAAACCTAATGTAACGAAATTAACCATTAAGATCTCAATCAAAAGTGCCATATTTTCCTGAATAGTGTATAACACAGTCTTAAATAACAGCTTACCAGCTCTGAAGTAAGAAACAATGTGGCCCTGGTCAGAGTTGGGACACCTAAGGACCAGAGTCTTGGAAAGTAAGGGGAGAAATGTTCTCGATTATTATATATAAACCTACTGCTACAAAACTGCTACAAAACTCTATGGAAAGTTTAGCAGGATAAATCTGGGAAGCCAACCACCTATTCTTATGATATCCCCAGCAATGGTCATTTGTACTCTGGTCTGTCAATGGAAAGTTCAGTGGGACAACCAAGAACCATCCATATACCCTCTGAGGTCATCCCCTATCCAACTGATCAACAATCTGGGTACTTGTGAGAGACCTTTTTGGCTGCTTAAAGAAGGCTCAGAGAAAACAATCTCTGGGAAAATATGCAAAATAGTTTTCCAGGATGGGATAAGGTAAACCACACCTCTTTTAGCTATCTTGTAAGGCAACTCCTTTGCATCCAGCTGACCTTCATAACTCTTACTCCGACCCTAGTAACAACTCTGGAAGTCCATCTTGCCTGACCCTCCAAGGTTGCTGACCATGGCTATTCATACCATGTTCAGATCTCCCCATTCTGGTGTTTGTGAAAATATGACCTGGACAGTGTTCTTCAGGTTCTATGAACAATTCAGCAGGACACGTAGGAGCCAACCCTTTCAGTCCGGGTCATGGATAATGGTACAGGCTTGGTTCCTCTTATTTAAGCAAAAATAAAATGCAGTTCTGAAGATTAGTTAAAGCTTCTCATTCTGTCGGTCACGTCAGTCAAATTGCCCAATAGTCATGAGAGCCCCCTCCTATTCATGATGCAGAGCACTTTATATCACCACAATCAGAGCTGTCAAGGACAGATATCTTCAATAAGATATTGGGACAGTACTGCAGATGTTAATTAACATGAATTATCAACGTAATGTGTTCTTTCCACACAGCTAAGCCATGGGCATGGAGTTTGTATATGTCTTTCTACACTTTCCCTGCCAAACATGAAGGGAAAGTTGTCCCCAGAAACCTGGTTTTTGGTTTACTCAGTCAATATTATAGGCCTATTGCCCACTAGACCAGATTTGTGAAATGTTTCACATAATCATTACCAAAGTCAATGGATTCAACAAAGATTGATCTACAGTCCTAAATTTCCCATGTCTCTATGGTGAGCAGGGTGGCAGCAGTTATCTTCTCTATTAGGCCCGCAATAACTTAGAACTAAACAGAATTAATAAACATTATGTACAGTATAAGTCTCTTCTCTAGGAATCACTAATGGATCATATCCATTTATTGGTACTTCCTGAGATTAATAATCTAATTGATTGGTCAGAGATATTATTACAATCTACAAAGGTCCATTATCATTAGAGTGATGAGGAAGATCAGTATGTATCAAGCAAGGATTAGAGAAATGATGTAGGAGACTGGCCAAAAATTTTGACAATATGTGACCCTCAAGACACCCATTGATTGTAGAGCAAATGTATGCATTATACACTGGTACCATAACAATATATAAGACATTATACATCATACAGTGAGACCATTACTGTCAGAAACCATTGAAAAGAATTGGCGCATCGTTATGAGCTTGTTAACCACACCTGGGCGTCTTTGCTAGGAGCTGTTTTTGGAGCTGTCCTTCAGAATGATTCCCTTGGTTGAGCTGGATGTATGTTTTGTGGGAAGCTGGGTGGTTTTCATATTACTTCTGAGCTGGGTGTTTTCAGGTGTGAGTTGATTGTAGAGCCGAGCCAGTCAGCTGCATGGGCGGCATCCAGAATCGCCTACATATCACTCCTCAGTGCACTCAGGGCGGTTATAAACTATCTCCTATGATTTGTAGTACTACTTTCTGTTTTGTTGGACCTGTTCCCTTTAAACTCTCCCCAGCCTGATCCAGAATCCCAAACCTGTACCCGAGCCGAACCAGGGGTAAAGTAATGGAACCAGCTAGGATTGGGTCCTGGTCTACATGTTGCCTATTGCAGCGTGTTTTGGGCTCTGTGTGTATGTACCTCACTGTTTTCATCTTTCTGGGATGTCATTATCTTGGAAGCCAAATATAAGAATGGTTAAAAAGTGTGAAGACATCTAGTGCTCAACACTTCCACGTTCATTAAAATCCAAAAACCCCTTAAACACCCCAGTCCCTATTAGACATAAAGTATGTATAAGCCTCTTCCCCAGGGCTTCTTAATGGATCATTACCATTCATGGTGAAGCTTTAGTTTTGATAGTTGAACCGATTGGTCAGTGCTCTCGATATATAATACAATCCGCTAAGTCATTATCATTAGAGGGAGAGGAAGGTCGGGTGAGTAGGTATCACATTGCTTCTTTTGTAGTTGAATAGAAGAAAAAAATATAAAAACTGTTCATTGTTTGTTATAATATGCAAACTTTTATATGACAAGGGTTTCTTTCTATGAATAACTAAAGTTTTTGATAATTTATATTGTTTTAAAATGTTTTATTCTTTTGTTATTTTGTAACAATAAGGAGATGTGGGAAAGAAATGCAAATTTCTTTAAAAGATTTCATTTTAAAGACAAATCTTGTCAAAGTGAGGCCATCCTTAGGACCGCCTTACTGCATAGCGTCACTGTGCGTCACGTGCTTAAAGGGGTGTTCCCATTTCAGCAATTAATGTTATTCTTTGTATGATGAAACGTTATACAATTTCCAATATACTTTCTGTATCAATTCCTAAGGGTTTTTAGATCTCTGCTTGCTGTCATCCTATAGGAAGATTCTATGGTTACTCCAGTGGATAGAAATATGACATGGTCACACAGGTGCACGGCTCATTATATCAACAGCTTGATTACTCTCTGTGATACTAACGAGCTGCGCACTGTGTGGACCATGGTCAGATTTCTGTCCACTAGAAGTAAACATTGAAAGATTTTCATGAATGACAGCAAGCAGAGATCTAGAAAAGCATGAGGAATTGATACAGAAAGTATATTGGAAAATTGTTAACTTTTTATCATACAAACATAACATTGACTTGCTGAAATGGGAATATCCCTTAATGGTTATATACTAGGGTGGTATGTGAGACCTTAGGTTTAGGACTGCAGGAGCAGTTGCCCTGTGGCCGAATCCAACGGTGGTGGGTCTAAGAACGTTTGTGTGCACAGTAATGCGTCTCATAGAAAAAGGTCAATCATGACACAATTTAGTATCTCGTGGATTATATTGAGGAAACAGACAAGATGTTTTGATATCGGATGAAATATTTGGGCCCCTGAACTTTATAATAATAATAATAATAATTCTTTATATATAGTGCCACACAGATTATGCAGCGCTGCACAAAACATGTCACAAATTAGTCCCTGTCCCCATGGGGCTCACAATCTAAACAACCTAACAGTAGGTTTCGGAGTATGGGAGGAAACCGGAGTACCCGGAGGAAACCCATGCAAACATGGAGAGAACTTATAAACTCGTTGCAGATGTTGACCTGGGTGGATTTGAACCCAGGACCCAGCGCTGCAAGGCAGAAGGCTACTCACTCACAGCCACCGTGCCGCCAGTGCTGCCCAACTTTTCTACCCATTGCCACATTCAGTCTTCAACATAAAGATATAAAATTGTAAATTTTTGGTGAAGAATCAACAAGTGGGACACAATTGGAAGTGGAACAAAAATTTATTGATATTTTAAACTTTGTAAAAAAAATAATAATCTGAAAAGTGGGGCGAGCAATATTATTCCACAATTTACATTCCGTATAGCAAACTCACTGTACTCAACTTTCTCTTTATGATGAACAACTATCTAAACTCATGACCTGAAGGTTATCTGACCTGAAGAAGACATCATTTCAATGTCAAAAAGCAAAATTGGTTTTTCAATAAAAAAGAGACTAATTGTGTCATGATTGTCCTTGTGCACCAAGGTGCTGGGTGCACTGTTGACAATCCAGATTTACCTGATCTTCTACAATTGATTAGTCTAACCCAATTTGTACCACGGGTAGTGTACAGAGGAGCGAAGGAAGAAGTCCACAGAGCAAATTCACCAGCATTTATAGTACAGGCAGTCCCGGGTTACATACAAGATAGGGGTCTGTAGGGTTTTTGTTTTAAGTTGAGTTTGTATGTATAGTCGGAAACTGTTACTTTATCATTTTGTATCCCAGCCAGAACTTTTTGGCTCTGTCAAAATTGGATTGAAAAATGTTGGGTTGTCATACGAACCAGGATTAACACTAAATCTTCATTACAGACACATTTGATAACTGTTACAGCTGATCATTGTAGGCTAAAGTACAGTAACTTACCAATATCCAGAGATCCGTTTGTAACTATGGGTCGTATGTAAGTCGAGGTGTACTTATATCTCAACTCATCACCGTTGTTAAGAGTTTGTGTAAGTACTACACTCAATTGGCTGGATCTCTTGTTTTTCCTTCCTACGCAAATGAATTTAACCAAATTGATGGTATTCAGTTTTTTCGATGGCTGCATTAGGATGACCACCACTGGCTCATGGTGGCTCAGATGTCTTCAGAACGTACCTAACAATACTGTTATAGGGTTCAGGTAAGGGCTTCCTCAATAATGGATTGCTACCCAAACAGCGATGTTAACAGTGTCAATGATGTAAATTACCCCTTTTCATGACGATAATAGTGACCAATGTTGAGAACCAATTAATGGTAAAAGTGCTTCATTGTTAGGCTTTAGATGTGAAGTATAAAATAAGACAAAAACCATGTTAAAATGAACAATTTCGTTAATCTCCTGGTGGGTATAACTGGGAATGATCTGCCTAAGAAGGTCCACTCCGTTTTAGCATGCTGGAAAGAAGGGCCTCTACTTGCAGTGTCATATCCGTGTTACTGATGTTGATCATTTCGTTATCTCAAAAGATTGATTTTTTTTTTACTTCTGAAAATCTGTGGTCCTTTCAGTTTTACTAAAATCCATGTAATTGTCTTTTTGAGATCCACTGTCTGCACCAGTTGTGTAGGACTGGGGTGCATCGCAACTGGGGGACATAACTTAAAGGGGTCTTTCATCTGGGCATTCACATTCAGTTTGATTTAATCTGCCAATATAAACATTTCTTCAATTGGATGTACTAAAAAAAAATGTTCCTGTGTGAAGATAATTTCTCTAAATGTAGCCATGTTGTCTTAGAAACAAGATAGATCCCCGGATACAGCCACCTCTGATGGATGAGTGAACAAAGAAACAAAAAGGTTTTTGTATATAAAATGTCCAGGAGTTACTGCAGGTCCCACAGCCATCCTCTGGTAATGATTTGGAATCCTGGTGGTCCGGCAAGACTCTATAGCGCAAGTCTGGCCACGCTGCCAGAGTGTGACGTGGTCGTATCCGAGGAAGCTATCTGGTTTCTAAGGGACCATATCACTACATTTACGAGAAATTGATATCTTCACACAGGAACATTTTTTTAATAAACATCCAATTGCAAGAAATGTTTTACATTATGGCAAATGAATTTAATTAAATGTAAAGCCCAGATGGGAATACCCTTTAATGAAATTCTGAAGGTCATGTAGTCACGGATATGGGAGGCCTTGAGAGATGAAAGCATCCCTCATTTCATGCACTGGAGACCTCCATTAGACTAAACCAATATGATCTGTGGAGATGTCGAGGTCTAGGCTGTGAAATATCTTGTCCCAGAGCTCTCCTACTGCACAACCTTGTAAAACATATTTAAGCTGCACTTTATGTACGTGGCCACCATTACCTAGGCTGTACATAGGTATAGATAGAATACAGGCCTTTGGCAGAACATCCTGGAATCCAGTAAAAAGTAAGATTCTAACCTCTCGGTTCTGAAGGAACTCATAAATAAGGCATTTTTTTTGCCTCCAGACTAGGGGTACTAAGAGGGCTACAAATTTTTAGGTGGGCTGGACTTTAGGTCTTATTAGATATTTGCAGACTTGTGTCAGCACTAGACTATGTCTAGTTATGGACCCACCTTAATGTAGCATGGGACCATAATTCCAGGAATATTTGAGTAATATATGTCTCCATTTCTGGTTGTCAAAGTCCGACGTACCCAAGTAATGTAATTTTAAATAAATCAATGAGCCAGTGGTGCAGGAGCCATTTTGGGGAGGATCATCACTGTCCAATGATGTCTGAGGAGCGACAACCTCCCCCAAAATGGGGCGCGTAGCACATAGGGCATACAAGTGGCAACATGCATATGACCACAGTGATTTTAATTTCTTGTGACATTAAACGTAATACCCCAAAATCTGTGCCGATCAGATTTTTTTGTAGATCAGCTCTTGACTTATTAACATTTCATCCCACAAATGATGAGGTTATGGTGGGGTCTTGATGATAATATGTATCATGAGATCCAGTTCATGCACAAATGTTGGAGGGCTTTATGTGCCCTTTTATACAAGAACGAGTAGAAGCCCAATTATAAGCGTTCCAAAGTTTTCTTAGATTGGGAAATTTAAATACTCAAACCCTTCTAACTTCTATGTGTCGCTTTCCACCACAAAATGGGGGCCATTTATTATCGCTTTTCAAATGGAAAACTGGATGTGTTTCTCCCCCCCCCCCCCTTCTGCATGTCTTGCGTCTATTTATGAGATGTCGGCGCCATAAATGGGTGTTTTCCGACACCTCAACTTTATTTTGTTGTGACAAAAAAATTGTGGCGCACCGTGAATCCAATAGTTTTCTGGCGCTTTTGTTTTTACAACTAGTTTTTGGCGCAATTTGTGGCGCAAGAAGAGAGCAGCTAAAAGCAAGTTCGGGGTTCTAAATCTTAAGTCTGTGCGACAAT
The DNA here is from genome assembly GCA_019512145.1 of Engystomops pustulosus. NCBI lineage: Eukaryota > Metazoa > Chordata > Amphibia > Anura > Leptodactylidae > Engystomops > Engystomops pustulosus. Next base: position 51,979,569 of record CM033651.1, read on the forward strand.
TCATTAATTCCTTGTCCACAAACTACATCCTGCTGAAAAAATAGCACTGCTCCAGCGCCACTCGGCACCCATTAAAATGCCCCTAAATTGTATTGAATGTTGCAACCCAATCAGGAGACTCCTAGGCACATAATGTAAAGCGTAAGCATTTTCGTGCCATGTATGGGTATTTGCTTTCTGATATTTGTATTCTTTGCGTGTATTAAGTGCCGGTGCTCTATCATGGGGCCAAGTTCTTACGTTTGTATTCGGTTTTTGTATGTGATGTAAAACTATGAACATTTCACAATCCTCACTATTGTGAAAGAAAAATTCATTACAATTGTAACTTATTGAACACGGTATTGCCATGTCCTTATTAGGCTGCTGACCTTTCTGGACAGTTACCACTTAGTGGGTTAAGTTCCATCGTCAATTTTAGAGAATACTAATGTGGCAATATGTGACCTGTTTGCTTAGCCTATAAGGGGCAGTCCAGGATTTGACAATAATTAATCATGGAACACTTTCAGAGAGTGGAGCAGAAGGACATCGGAGCTCCTTGTACTTACCCGGTCCTGTCGCGATCCAGCGGTGCATTCTCGACGAGGATTCAGGACTTCGGCAATCACTCAAGGTCGTGCATCCGATGTCCACAGGTGTCGCTGCTGCGCCGAGGTCCACGAGGTTCGCCGGAGTTCACCAACCTATTCCTGGTGCATGTGAGTGATAATTTTGTGACACAAATCATTTTTTACATTCCGCGGTTTTTCGAATCCGTCGGGTTTTCTGATGACAACGCCCCCCGATTTCTGGCGTGATGAAAGACGAAATCCGAACGCAAAGTGCGGCCGCAGAGCCCTTAGTAATGAGCCCATCATGTACACCTGTGTCTCTGTCTCTCTCCCCAACCATCTCCCGCAGGAGGGTGGTTGGCCCATATTCCCGTTTCTCTGTTTCGTCCGATTTCACACCCATAGACAACTGGTCAAACGTCTTGAAACAAGACTATTGTACCCTTTCCACAAATGTATCCAAAGAACTGACTGACCATGGGCTAGTCAGTAGTAATGTTATTATTGCAATCAGAATCGTTTGGTGGGCTTCAGGTTATCACATCCAAATAATACTTCTACTAGTGGTTTGTACTATATCAATACAAGGGGGGGGGCATTTATCAATTTTTAGTGGCTTCTAACTTTTTTCGTGCAAACTCCTAATGAACCAGCTGTGCGTCCAAATGAAAACAAGTATCTAAGGAGAGCGCCAGGACGACGACACAATATGGAGAGGGGGCAGAGCAAATTCAAGCACAACCAAATAGTGAGTTAATAAAACCAAAGTCAATACACTGAAGATAAACCTTTGCATTTGAATCATGACACAATAAGAATGGCACATATTAGAGATGAGCGAGCACTAAAATGCTCGGGTTGCTGTTATTCGAGACAAAACTTTCCAGATGCTAAGTGCTGTCTCGAATACGAAACCCATGAAGTCAATGGGAGACTCGAGCATTTTTCAAAGGGACCATGGTTAGGGAATACAATGTGTTATTTAAATGAAAAAAGAATGTCTTCTGATAAGTTAGCAAGATGAATGGAAACATCTGCAATCATTATTCTTCAGCTGTTCCGCGCGTATATTATCTCCCGACAAGTTAGCGATGTTGAAGAACAGGAAGAATAGAATAAAAACAGGGACACAGTGAACACAGGATCATTTAAGTGAAAAACACAGTGAAGAACACAGTGAAGAATAGATTGCGATGTTCGCACATCTGCTTACTTGTCGGGAGATCCGCGGTCCGGGATCCGCTCCTCTTCTCCACTGAGTATCCCTGATCTCTCCGTGCTGCCCCATAGGCTCGTGCTGCTGCGTGCCACATGTCTACGCTTGCTGCTGCGCTGCCCTGCTCCGTGATGCTGACTCTGCCCCATGTCTCCGTGCTGCTGCCGCTTGCCCTAGGTCTCGTGCTGACTGCGCTGCCGATGTCTCCCCTGATGCTGCTGCTCTGCCCCATGTCTCCCTGCTGCTGCCGCTTGCCCCATGTTACTGTGCTGCTGCCCATGTCTCCGTGCTGCTGCTGCCCCAGTCTCCGTGCTGCGGCCGCTGCCCCGGTCTCCGTGCTGCTGATGATTGGCCCCATGTATCGTGCTGTCTGCCGCGCCCATGTTCCGTTGCCGTTGCGTCTCTGCGCTGCCGATGTCTCCATTGCGTCTGCCGTGCCCAATTTCTGATGCTGCGCTTTGCCCGGGGTCTCCCGTGTGCTCCCCGGGGTCTCTGTTGACTGCTCCCCGTGTTATGTGATGACTCCGCGTGTCTCTGTGCTGCTCCACGTTGTCTCTGTCCTGTCACCGTGTTCTTCAATTGGTTCTCACACATATAATTGTCTTCACAATACTTATTTATTCGCACCGTTCCGCGCTATTCTTCCGAGACGGTAAGCAGATGGCCGTGCCGAACATCTGTAATCTATTTTTCACTGTGTTTTTCACTTAAATGATCCGTGTGTCACGTGTGTCACTGTTTTTATTCTATGTCTTCATTGCCTATTCCTGTGTTTTGTAATTAATGTCTGATCTGAGCAGGGGAAGACTCGTCCGGCAACGAGCCTGTTTCGGTACCTAATAGAACGAAACGAGCATCAGTCGGAACGAGTATACTGCTCCAGCTCTAACAATATTGGTTTTGGATGACGTGCAGGCTAATACTTGTTACGGGGAGAGTAAGCAGATAAGTGGTACAGTGAACATTATTTAATTTCAGGTTTGCTAAATATTGGAGTCCTAGCCATTTAAAAGATTGACTAACTTCGGGCAGCACAGTGGCACAGTGGTTTAGACCAAACAGCACGTTGTACGCTGGGGTCCTGGGTTCAAGTCCTATCAGGTAACATCTGCAAAGGTTTGTATGTTCTCTCGAGTTTGTGTGGGTTATCCTCCAGCACAAAACATATGTAGGTTAATAGATGGTGAGCTCCATGGGACAGCGATGATGTGGAAAGCTCTGTTGAAGAGCTGCGTACACTGTGTGCAACTATATAAATAAATAAAAGGAATTATTACATTGGAATTATTCTTCTGGGTATGTTTTAGAACAGGTTTTAGCTTGTCCAATTTTGCGCCTATTACTACACCCAAAATCGGCATAAATTAAACATATAAAAGGCATAAGAGAACGGAGACAATAAGCCACGCCCCTTTGACATTGGAAAAAAAAAAGTCGGAAGGGTTGTCGAATAGTAAGTGTCGCAACAAAAATGAAAATAAGGCTCACAAGTTCTAGAGGCGACTCAATGCAAAACTGGAACACTTTTCTGGGGCTAAGGACATGATAAATGCCCCACAGGAGGAGCAAACAACACCCGATACGCAGCCTGCCCGACATGACAGTAAAAATTTATTAGAAATGTGTTGAATGCATTGATACTTTATAACTCCCTGCCAATTTGGAACATTGTATCCCAGTTTCCATGATCTTAATGAAAGGGCAGTAAATGGATTATGTGAGTAATATGTGGACAGACTCCCATCTGGGAGAGTGGGTGCAGAATTGCGGACTATTATTGTGGTCTATTACAACTTATTTTTTTCTGCATTACAACATTTCCACTGGAAAAAAAAATGCTTAGCAGCTTATGTGATGTTCAGAGCACAGCTGCACACATCGAGTCCTGGGGGAATAGCTTGGGTTAAGACTGTCTGAGAAATATCAGACGCTTGCCTCTAGAACTGGTGTCTGTCATCCTAATGCACCTACTGTTCTGGGTATTGGGATTAGGCACGGGGTCTGTGTGTAAATAGACACATATGTACTGTATACTGTATACTGTATACTTCAAGGCTTTATACATTATATACCGTCAGTAGCATCTTATATGACTTGGTGCCCCATATAAGAAATATTAGTCTACAGGAAAGGCAGGAGACCGCAGTCTTACAGATCATGAAGATAATTATATCTTATCTACATATAATAGCTATTGCTATAAATGCTTAGATAATCGAGCATTAGATTGCTAATTTATATTACAGCTCATGGTTGTCGTGTGTGTCAGGTTTGACCAATAATTCATAGATTAAACAAAATCTACCATCAAAATCCATCATAATAAACCTGGGACTCATGGATCCAGGCATCGGGTGTGTGCTAATCTTCTTATATTTGTTGTCCATGGCCTCCTTCCTTCTAAAAGCAACTTTTAAAATGATGTTAAAAAGCCAGAAGGACATTGGGGAGCCCATTCTGGCTATAGTTTCACAGGCTGCTACACTGTGCAGTATCACATGTTCCCCTCCCCCTCTGCTCCCCCCTCCCTGTGCCTGCTGTAATCTGACACAGTGGGAGGGGGAAGTGCTCCTGTATAGTGGATATCAAATATAAGACGATTACCACAGTCATAGTGTTGGGATCTCCGCATAAGTGTCCCTGGTTTATCATGTTGGATTTTGATGGTGTATTTTGTTTGAAGACAAGGTTTACATGAGTGGTTGCCAATTTAGGTAACAGCCTAGGCTGTTATAGAAAGTGATGGCACAATGTATGCATTAAAGTAAAAAACAAAACAGACCCTGGGGCACATTTACTTACCCCGTCCCCGGAGTTCATTGTCTGACTCCAATGCCCTGTGCCGCGATTCACCAATATCGTGCGCCCGAAGTCATGAATGTGTCGCTTCCCCCGCTCAGCTGGGGAAGAGTTCACCATCTTCTTCCTGGTGCATGTTAGTGCTTGGGCTTGTGACACAATTTAAAAGTAAAATCCCGCGCTCAGTCCAAATCAGTCAGGTCCGAATCAGTCACGGCCCCTATATTGTGTCTCATGAAAGCCAGCACAGCTGCACAAAAAAGGGTTGCATGCGACACAATCGCAACGCACCCGCTACTTAAATACTTGTGCAAGCCGTTTTAACCCCAAAAAACGGTGCACAGTCCAACAAAAGTGCGCATGCGACCCTTAGTAAATGAGCCCCCCTGTATCTTTTTTGCATGGTTTGCAGGTTATAGCTCAGTTTTATTTACGGCCAGTAGATCTGCCACAGCTTCACTTTAACTACTCAGCTCTTAATGAATATATTTAAGTGAATTTAACTGGACTCTTGCCAAGTACCCCAATTTTTTATATTCTCCAAAGACTGAATCCACAATAACAACCAGACAGTGATGTTCTATGTTCTCCATGTACTATTTTATTTTAATTTTGCATGATCATTTTACGCATTTCATAACTTTTCATTTTTTTTTTGCTTGCATAACTCTACGGAGACTCGTATATTGTTGGATGGGTTGTATTTTCAAATACCTTTTTGCGACGTGTTTCATGCGGCAATCTCTTACACTTACTCATGGTTACCACACTAAACGCGTTGAATTTTTACCTTGTTTATTCAGACATACACTATTGTTTACACTGGAAGTTCCGTGCTGGATTAAAGGGACTTATTCTCTAAGGAAGGGAAGGAATTGGATGAGGAAGGGCTGTAAGGGAAACAATTCTAGCCGTGGAAACAGTTAGGCTGCATTCACACGACCGCAAGGGGGACGTATATACGGCCGATACACGTCCCCCATAGACAGCAATGGGCGGCACCGTAGCACTCCGTGCCCTGTGAAAAAATAAGACATGTCCTATTTTTCAGGGCATACGCGCCGTGCCCCATGTATCCCTATGGAGAGGGGCGCGGGTGAGCAGCGCTCTCCCCCTCCTCCTCTCCCCATGCGTTGCCGTGTGCCCACCGTGCTACGGTACGGCGGGCACCGGTCGTGTGAATCCAGCCTTAGGGTTTGTTAAAGTGACTACAGGCAGTTCCTGGGTTACGTACAAAATAGGTTCCATAGGTTTGTTCTTAAGTTGAATTTGTAAATCGGAACTGTATATTTTATCATTGTAGATACAGACAAAACTTTTTTTTGTCCCTGTGACAATTGGAGTTTCAAAATTTTCTGCTATACCAAGGATTATGAATAAAGCTTCATTACAGACACCTTACAGCTGATCATTGCAGTCGGGGACCATAGTAAAGCATCCAGAGAGCTTCACCAGAGGTCACAGTGGGCAGAGGGGTCCATCTGTAACTAGGGGTCGTCTGTAAGTCAGGTGTTCAAGAATCATTGTCATGTTCAAGAAACCAGTCTGAGATGATTCCAGCTTTATGACATGGCGCATTATCCTGCTGAAAGTAGCCATCAGATGTTGGGTACATTGTGGTTATAAAGGGATGGACATGGTCAGCAACAATACTCAGGTAGGCTGTGGTGTTGCAACGATGCTCAATTGGTACCAAGGGGCCCAAAGAGTGCCAAGAAAATATTCCCCACACCATGACACCACCACCACCAGCCTGAACCGTTGATACAAGGCAGGATGGATCCATGCTTTCATGTTGTTGATGTCTACATGCCTAAATGCACTGAGTTGCCGCCATGTGATTGGCTGATTAGAAATTAAGTGTTGACGAGCAGTTGGACAGGTGTACCTAATAAAGTGGCCGGTGAGTGTAGGGGGCACATTTACTTACCTAGTAAGATCATGCGCCCGATATCCTGATCCCGATATCATGTGTCGCTTCCCCGCTTAGGTCCGCCGGAGTTCATCGTCTTTTTCGTGGTGCATGTATGTGCATGTCTTGCAACACAATTAGAATTTTAAATCCCGCGCTTAGTCCGAATCAAAATCCGATCGTGTGCACCAAAATCTTCTGTTAAATGCGGCACAAAATGGAAATAGTCTGGAAACCCAACAGAAATGCGGTCTGTGGAACCTTAGTAAATGTGCCTTATAAACTTTATATCATTTTGCAATTTGATCAAAATCACAGTACCCAAGTGTGTCAAGATAAAGTTTCTGAAAAGTTTTATTCCCAAATGGAAGAAGAACTTCTAAAGCAATATATGTGCTTATACCTAATCTGTGCCATTTCAAAAATGCAAAAAAATTCAAATCAAAAGAATACAACATTATTATAAATTATTATATCTCAGGGTACCTGCACATGAATATCTGCTGTTCTCAGACTGCAACCATGAATCTGTCTTTTATTGCTGTCCGTATGTCATTGGTGTGTAATTCATTTACTAGCCGTCTAACCACAAAAATGGTCCATGTGTCATCCATACTCCATTTGTTTTTGTGGGTCCACAATAACAATGGAAGGTTGGCAAATGATGTCACCACCTTGTCTCAGCCCTTGTGACATCCGAGTGGCATCCATACGTTTCGTATTTGCCATAGACTTCTATGGGAGGGCCAGAACCACAAATCTGGTACAAGTTTGCTTTAGTATGCAATGTGCCAAATGTATCAATAATGGAGTACTACATTTGGGGGGGGGCGGGGATTTATAAACGCAATTGCACAAATGCCTTTCACCACATTTATCAAGGCTTTTAGACTTTTTTTGACCCTTTTTCGACTAAAGGGGCATGACCTCGAGAGAAAGGGCGTCACGGCCTTGAGAGAAAGGGAAGTGGCTTGCTGGAAATCGTCCATGCGCCCAAAATTCTGGCGCACAGTTTAGACAAACTAAAAATAGGTCTTATACTGCACCAGAATTCATCATCACAGGGATAAATCTGGCGCAGCAAAAGACAAGTGTTTTCCAGCTAGAGACTGGTGTAACCTGAGACACATTGTTAAATTCCCCCCCATCGTGTCCGAATGATCTCTGTGGATGGTCTGTATCTGGCATTACTGGATTCTCAGACAGGTTTTACCCTAAATTTGTCACGTTTCCCCAACTAACTCAATGTATGACCAAATACTTATAGGACTTGGGTGATTTGGAGGTTTTTAGTGGTCACTATAAAAAAAATAAAAACCTTTGTGCTTATCGAGAGATGGGTCGGAAGAGGTGTATTTGAGCAATCTCTGGAGTTCCACATGCCAGTGCAGTAATGCGGTGAAGCCAGAGCAGTACACCCATGGCACATAAGCAGGGAAGCCAGGGTGTAGTACACTGGCTTCATCGTGTGACTGCGCATTCACTGGGAACTCTGGACCAAGAGTTTGTTTGTTTATTTTAGCTCACGCAGAGGGAAAAACAAAAGGGCAATTTGCAACACAGGGGTAAATTTATAAGAAGTGTCTGAAAGCAGAACTGTTCTAGTTGCAACCAAATCTCCATCGAAGTGTCAGAAATTACCCTGACAGGTCCTCTTTAAAGTGAACAGGGTCTAGATGCTACATATGTTAAAACAAATTTCAGTTTCAATACTTAGCTTTACAATATTGTAAAGTGAGCTTTACAATATTGAACACTACATATATTTCATAATGTACTATCTAATATTGTTGACTGTTTTTAATAGAACTTGAATCTTGTGATACATCGAAAAGAAAATGGATTGAAAAAGAAAAGAAAGTGTGCACACACTTTGACACAACATATCAAAATTTTCCATTAGTCATTCTTTATAGAACATTCCCTTACAGATTTGATGAAGGTTGTTCCACCAACAATAGCGAGATGTGCTCAGAATTGAAACCTCTATCTCTCTTTCTGGCTAAATCACAAGAGCTTTCCTTCATTGCCGACATAAAAGGATACAAAGGTGCAGAGACCCCCAGTGGGGAAACAAACAAAGCCGTTAGGATCACAAAACATTAAGATCTGGAGGGGGTATAAAAAGGAAAAAAAAAAAAACTCTTCAGAATACAAAACTCTAAACAGGAAGATTTTGTATACTTCCCACTAAGGCCAAAGTGCAGAAACTTGACAGTTCGAAGGGCACGTCACACTTTAGCACTTCACAAACAAGTTGCGTAGAAAGAACCACATTGAAGGATTATAATAGCCAGAAAAATACCAGTGATGTGTTTAATCTCAAGGTCAGAAACAGCTCAAATAAGAACTATACAGTTCTGAAAGGGAAAGAGGAAAACTCTAATTAGGACAACATTCCTGCCCCAATATGAGCCCTGCCCGCTTATAGCCATCCGCTACTTAAGAACATTGAATAACTACTTTGGAACAAAAAGGCATTCATCGTATGGTGATGTAGTTAATGCTTTGTCAGGAACAATTTAAAGTAAAGACCTAAAACTTCTAAAAGTTTGGCTCCGGTTGTACAACCAGTAAAGATACTGAGTAAAGCATGAGATACTTGGTGAAGTATAAGCCATTAGATTTGCATACATAAACCATGGCGCGCGGAGCTCACTTTATACAATATGTTATAGAAGACTTTGGAATTATTTCACCAAATATCAACTCAAAACCGATGATAAAATATGAGTAAATATTAACAGATCTACTTTAATTTAATAGTTAGAAGTCCATCCCTTTTGTAAGGGAATTTGGAAGTTCTAGGGCAGGTCCTCTGCTCAGATCCACTTGTGCCAGTTTGCCAACTTATAGATTTGAGAACTAGGCAACATGGATAATTCTCACTTCTCTTTTATTCCATTCTCAATTTCTTTGTACAATAAGGAGCTTGCTGAGCCTTGTTGACTTTTGGGATTTAAGTGGGTTTGAGATTAGGGAAGACTTTTTGTATAGAATGTAATGTGTATTTGGTGTGTACAGTCTTGTTTTATAGAGTTTAATATATTATGTTGCTGAAATAACTAATAATTTCCCTTTGGGGACTAATAAAGTTTTATCTATCTTTCTATCTAATCTGGATCCGAAGAGTAACAAGACCATATTGTTCGAATGAGTGTTAAGGTCTCTTTATTTCCTACCTAGTAGGGTGCCAAGCCTACTCTGAGCATCAACTAGGTAGCGAAGAGTAGGCATCACTGGCCTGTAAAGCGGAAGTGGCACAGCGATCACTTCAAGCAGCCGATTGGTAGGGTGTTAGACCCATGGTGATCTGAAATTCATCATCTATCCCAAGGATGAAACTTTCATAGTTTATATGGTTGAAAAAAAGACACTTGTCCAACAAGTTCAACCAAGGAAGGGATTGCATGAGGAAGGGATTTAGGGGAAACAATTCTATATACCAGAACCATCAATGTTATTTAGGTGTAAAAAGGCATCTAGACCCTTCTTGAAGCTCTCTGCTGTCCCTACTGTGACCAGCGCCTGAGGCAGGCTATTCCACAGATTCACAGTTCTCATAGTAAAAAAAAAACCTGTCGCCTCCAGTGATTAAACATTGATTTCTCCAGATGTAGACAGTGCCCCCTCGTCTTTTGAGTTAATTTAATCTGAAACAACTTACCACTATATTTTTTGTATGGACCATTCATATAAATTAATCATGTCCCCTTGTAGTCGTCTCTTTTCCAGACCAAATAAATCTAGTTATTTTAATTTTTCCTCATAACTAAGACCCTCCATACCCTTATCAGTTTTGTGGCTCTACGTTGAACCCTCTCCAGCTCCAGGGCATCTTTTTTATGGACCGGTGGCCAGAACTGGATGACATTTTCCAAGTGATGCCGAACCAATGCCTTGTACAGTGGTAATATTACATCCCTATCACGAGAGTCCATACCCCTTGGAGAGTCCAATTTAGAAGGAGTTTAATCTGTGTTTACACTAATCTTTAATCTGCTGTGTGCACTCAGGAATCTGAAACCGAAAAAAAAATTACTTCTTCATCTGGACTACAAAGCTCCCAATGAGAAAATATCATCATCAATGAGCAGAAAGTTAGATTACAATAATTTTCTAGAACAGCCCCTAACACTTGGCTAGTCTATATATTCTATGGTCTTGAAAAGGCCCAATGCGGCAGAAAACAGCACCAGCTATAGCTTTTGAAACTGCAACAATCCTGAAAACACAACCCCAATTTATTTTTATCATTGCTAAACGGAATAGGTGGCGCACTGAATGAGAAAATGTATGCCTATAGCTGAATGGTTTGCAGAGATGAAGCTGCCCAAGCTGCTCTGTGCCTCCAGACATTTTGGGTCTCAGATACCATATGTTCCTTGATGTGATCTATACTTAGCAATTACATAAATGGTTAAAGAATGAGATTTGGAGCCCAATGGGCTTGAGTAATAGTTCCGTTCAGTTTTCAGAAGAGAGCAGTTACTTTACAACCTTAGAAAATCCCTTGAGGCTGTCATTCACAGTATTACATTTCAAAGAGAATAGAGTATTATAGTACTTATATCAATAACAAGAATATTCTTCCAATCCCAGAGCTACTTACCGGATAATGGAGGATTTTAACTATTTACATTTGCCAAAAGTATTTATTATAATATTGTATTTGATTCGGGGTACATTCACCTTTAAGCTAAGCACACTAACCACCCATTGCTCATCAATATCCAAGAACAGTCATGTGGCTCAGCACCTGCTACCAGAAAACGTAGGCAGTGCTTCCACTGCTTTTTCCTTTGGAAAAACTTGCTAACAAATTGGTATTGTCCGTCCATTGAGTTTAATGTTGTTTTCATTCGAACCAGTGTTATAAAAACTATTCATCCCTGATAACTGTTATAGCTTTTTTGTCCAGACTAGTCAACTTTTACCCCCTCCGGTCCGGTTACTATGGTCGTCTTTCGGTGGCTTATAGGGACGCCTGTACATATTTCATGGCTTCCTAAACGATCAACTGATGGCACCTAAATGTGGAAACCTCTTGCCCTGTCCCCCTGTTCCTAACTAAATTGCCCTATGTAAGGCCTATCTTATACATTTCGTATACACCCTTGCCGAAATTTTGTCATGTCAATGATTTACTTTCTGCGACGTGCTTGGCTACTTCTGTGCTATGAATTGGCTCCGCCCCAGGCCTGCACCAGACGCCCCGCCATTCTTGTGCTGCTGCCCCGCTTTTCACTCACCCTTTGCGTATTCACGCAAACCAATTAAATTCTTGCATATTTCTGATCCGTATCATGGGGAGGGATCAATCTGTGGACTCAAGGTGCTTCCCTCATACCTCAAGATAACAATGGCAATAAACCCATTTTGGATGGCTTCTTAGTCCCATGTATCTTTCCGGCCATGATGCTCGTTGCACGACCAAGGACTTTTCCCTCTTTATCCTTTTCCGTTTCTTATACTAATGGTATATACTATACTGTAATAGGCGTTTTTCCTACACGTTCTTGCCACATACCTTTTGGCTTTATGCCACCTGTCGTGTAGTCTACTTGTTGTCTCTCCTGGCAGGAATATCGCCTTCCAGTTTTGTTTTGATAATGAACTGAAATTTCCAAACATGGATGTTGGTGTGAAAATCACACTTAATACCTGGGTGACCTTGGCTTGTCCTATTTTACTAGTGGCATCATACTGACCATGCACATATTCTGTGCTGGCGTGTTTCTTCGCCCCTTGTTCTAAATAGCTTGTGACTGACTGGATTTTACGACTGTCAATTTTGTCAGTATGTACCCCTTACTGTGAAAATCAAGTGTTGGCATTTTTTACTCTTTGAGATCCTGAGAATCTTCTGCTTGTGGATGTTTTTCGCACTATTTATTTTTTGATATAATACTCATGCGATTGTTATATTATGTTTTAAATTCTTAGGCATCATGGCAATTTTGGCCCACCACCTTACCTGTATCTCGGAAACCCTACCTCCTCGAAAGTTTAGGCATGAATTTAAAACCCCCATACAAATCAGCCTTGACGCTACATTCCACCTACCATTTGTGACGTATTATTCCCCCCCCCCCCATAGACGGCAACTGCTGACGAAAATACGGTACGAGGTTCATTTTCAATGAGAGGGGCAAGGGTCACTCCTACTCCTCTCCATATGCTGTCCTTTTTCTATTCTGTTAGCCTTCTGCATAAGATTTATTATTGCTCCGTTGCGATTAAGGAAATTGCCACCACGGATCTACCTATTAGTAGATCCGGTGGTAGGTCCTCGAAGTATGGTAGGGCTGGCCTTTTAATGCTAATCTTTTAGTCTTCTTTAATCTTTTTTAATCTTTAATTGTGGTGTATGCAATTTACCAGAGCTACGGGCGTGTAGTAAGCTGGAACTGAGGCTACACAGCGTGGCTACTCCACGCCCCAGTAGCCTCCTTGAATCCGCCACCACCCAGTTAAAACAAAATATCTTCAGTTTGCAGCTACAAGGAGCTGCTCACCCTTGTCCGCCAAGCAGGCGTTCTGCGCATGTGATCTCTGGTCCTAAGTCGGAGCTACTGCACATACCCTGAAGATATCTGGGTAGGAGATCACAGAAGCTTCTGGGGTGTGGGAGCGCGGATGCGCCGTGTAGCTCCCTCCGGCTCTTCACGGCCCCAGTAGCCTCTTTGGTAATTAGCATATTACTTCATTAAGATTAAAAAGATCAAGGAGACTACAGATTAAGCCTTACAGTGCTATCCTCACATAACTTGAGGCCACCTCCACCCCGGATCTACTATAATAGTTATCCGTGGGGGTAGGTTATCCTTACTATGTAAATGAGAATATGTACATGTATTTGGAAATCTGGACTACAATGGATATCAGAATGCATTGCTGGATCAAATCTGAAGTATGGAAGTAACACATTACTGGGTTGTCTCTACCACTGACATTTTTGAACGAGTTGGGCCCCTGCTTGCTGGTGTGCCAAGAAAAGTATGTTTAAAATGATGCTTAAAATAACGATAAATGCGACGCCATAATAAGGATCAACCTATTTGTCCATCCATCGCTATCCTCAATTTTTGATTTCCATCCAGTTGCGATTAAAATGTGATAGAAATGATTGTACTGTTTTTTTTTTCCTTAAGACTTATGTCCCCATGTAGACAAAGACGCAAGGATGTGTTGTCAAGATAAATTGGAATGATATTGCACATCTGTCGCTGTAAATGCGAACACCAGAACCGATCTTGCCAAATGGAACATTTGTTGCGCGACCTAGTTTCGGCCTGTCTAGCAATCAGATGGTAACCTGAAATATGGAATGTATACTTGTAAACAAGGTTTCTGTCATTATAGCGGCCCCAATGGCGAGCTGAAATTTCCATCAATCGGAGAGCTCTAATGGCCGTCGTGGCCTGAATAAATTTCCAATTGAAACGTGCAAAGTGGCCAATAGGAATCATTCCCATATAACGCAGCTGTGTCTTATGTAACAGCACTGGTGGAACCAAACAGGAAAGCCGTCCTGGGTGTTCGGGCACTAGGAAAGCATTCCGAATTTCTCTCTTATACATACAGCGAAAATAAAACTTACGTAACTTCACATACGCTTTCTTTTATTTATCAAATATTTACATGAACACTCTTTAATAATCCTTCTCTTACTTTTGGTGCATGACTAGTAGGCGTTAAGGTGGATACCTGATGGCATTTTGCTCTTTCAGTCTTTAAATGTATTGCCCGTTTTCATGACTACATCCTGCTAAACTGTAGTGCCCTCTAGGTAGGGTTCACTTAATGAAAGATGTCACATGTGTTATTATATTGCTTGTGTTTTAGTTGCACAAGAATAATCGACAAGATGAATCACTTTTTTACAAAGTTGGTAGTTTGACATGTGAATATGTATTTTATGACTGTTTGAGAATCCATCTATGATCCAATGCCAAACTCTGGGATCCTGAGGCACGCCGGAAATGGGACGCCAGTACAAGCCATCAAAAATAGCCAACAGGAAACCCTTCTACTGACTTGGGGCATCCTGGTGTGCATTACGGGCCACCAACATGGGAAATGAGGCAGCAATTCCTAGATCAGTGGTGGCGAACCTATGACTGGTGCCAGAGGTGGCGCTTGGAGCCGCTTTCGTGGGCACCAGGCCATCCCATAGAGGACTCCAGATAATCTTCCTCCGTCGCCAGACAGCCCGGCTGGCTTTAATTGTAGCTAATGCCCGGGCCCTGACACTTCTTCCTGTTATATGGCACCTTGGAGGGAAACTACACTTATCATCCAAAGTTCTTCTATTTTCTCCTTTCTTCTGCTTTATTGGTGTCCTCAGGATGTCCTCGGGGTTCTGGATATGAATGAAACTGATGACAAGAGCAGGAGTAATAAATCAAAAATTAAATTTCTAATGTTGGCACTTTTGCGATTATAAGCGGTGTCTTGATTGTAGTTTGGGCACTCGGTCTCTAAAGGTTCGCCTCTACTACCTTAGAAAATTCATGTCAGCAATAGACATCTCATAATTTGTGTACCTCCTGCTCATGGTGCATGCCTGTACAAATAGCATCAATGGGGGCTGTGAATTACCCTCCACTACCGTTTTTTAAGCAGTCCTCTATTTAAACCTCAGTTTATATTACTTTGTCCGTGGATGGTTTTGGCATGCTGACTGTGTGCATTGGGGGCATAACTGTACCAATGAGTCCAATATTTATGTGAGACCTTTCTAATTAAGAGTTTTCAATAGTATTATTCATCTTTACAGGCACAATGTACCATTATTAAATATCTCCTAAATAGTAACTATAATATCTAAACTTTTAACTCTCTAGCAGAGAAGTACCAACACCTTTTGTGGGCCTCCTTTCGGCCCAGAGACAACTTACAGTTCTGTAATATTTAAACAGAATATTTTCTGGCAAGAGATGGAGATAACAGTATTTCTGGTAATAAACTTGTCATTAATGGTAGTAAAAGAGTAACTCTTAGTTGGTGGGCATAAAGGTGGCAGTAATTGACCCACTTCATTCCTTGCTCTTGAGTTACTTAGTAGTTCATTATCTTAAACAGGAGTCTCTATAGATTGTATCCTAAAGTTTTGTTCTTGAACAAGTCGTTTTAGCAGCTGGATACAACTATTCCATGTCCCTATCTCATGCTTCTGGGCCTTCTCCCTAACGTGAGGTATAGGGCACTTGCTTCTTAGCTTGGGTGTAGAGTTTGGCAAAAGGTTTTTAACTTTACGTTGTTCTTTAAAGGGGTTTATCTAAAACAACTTGGCTGCTTACTACTTCCCAAAACGGTGCAATGCCTGTATTCCTGTTTGGGTAATTGCGCTTCAGCTGTATGAAAGGAATGTGCCTTACACTGCAATACCACACACAACATTTGTCAGTAGAGGAACTCCTAACACCAGGGTTATAAAAACCTGCAGCATAAAGCTTACCTCCAAGGGTCAGTAACGGCGTTGCCACAAAAACCCCCCAAACAATCCCCAAAGGAGTCTTTTTCACAATTAACAAGTGTGGTGCTTGCCGAACCATCATATAGAACAATATAGAACCTAAGGAACCTACTTGTTTTTGTGCCTTGATTAGCACTATTTTAGCTTGACTACATAATGCAGTTTTACATCTGTAGCTTATCTTTCAGCAGACTAGCTGGTAATTAAGTGGAAGTAAGTAATGGTTTTCAGTTTAAACAACTTTTATATCATGCGTCTTCAAAGTCTGTTTATCAATTCAGTTGTGATTTTGTTACCATGTTGATAACTGTTGCCTATGTATTCAAGCCTGAGGAATTCCTCATCACTGTTATCCATATGTCAAGCCGGATTAATGTCCGTACTGTTGAAATTGAACATTTTGCATGAGATTACAGTGGATGGGCAGCGTGACGCTTTGTGTTTTCCTGAAATTTTCACAAGGTGTGAAGGTGAAAATACCACTCTAATTTTAAACGTACGTCATGTTTCTGGACTTGCATTTCCTTTTTTCCTCATTCTTCTTAACTGGCTGGCAGGGCAAGAATCCGAATATCTTGTATATATACCTTTTTTACCGAAAACACAATTCAAATAAATTTACTTTTTGGTCACAAAATTAACCAAAAGAATTCTACAAAAACTCAAAAAACCCACAATGCCTGCAGTTAAGGGTCACGAGACTCCCATAATTGCTGAAGAACATAAGAGGACTGTCTAACAATCAATAGACCCCCGCCTGTAATTTTGATAGCACAAATAGCATACTTGACTCGAATATTTAAGGATATGACTCTTGCTTTCCTCCCAGGCCTGCCATGACAACACACCTTTATTTTACTGACCTCTGTCTCTTCTATGTTGTGCACGGCACTTGTCCTTGCCTTCCTGTTCCTAAATTGACGGTCTCACTGCGAGGACATCTGGCTGGATAGTAACTAGTTTTGGGCTCTGCAGCCAGTAATTCAACTACAGACATATAAAACTTTGTTTACTATGGAAAGTGTTTTTTTCATGTCACCCAGGTTAAGTCCTTTACCCCTTTCCATTTGCATAATATACTCCATGTATGTGTCTGATCACTGAAGTCACATGTGAGAATGGGGAAGTAGTAGTTGATGGAGGCATTCGTTGATTTCATGTGTTTAATGCTGACAGTAAGGTAGCATAAGGCATGGGGAGGTGTAGATGGGAGGGGCAAGCTGAGCAGGACACCCCATTCCCCTTCTGTTGCCAGGTTAATATGACAGAAATGTTGACTTTAATGGGGCTTGAGGGAAACAATTTTTATCTACAATAAGGGTGTGTTAGTCACATCTGTATTTGTGAAATCTGGTGACTGGTTCCCTTTAAATTACATACAAACTGAATTTTATTGTTGCAGTATTTCATGTACATCAAGCTATTGGGCAAACATAATAATCCTTCCCCAATCATTTATATTCAAAGCAAACCTACATTTTCTAAAAAAGAATTTCTGTTTGGTGTCCCTCTCTTTGTAATTAGCCTTTGTTTAAGTCTTAGGTGGAAACCTAGCTCGCCACTAATTACGGACCCCTTCCCACCTCAGCAGAGTATAAGGTGGACAAAGAGCCTTTTCTTTAAAATATATTATAAAGTTTCTTGTATTGTACTACAGATTTAGCAATTTTCAAAAATTAGGGACCATGCAGGTAGTATAGAGCTCCTACACCGCATAAAAGTAACATGTCTATGCACTTTTCTAAACTTTAGGCATATTTTTACATTCCCAAATGATTAAGGAAACCTACCATTTGATTTTCATACATTATGAGCACACACCTTGAGAATGCTGTAGCTACATCGATGCAGGATCATTTTGTTTATCCCGGAGTTGAGTGGTTTTGCTGATAAAACAATTAAACATTCAGGACCTTGGTAAAGCTGGGACAGCATGGCTGCAATTAACGAGCTTGAATTCACAAAGGGGGTTGTCAAGCACTGATAAACCTGAGCTGGATCACTCGACACAGCAGCAGTCACGTGCTAAACACAGCACTGAAGGAGCCTCAGAAGCGAGAAGCTTCTTATCAAATGTTATATCTGTTTATCATCAAACCACTCAGCACAAGGAATAACCAAGATTGATCCTCATCAGTGTAGCTACAGCGTCTCAAGTGTTTTTTTGCTTCATATGCATCAATCAATTTGGTAGCTTTACTTTAAGCTAAATTAAATGATATAAATCTTTTTATATTTTGGAATAAAACATTATATGATAAACAAAGAAAGCTATAAGGGTATTCCAGGAATAAGCATAATCAAATGGGTCCCTAAATATAAGCTATTCTGTATTAATTATTTAATTTAGCTCCACTTAGCAATGTTGAGGACTTTAATGAAGAGTTAATGAAGAGTAAAAATGCTACTGGCCCTTTCATCAGTCCTTTGACTCTGTCCCGGTTGAGAAGACCAGGACAGAAGATGGCCGCTGGTCACATCCGCACATCACATGTCCTGCACCTGCCGCGGCAGAGCATGTGATCGTCCTATTTTTGCTTTAGTGGTTTGGTTGCAGTGCATCCAGTATAGCTGGTGTTTTGGTGAGATGTCATCTCAGTGAGTGAGGCCCTGATCGTAAGAGCTTAAAGTCTGAGGATGAAGGGTGACACAAGAGGTTAAGAGCTTATATAATGGTCAGTTATTCTTTATATATAAGTGAGCCGTATAGAATAATTTAATAAATAAAATTCTGCTGCCTGAACCAGCCAGCGGCCGCCATCTTATATACAAAGTCCAAGTGAAAAGACTGCAGAGAAGCCTGAAGCTTGGTATTTCTTTTGTTTTGCCGGATACAGACAAGAGAGGAGTACACATTATGGGTTAGTAAAGGGAGAGTTAAAACTTCATGCAGTTAGCGAATGCGATAGGCTTGCATAAGAGATGGGTTTTAAGAGCACGTTTGAACTTTAAAGGTTTGGTATTTGTCTGATAGTCCGGGGAAGGTTATTCCAGAAATGGTGCACTTGGGAGAAGTACTGGAGACATCTGTGAGAGGTTTAATTAGGTAGTGATTAATCTAACATCACTGGCAGATCGAAGAGCACGGGTTAGTATTAGACTGATATGAGAGAATAGAGATTGGGAGGTGTAGAGCTTTGTGGATGAGGGTGATTATTTTAAACTGTATGCTAAGGAGACGCAACCAGTGCAGTGATTTACAACTGGTGGCATCCGTGCAGCGCGGTCTGAAAGATGAGCCTGGCTGCAAGTTTAAGAATAAGTCCCATGTCTCTTATTGCTATCAATTTAAAGGTTGAACTCCACTATCCGTTGCGACAGATTCACAGCATTAGCACACGTGATTGGTAAATATTGTTTTTATATTCAGAAATGTCGCTTTATAGAATTGTATTTCATCTAATTCAACATGAGCGTCATGAATATTATGTTTTTACTTTATGTGGAATCATTCACAAACAGTTTGCTGGCAGCAGAAATAGGAATTTGAGGCGAAGGTTTACTTATTCCACTCACTTGTATAATTTTGAATGAACAAATTGAATTTTAGTTTAATGTGAAAGTTTTCCAGACACTACAGCTGGAGTAAGCCCAGATAGAATCAGCTGAAAAAACACTGCTCCAGTAATTCCATTCACAAATAAAATTTAGCATTGAGGGTTTTCAAAAGATTGTTTGTCTCAATGTAAATAAACACATGTAATGTAGACCAAATTGGTCATTTTGAAATGTCCATAACAACTAGACATCTAACTTGTTTCCTGAAGTGTACAGCCATTGTTGTTCCAGAAAGACTTGTGCCTTACATCAATTCTAATTTGATTGTTATCATTGTATATTTTTCTCACAGGGACCAAAATAGTGTGTTACATTCACTATGTGTTACATTCTGGAGTTACATTCACTAAATATACCTGTCTGACTTGCATACACATTCATACATTGCATACAAACCTATAGGGGGGCAGCACTTGGCCGCAGCATATGAAAGTCTCGGCGTGACCGCAGGCGTCAGGGCAATTCATCTTCAGGCTCTGCTGGGTGAGAGTGGCACCACAGCCTTCAAACTTTCTTGCCCAACTTGGCGTGAAGGTGGTGTGGAGGGGAAAATAATGGCAATTATACGTATATACTCGGACAGAGGCTGACCCGAGTATAAGCCAAACTTCTAATTTTTAAAAATACTGGAAAAACCTATTGACTCGAGTAAATGCCAAGGGTTTGAAATGCATTGGTCACAGCCTCCCCAGTATAGCCGCAAACCGCCTGTAGTGTATAGCCTGCCAGCCGCCCTGTAGTGTATAGCCTGCCTGCCGCCTGTAGTTTTAAGCCCTGCCAGCCGTCCTTGTTATAGCCTGCCAGCCGCCTGTAGTGTATAGCCTGCCAGCCGCCTGTATGTATAGCCTGCCAGCAGCCTGTAGTGATACGCCTGCCGCCTGCAGTGTATAGCCTGCCGCGCTGCATGTATAGCCCTGCCAGCCGCTGCAGTGTATACCTGCCACCCGCACGATGGAGGCCTTAGTCCTAGGTATAATTACGCCTGCCATCCCCTGCCCCAATAAATGCCTGTAAAGAACACAACCGTTACTCACCTTCCGATGCCCCTGCAGGTCCCCTTCTTACAGCGATGCTCCGACATCGGCTTCGTGCCACGCGCATGTCCGCCGCAGCACCAGTACGGCAGCCACTCGCTGCATCATGTTTGTTGCCAATGGGACACGGGCCAATCCGGAGGCATCGCTGTAAAGAAGAGGACCTACTCAGTATAAGCCAGGTAAGGTTTTTCAGCACATTTTTTTTTTTTGTGCTACAAACTCGGCTTTCCTCGAGTATATATACGGTATCAGTTCTGTATGCCAAAATACTCCCGTACAATCCTGATAAACGACCCCATAAACCTATCTTTAAAGTGAATTTTAATTTATGGTCCTGTAACTAGAGACATAATATATGCAAAATAAACCTCTTGTTTTTGTGAATAGGAAAAACAAAAAAACGACACGGTGCAGTCTACAATGCATAGAACTTGATCCTCTAATGACTTCAAAAAATATTTATTAAATTACATATCCATTAAAATCTTTTTGGTCGTGAATTTAGGGTCTATACCCTTTTTCAATAATAATGTTCCTTATGCCAGCTAAATATCTACAAGTAACTAATTTCTTTAATGAGGTAGAGTGGCCTGTTGTTTATGATAGCCTCATTTTGCACTCATAGATATCTTTTTGAGGCCGGGTATTTAAATGTGTATGCTTTTGCTATTGTCAATCGTTTTGTCTTTGAATGCTTATAGACCTGAAACACATTGACTAACAGATTTTAATGGATATGGAAATTTAAGACAATAATTTTTTCGGAGATTAGAGGATTAAGTTCCATGGCATTGTGAATTGCGCCATTCCATCTTTTTCTCTTTTCCATTCCATGAAGTTTGCGTGTTCTCTTATTAAAGAACGTGTATAATCCAACTTTAGCTTCTCTCATCCTTGTTTTATTTATTTGGTCTATTGCGTCTTAATGGACCATATTGTGTATGTGTGTGCAATTCTGTTTTCGTGCATATTTTTTATTAGATATTCCCTGGATTCAGTTTCTCTTTAATTTACATGTATTATGTCAAAGATAATCGTAGAGGAATTCACACATGTTTTTAGTGTGATATTTTAGCTTTAATTGCGTTAGTGGAATGTTCTCCAACATGTAACTAAGATAATTATCTTATTTTGTCATGGTCTTCACAGCTGCTTCTGGGGTGATATTGCTTTGGATGAAGAGGACTTGGAATGGTTCAGTTAACAAATCTATTATTCTGGAGACCAGGAACTACCATACGGATCGTACTGCGGTTAGTGATCATAAAACCTGTTTTTCAGTTTTGTTAATTTTAATGCTTTCCAATAACAATGTTTCATCTGTTTAATACAACAAAAATGCAGGTTTAGGTTTCTGCCTGAACGCGAACATTTTCCAAGTAGCGTATTTTAGTAATTCATTATAAAAGAATTTTTAGAATTGTCATACGAGGAGGCTGGAGGGGAAGTTGCTTCTTTGCTCTTTTGATGTACACCTTAAGGTCAATGTATCCTCTGCTGCGGTCTGTCCTTATATATTAAAGGGGACACCATAACATTTAGGACAATATATACCTTTTCAACCAAGCATATAGTAGTTGCTTGATATTCAGTGATGCTAACCTATGGCACTGGTGCCAGAGGTGGCACTCAAGGCCCTTTCTGTGGGCACTCAGGCCTCACCAAGATGACTCCATGTATCTTCCTGCAGTCCCATACACCCAGACTTGCTGTGCAGGAGCTATTTTAAAGTGACAGCTGTACTGGACTGTTTTCTGCTGTATTGGTGTCCTAGAGTGCTGGTATCAATGAAAGCTGTGACAGAGAAGGGAGTATAATCACAAATTAAATTCCTGTGTTGGCACTTTGCGATAAAGAGTGGGTCTTTGTTGTAGTTTGGTCACTTGGTCACTAAAAGGTTTGCCAACACTGCTGTATAGGTAATTAGTAATTGGTCTATGAAGGGGAAAATGGTAAGTAATGAAAGGTTCCAAACGTTTGCTTAGCCGGAATCCATGGACTGTTTGGAAAATCACACGGTCATGATTAAACCTATTTGTTCCTTTATTTCTTCATTAAATCTTTTTTTGCCTTAAGTCTGGATAAAGTTTTCGAACTGACCTCTGCTCTTGGTCATAACATGAGAACAAAAAGTTGAAAAATGGGTTCATAGAGCACGACGATGTATAGAAGACACAAATCACCCGAATCACAAATTAGAACTCGCAGTAAGAAAAAATATAAGTGTGTGTTTACTTCTGCTGCCTATGTGTATATGGGATTGTCATCAATTCCGTAATCCTACATTGCTACTGCTGATGTTCCAATTTTTCAATTCGGCAGGTAATGTGGAACATATACAGTCACCTTAATGACACTGATGCAACCCTTGGGAAGCTATAAATCAGTTACCTGGAACTTTTATATTATTACCAAATGGCGGAGATTCATTCTAGTATCAGTAGTAGATCTGATGTCTTTAGATGTTTGATGTGTCAGTGAATGTATCATAACAGTTTCAGTTATTAATGAAGGAGGAGGGAATAATGGAATTTTCCTGTCCCTTAGTTTGCAAGATTCACAATTGGGATTTCCCTCACATAGCCCCCAATATATCGGCATTGCTTCCATAGTTCTACAACCTTTGGGGTTGTATTTTGAGTAAAATGCTACTAAGAACATATGAATTTTGTGTTGGCAAGGCAGTTATTTGTAGGTAACGTGAGGTATGTTGCTGCTTATATCGCCCCTGCATTTCTAATACCCTTGCAATAATGGTTTTACCCTAGACTCATATTCTGATCTGAGGAAACTATGAATATATATGATGATGTCACAAAACACCATAGTCATAATTATTTCACATAAAAGTGAACCTGTCCTGGTTGATATGCAACACAAAACCACCCACAAACCCTTATGGGCTGGTGGTTAGGTGTTCCAACTCTTCCTAGATGAGTGAAAACAAAAAATAAAAAAAAACAACCACAATTTGCATGGCAGAAGCCTTAACCCCTGCGCAATGCTTCATAAAGGTGTGTGGGTAACCCTGGCTCATACCTGATACATGCACAATGAACTGGGATGTCTGTCGCTTCGTTGAAGCATTGTGAAGGATGCGCTAGTGCAAGATCCATGTTTGTCCCTAAAGCCACACCGGACTCAAATCTTATAAATGTTTAGGTTCGTACATTCCAAGAGATTTTTACAAGGGGGATATCTAAAACTGTTTCTTACTATGAGAGCAGCTGCACTCCAAAATGTCTAGGTTCCCACCTGTTTGTGGTGTCGGTCCCTTAATTCCATTTTTAAGCAAAAAATGACGAAGTAAAACTGCTTAAAGTAAACTGTAAAGTTTAAAAACGTTTGCCTAACTTTGCAGTAAGCAAAATAGCTATTCTAATTTTACTATTATTTATGCAACTAGAAGGGGTTTTACCTTAATCGCCATTTTGCTTGCTTTCAGCTTGCCATTAGAAACCATATAGAAACAGCTAGAGACAACGGAGGCTTGTTGAGAGGTGCTATAGGACCTGTAGTGATGCACAGGCATGTGACTCCATCACATGCTTAGGGTCGGCCAATGACAAACTGCTGTCCTGCATCATTTGAAGAGCTTGGTGTGATTCATAATATGTTTTTAGGTCAGTCATTACAAACATGCTGTCTGTTTTGGCCTCTGCCTGAGGTGATGGTCACACCCGGAAGTGCCCGCCCACATCAGGAATAGCTGGTCTGAATCTATGCTGGATAAACATCTATATCTCAGGCTAGGAAGAAGCCAGCGCCTAGACCGGTATAGTTGGAATTATTATCAAGGCTCTCTCCACTGTGCGGAAACTATTTTTTGTCAGTAATTTTCAGTTACGTTTTAATGTAAGTCATGAGAGCGAATGTTACGTGGAGGTCTTCCATATAGCTTAAAGGGGTATTCCAGGAATCGGCAATAATTCATATACAATGGTCATTAAATAGGTAATAATAATTAGTTGTTATTTAAACTTAATTTTGCTCCCGTTAGGAGAAAATGCTGCGACATCCCTGCAATGAAGAATTAAAAGCTATTGGCCCTTTAATCAGTCTGTTAACTCCTCCGCGCAGAAAAACACAGGACAAAGATGGCGCTGATCACATGTTCGCATCACATGTCCTGCACCTGCCTAGGCAGAGAATGTGATCAACCACTAAGTTTGGGTTAGTCGGGTTGGTTGCATTTCATCCAGTGTGACTAGTGTTTTGGTGATGTGCAGCGATGGCAGTTACACATCATTACTATGGTAAAAGAGCAGGAAAGTCTGTTACATCATCAGTGGGGGCAGAACATAAGAGGGAGGAGGAGTTACTGAGAACTAAAGATCTTGGGACTTGTGGTTTGTAGGGCGCCATTTGGTGATAACTCTGCCTACTTAAGAGAGGACTAAAATTTTGTGAATCATAAAATCAAACTACTTTAAAGCTGCCATTTCCACCACGTTCCATGACGGCCCCCACCTGAGAATGCTCCTATTCCTGTAGGGACAGGAAGTTGCAAGAGATTAAAAGCTCCTCCCTAGCACCCAAACCAGTGTCTTTCCTGTCCCCTACGGATTAGGATGCAAGAGAGTCTCCTTATTGGACACAAGAATTTTTTAAAATCTTTACCTTTATTTTTTCTTTATTTACTTTTTACTTTTTATCTTTTGCTAATAGTTCCGCCTCCACAACCGATGGAGGGGAACAAGAACACCTCCTCCCCACCCCCCAAGAAAACAACCCTCTCCCCACAAGAAAACACCTCCTCCCCCCCCCCCCCGCGCCATCCACGGTCCGGGAGGACTAATGCTGGGCCGGATCGGGGGGGCAGCAGCAGAATGGTGATACCTGCCACGAGCCTTTTCTTCTGTTTCGGGGGACCGCTTTCGAGTCCGGCGTCGGTCCTCGCCGGGTGGAGGTTCTGGCGAAGGCAGGTATCATTATGGTGGCGCACGCGCGCTCAGGTGCGCGGTTCCAGAGTAGCCGCGTTACCGGAAGTCTGGTCACGTCATCAGGATGACGCGACTTCCGGTATCACGTCCCGTCGGGGCCGGTGCACGTCATCAGGGGCTGCCCCGAAGGCCGGCTCCGGAGACTCTGACACATTCCGGAGGCCCGATCACTTCCGGTCAAACCGGAAGGGGGAGGAGGGAAGACCTCTCCAGGCACCCAATCACACATATAGCGTCCCTGGTGAACCCTATCTCGGTGGCTCTGGTGCTTCCAGCAACTGGCTGATGACGCATCCACATGTTCCAGGTCCTGGTACCCGGTAAGTACAAGCCCTGGGCTGACCGCTTCTCTTCTCTCACTCATACATTTCATACCTCTATTGACTGTTTCATCAGTATGCTTCTCTAGGGAAAAGAACAAAAAACCTAAGGAGAAAGAACGAGAGAGAGAGAGAGATAAACCCCTAAAAACCCTCTAAAAGATGTGCCCTATGTAATTCTAAATTGTCTGAGGTATGAAAGAGTCTATGTCCACTGTGTAGCTAAATTCTAAAGGAGAAAGGAAGAAAATGAAATTAGATCGCAATAAAAGAGAGGTATCCTCCTCTATTGCTGCTCACCTTACCCAACCACCTAGAAAACCCTGATATATTCAGTCGCTCTTCTGATCAGGATTCAGATTTTCTTCCGGTTCTATGAATGAAAGACTGGAAGAAGTCTTAGAGGAGGTACATTCGAAGGATCAGGGGCCCACAAAATACTTATTTGCGTCCGAAACCTAGACAACCTATTTAAAAGCCCTGAGAACCCCATTAGAAATAGAAGATGTGTCAGAACCTACTTCAGTTCAGAATCCTCTTTGGGGACTAAAATATAGAAAGAAAAATTTTTCCAGTAGTTGACACGTTAAAGATTTAGTGTTACAGAATGGAAGGAACCAGAAAAAGGATTTCGGTCTTAGAGAATTCCGAAACAGATTACAATTGTGAGGATAAGTTACATCCAGGTCGCTAAGGTATTTAAAAAAACGTATCTCCCATGTGAAGATAGTGCCCATTAAAAGACCCCTTGATCGTAAATCTGATGCCTTGCTAAGAGGGCTTGGGAGACGTCTTCATTGAAATTAAGACCAACATTGCCTCCACTTCTGTCGCCATGACTTTATAATTTCTGGCTATCGAATTAGAATCCATCTTGTAAATAAGACCATCAGAGAATCCTTATAGAGTCTTTAACCCTCCCTCAAATCTGCACACATTTCTAGCGGATGCTTCGGCGGAGGCTCTAAGGTTTTCGGCCAAGAGGCGGCCTTACCCAATTCTGTACTGGAGATCTCTGGTTAAAACAGTGGGGTGGGTGATATAAAATCTAAGTCTATGTTTGTGGTATACCCTTCCTGGGCGAATTTTGTTTGGCAGCGAATTAGACCCATTCTAGAAAAAGCTGCAGACAGAAAGAGGGGTTTTCCGGTAAATACTCCCCTAAAACCCTCCTTTCCCTTTCTCTTCCAGAGAGAGAAAACACTCCCTTTAGGGGCAAAGGGAAAACAAAAAAAAACAGGAGAGGGAGCTACGCAAAGGAGTGGATGGTCGCGGGGTTTTCTCTAACCCACACACACAGAGAAAACAATGACTTGAGGTGTGGGGGAGACTTTCCTATTTCAGGTCCGAATGGGAAAAAATCTGCCCAAACCCTTGGTACTCCAGACCATCCAGTCAGGTTACAGGTTTAGAATTTTCTCCATATCCCCCACAAACATTTTCAAACCCCAAACTTTCAGAAACAAACTTCCATCTCTGGCCACATCCTCAGTTACGTCAGATGGATGTGATTGTTCATCCAGGAGGCGAAATAGGGGAAGGATTTTTATTTCCCCTCTATTTTAGTAAAAAAAACCCAATGGGTCTTACTGACTAATATAAACCTGAAGAAATTAAGGTTATCAATCAACGCACTTCAAAATGGAATCATAAAGTCCAACCCCCCTAATAGGTCTAAAGACATTTTATGTACAATATCTAAAGACGTGTACTATCATGTCCCTATCTGTCAGGATCACCAAAATATCTCAGATTTACAGTTCGTTCCCCGGGGGGAAAATACTCATTTCATTCACAGGCCTTACATTTGGATCTCTTCGGCCCTCGTAATTTTCCACCAAAATTATGGTGAGGTAGTGGCCCACCTAAGTAGGGGCTAGGTTATAGTACCTTCACCTTACCAGACACCTACTTCTAGTTGCCAAAACCGAATTAGAACTAAAAACTCACCTTCGGTAGTCATAGGCCTCCTCCATGACTTGAGGCTGGGTCATAAACAGAAAAAATCAGAATTAAAACAGAGAAGTAAAAAGTTCTAGGGGTGAAACTAGATTCGTGAAACAGAGTTCTTTCCTACCGAAGAAAGATCACAAAAAAAAAATGAAATGTGAGTCTCTTCCAGAAAAGGAGTCGTGATAGCATTCCAGTGGCTCTGGTCTTCTGACGTCCTGTATCCAGTGCGTGGCATGGGGCTCAAACCACACAAGGACTATGCAGGCTTGGACAATCCGGGTCTGGAACAAACCCTCTACATCTAGACCACAAGGTAAAAATTCCCCTTTTAGTCAAACCTTCTTTATCATGGTGGAGAATCCCATAAACTAGAGAAAGGAGTTTGGTGGAATCCACCCCGTCTTGACAATACGAACAGATGCAAGCTGAAAGGTGTTTGGGGGGCTTGTGTTAGCAGGCCACTATCTCAGGGTCAGGGACAGCCAGACTCGCTCTAGGTCCTCAAACTTCCGGAGTTAAAGGCAGTCTAGAAACCTTTCAAACAGATCCACTTACACATAAGAAATCAACATGTAAGACATCCTTTCGATAACACTACTACAGTATCTTCTGCGCAGACAAGGGGGCACAAAGTCAAACTTTGAAGTTTTATCACATCAGATTTTTTTAGGTGGGCGGAAACATATCTTCTATCCCTCTCAGCTATCCATCTCACGGATACAATATAGAAGCAGACTTCTTAAGCCGGGTTACTTAGATCACACTGAATGGTCGCTAAACCCGAAACCTTAGGAAATCTGTTTTCTGGGGACTCCACCTAAACCTTTTTTTTGCGACCCACTTAAATAATAAGTACCTCTAAATACTTCTCCTAGACACCTAGGGCTTCCTACAGGGCTAGATGCCTTCAGTCATTCATGGGGGTCAGGTTAGTTTATTGCCTTCCTCCACCCTGATTCCCAGAGGTCTTACAGAGATTGAGAACAGAGGGGGCATTAATGGTTCTTATTGCTCCATACTGGCCAAAAAGAAGTTGTTCCGTCATCAGGAACTAGCTATAGATAATCTGTTCATCTACCTTATCGTCGGATCTTCTTCTACAGGGTCCACTGTACCCACAGACGTACGACATCTAAAACTTACGGCCTGGATCCTGAATAGGGCAATCCTAATGACCAAAGCCTTTCTACCGAAGTGATCAGCACTATTCAGCAAGCAGGAAACCAGTGACTAATGCTATTATGCCAAAATCTGGAGAAAATTCTGTACTTGGTGCGGGCGACTAACCCCCCTTCTCAGAAAATCCACACTAGGTCAAATCTTAATTCTTACAAGCGGTTTTCTCCTGGCCTTAACCCAAGTACCCTTAGAGTCCAAATTTCAGCCTTAAGTATATATTTGATTCCCATAGCAGATCACAGATGGATTAAAAGATTCATTAAAGGGCTGTTCTCGTATTAAACCTCATATACACCCAGTCCCTTCTTGGGATTCTCGACTGGTCCTAAATATCCTCACGAGCCTCCCTTTAGCCTCTTGACTCTGTAAATATGAAAATCCTCATGTTTAAACGGTCTTCCTAATTGCTATTGCACAGCTCGCGATTAGGCGAAATTCATGCCCTCTCGCGCAGGGAACCCTTTCTAATCTTAGACACAAGATAGTTTCTCAAACTAGATCCCCTCTTCCCCAAAGTTGTGTCTGATTTCCACTGTAGACAGGAAATTATTCTCCCTCTTTTTGTTCAAATCCTAATCTGAACGTGAAAAAAGTGCAGACTTTATGTTAGGAGATGTGTTCTCTTTTATTTAGAAGCCACAAAAGAGTGGTGTAAGATTCAATTTATTAATCAACTTTGGGGGAAAGAATAGAGGGTTGAAAGCCTCAAAACGACCCTTAGCCTGGATAAACATCCACCATCTCTCTCTGCTACAACCGCAAACACCTCCCTTCCGGGGGACATATAAGCCATTCCACTAGGGCCATGGCAACATCGTGGGCCGAGAAAGGGGTGACATCTCTGGATCACGATATGCCGGGCAGCAACGTGGTCAAGTTCCTCGAACCTTTGCAAAGCACTACCGCTTGGATATTGCCATCCCAGGAAGACCTGGCGTTCGGCAGGATAATCCTGCAGGCGGTGGTCCCTCCCAAATAATGGGGCAATCTGGTAGGCTCCAGTTGGGGGGCCGTCATGGAACGTGGTGGAAATATGGAATTAGACTTACCGGTAATTCGGTTTCCCTAGTGGCCATGACGGCCCCCCCATTATTTCCCTCCCCTTCCTTCCTTCTTGGAGATGGTTTATGTAAATTTTTTTTTTTTTGCACTTGCATCCTTCCGGGTGGTACTTTGGTAGACACTGGGGTTGGGTCTAGGGAGGAGGCTTTTAATCTCTTGCAACTTCCTGTCCCTACAGATATAGGACATCCCCAGGTGGGGGGCCGTCATGTTCAACTAGTGGACTAGTGTGACTATTTGTCTTATTTATAGCATTATGGGTTTTTGTATCAGACGTTCTATTCTCGGAATCCCTTTAAATAAAATAGTCATTTTATGTGGTGTGCATACTTCAAACAAGATGAAAGAGGATGAATACGAATGAAGGACTGCTATTTAAATTTGTTTCTGTGGGTGTTGAAAGAATGTGTTTTGATGACAGAATCCAGCAATAGTGGCTTCTGTTGCCAGGAATGTGTGACAGCTGCCAATATTAGACAAACTGCACTTACACAATGCACAGTTTCAGGATGTTTTTTTATTATGATACCAAGTTGTTAGCAAGTTTTCCAAGGGGAAAGACAAGCGAAAAAAAAAAGCAAGGGGAAAGCAATTGCCCTACGTTTTCTGGGTAGCAGGTGGCTGAGCAATGAATCTCTGTTCATTGATATTGAGAGCACTGGGATCTGGTTAATTGAGGCTAGCTAAAAGGTAGAATGTACCCCGATCAATAAACTTTCCCAGATAAAGACTAATTTGGACAAATGTAAAATCGTTAAACTTCCATTATCGGTAAGTAGCCTCTGGATTGACAGAATGATTTATTGGGATTGTAGAAGGTAATAATTCTAATAATCTAATCCTTTGAAATGTAATATCGGAAGGACAGCCACCCTCAAGGGATTATTTGTTTATAAGGATTGTTGCTTTGAAAGCAGATAAACAAAAACCTGCACTTTTTTGTAAAACTGAACGGAACCATTACTCAAGCCCATGGGGACCCTCCAAATCTCATTCTTTCTTTACCCATTATGCTAAAGTATAGATCACATCAAGCGAACGTTATGAGCCCATCTGACGACCCAAAAATGTGTCTGGAGGGCACAGAGCCAGTTCGGGAAGCTCATCTCTGCTAAATATTCAGCATAGGCATAATTTTCATTCAGATGCCGCCACTATTCCGTTTTTTAGCAATGATAAAAAAATAGTTGGGGTGTGGTTCAGGGGATTTGTTGACAGTTTCAAAGCTATGGCTGGTGCTGTGTTTTCTGGCCTGCATTAGAGGCCTTTCAGACCATAGTAATATATAGATAGCCAAGTAATCGGGGCTGTTCAGAAGCAAATTATTTTAATCAACTTCTTCTTGGCTCATTACCTGAGTGATATTTTCTCACTGGGAAGTTTGTGAGTCCAGCTGAAGACGAATTTTTTTTGGTTTCAGCTTCCTGAGTGCCACACACAGAATGATTAAAGATTTGGGGTAAACACAGATTTAAACTCCTTCCAAATTGAGGAGAGGGACCTGTAGATAGCGGATGTAATTATTGGACACTGACCAAGTCATTCATTGAGTTCAAGCCTCACTTGGATATGCCGTCCCAGCTTATGCCGGCCACCGAATCAAATAAAAAGGATGACCCCTGGAGCCCTTGGAGAGGGCGTTCCGTAGGCCACAAAAATGATATAAGGGGTATGGGGGGCGTCTAGTTATGAGGGAAATAAGATTTTAAAAACTAGAATTTATTAGTCTGGAAAAAAGAGACTGACTACGGCGGGACATGATTAATTGTATAAAAGATATGAAATGCGTCCCATAACAAAAAATATGCGTCGGTAAGTTGTTTCAGTAGTTGTATAAATCAATAAAATAGGCAGAGTTGGAGAGCAACTTGTCTCCGTCCCAGTTTGCCGAGGAAACCAAGGTTTATCACCAGAGGCATGACACGGGCTTTTTTTGACTATGGAAACTGCTCAGTATGTCTGTGGAATAGCCTTCTCTGCCCTCATGGCGCTGGTCACAGCCCGTGAGCGCGACAGCTAGGGACAGCATGAGAGCCTGCTTCATCAAAGAAGTGTCTAGATGCCTTTTTACACCTCTAAATAACATTGATGGTTATGTTATATAGACTTGTTTCCCCTAAATCCCTTCCTCATGCCCAATCCCTTCCCTCCTTGGTGCAACTTGAGACAAGTGTCTTTTATTAAAACCCAAGGTTTTATCTCTGAGGATACGTGATGATGAATTCGGATATAAAAGTGCGGCCACAACATCAGCACCATTACCAATCAGAGAGGCTGCTGAAGCTGATTTCGCTGTATGACCCACTTTCGCGTACAGGCAAGTGAATAGCCTTAACTCTTCGCTCCCTAAAATACCAAAACAAAAGAAGAAGCAAATAGCAGGGAAAGAACACAAGGCCTACAAATAATGAGCATGGAAAAGATGACATCTTTATACATATCAAAAGACCTAAAAACATATATATAGAAAATAAAGATAAATACATCACAGGAAGGATACATTAATGCCCGCCAGGCTAATAGGTCTGGATAAAGTAAAGTATCAAAAGGCCGTAGAACCTAGTGAGTTACAGATAATAAGTACTATTTAAGTCAACAAAGCCACATATAATATATAGCAAGAGGGTAATGTTAATGACCAAGGATAATACTAGTTATAATATAAGTGCTTACAAGAAGCATAAAGGCTATGTAGGAAGGAGTGTACCATAGATACCAACAAATATGTACGTCCATACCAACGAGACTAGTGTAACATGATAAAGTGACTAGTAAGGACGGTCGTAAACGACAAAAAGATGCTGCGAAAATAACGTTGGCAGATAGATGTGGAGAGACAATAATTAGAACAACTATTACCTGGAACGTACAAGTCTTTTGGATATGTAAATAATAAAGGAATGATCACTTTCAATTAAGCTCTTTGTAGCCTTGATGTTCTTGTCTCTGTGCACCTTCTTCTTTTGGTATTTATGTGATTATTCACAAGAGGCTTTTGGCTCTTCTGGTACATAGTTACTGTTATGGATGTTCACAGTTTAGGTATGAGTTATTGATCCCTCTTGAACGTTTATCTTCGATACCTAGTTGATGCTCTCTTGCCTCTCGCCCTCCTCACACAACCTGCCTGTATCAGTTTGCCACCAGAGTAGGCCTTGACTCCCTACTAGGCTAGGGAAATAAAGAGAAATCAACACTCATTCGAATATATGCGTATTGATTACTCTTGGATCACAGACGCAGATTTAGATAGATAGATAAACTTAAACTTAAGGGCAACCTAGTCACCAGTGAGAGCCATTTTAGCACTCCCCAGTCCCCCACAGAGCATAGCTTAGCCCAAAGTGTTTTTGTATTTCTAAAATGTGTTTGTACAAGAAAAAAAGATATGTCTAATATTGTACCATGTGATTCGCATCTGCTGCCTGTTACGTTAGGCGTTGACTATTGGAGAGGCTCGGATGAAAGGAGCAGGTTTACCTCCCACCACCCTTGTGGCGAGAAATCAGCTATACTCCATGTGACTTTTCGATATATGAAAACACCATCACTGGGATTAGAGAACCGCCCCGCTCTTTACAGCCAATCCTGAGTAATCGTGCCGGAGTAATATTAATATATTTGAAAAGCGTAACATGTTTCCCAAGCGGTGGGGGGAAATGATCTTCAGCCACCCTCCCAATAGGCAACTGCCTAGTCACACAGCCCAGATGCTTAATGAAAATGTGACAATTTATAACATATCTTTTCTTCGGTAAAACCTATTTTTTCGTATACAAAAACACTTTGACCAGTTCGTATGTGTCTATGCCCTATCTAGATGGGACTGGAGAGGCGAGGAGCCTGCTTTACTCTAAAAATGTGATGACTCCTTGGTGACAGAGTAGTCCCTTTAATTTAATCGCCCATAAGGGATATAGTATTCAGCAAATATTTTAAAGCTCTATAAAACAAGGACAGTACACACACAAATACACATTACATTCTATACAAAAGTCTTCCCTAATCTCAAACCCACTTAAAAATACCCAAAGCAACCAACAAGGCTCCTTATTTACAAAGAGAAATTGAGAATGAATAATAAAAGAGTAGTGAGAATTATACCATGTTCCTAGTTCTCAAATTATAAGTGGCAAACTGGACAAACAGTGAGTCGAGCCCAGAGGACCTCCCTAGAACTTCCAAATTCTTACAAAAAGATGGAGCTTCTAACTAAAATTAAAGTAGAGTCTGTTAATAATACTCTATTTTATCATCAGTTTTGAGTTTATTGGTGAAAAATACTTCCAAAGTCTTCTATAAACATATTGTATAAAGTAGCTCCGGCGCACGTGGTTTATAGTATGCCAATCTAATGGCTTATACTTACACCAAGTTCTCTGCTTTACTCAGTATCTTACTGGTTGTACAACCGGAGCAAATTTTAGAAGTTTTAGTGGTCTTACTTTAAATTGTTCCTGACAAAGCATAACTACATCACCATACGATTGATGCCTTTTTGTTCTCAAAGTAGAGTATTCATGTTCTAAGTAGCGGATGGCATAAGCGCGGCAGGGCTCACTATTGGGGCAGGAATGTTGTCCTAATTAGAGTTTTCCTCTTTTCCCTTTCAGAACTGTATAGTTTATTTGAGCTGTTTCTGACCTTGAGATAAACACATCACTGGTATTTTTCTGGCTATTATAATCCTTCAATGTGGTTCTTTCTACGCAACTTGTTTGTGAAGTGCTAAGTGTGACGTGCCCTTCGAACTGTCAAGTTTCTGCCATTTGGCTTAGTGGAGAAGTATACAAATCTTCCTGTTTAGAGTTTTGTATTCTGAAGAGTTTTTTTTTTTTTTCCTTTTATACCCCTCCAGATCTTAATGTTTTGTGATCCTACGGCTTTGTTGTTTCCCACTGGGGGTCTCTGCACCTTTGTATCCTTTTATGTCGGCAATGAAGGAAAGCTCTTTGATTTAGCCAAAAGAGAGATAGAGTTTCAATTCTGAGCACATACGCCTATTGTTGGTGGACAACAACTCATCAAATCTGTATGTAGGGAATGTTCTATAAATGAATGACTAATGGAAATTTTGATATGTGTGTCAAAGTGTGTGCACACTTTCTTTTCTTTTTTCAATCCTTTTACTTTCTGATGTATCACAAGATTCAAGTTTATTAAAACGTCAACAATATTGGATAGTACATTATGAAATATTGTAGTGTTCAATATTAAAGTAAAAGTGTAAGCTATTGACAACTTGAAATTGTTATATTAACATATGTAGCTCTAGACCTGTTCCACTGACTTAAGAGAGAGTGTCAGGGTAATTTCTGACACTCGATGAGATTTGGTTGCCAACTAGAACAGTCTGCTTTCAGACACTCTTAAAATTTACCCCTGTGTTGCAAATTGCCCTTTCGTTTTCCCCTGCGTGAGCCAAATAAACAAAACAAACGAATCTTGGTCCGAGTCCCAGTGAATGCGAAGTCACACGATGAAGCCAGTGTACTACACCCTGGCTTCCCTGCTTATGTGCCGTGGGTGTACTGCTCTGGCTTCACCGCATTACTGCACATGGCATGGTCGAACTCCAGAGATGCTCAAATACACCTCTTCCTGACCCATCTCTCGATAAGCACAAAGGTTTTATTTTTTTATAGTGACCACTAAAAACCTCAAATCACCCGTCCTTATAAGTATTTGGTCATACAATTGAGGGTGAGGAAACGTGACAATTTAGGGTCGACGTAATGCCAGAACACAGTACCGTACAACAAGAGATTCATCGGACACGATGGGGGGGAATTTAACAATGTGTCTCAGGTTACACCCGTTCTAGCTGGAAGATCACTGTCGCCAGATTTATCCCCTTGTTGAGATGAATTCTGGGAGCAGTATAAGACTATTTTAGTTTGTCTAAAAGCAGTGCGCGAGAATTTTGGAGGCTGCCCAGAGACGCATTTCCAGCAAGCTCCTTTCTCTCAAGCCGTGACGCCCTTTCTCTCGAGGTCATGCCCTTATTTTAGTCCAAAAAGGGTCAAAAAAAGTCTAAAAGCCTTGATAAATGTGGTGTGAGTGAAGGCATTTGTTGCAATTGCCTTTCAAAATCCCCCCCGTGTAGTATCCATTATGATACTTGGCACATTGCATACTAAGCAACTTGTACAGAATTTGTGCGTTCTGGCTCCTCCAAAGAGTCTATGGCGCAAAATGAAAGCTATGGATGCCCACTCGACACGATGCGGCACTGGTGACACATGTGAACCATGTGGATTGCTGGAACAGAACAAGGAGTAGGTGCACACTTTTTTTTACCCATTTGCGGTAGCAGATAGATGAAATATCACACACATGACAGATCGCATGTAAATTAGACAGATCATGGTTGCATCTAGCGAGTATCGCCAGTATGAGATAATCAATTAAATTCATAATAATGTTGTATTCTTTGATTGAATTTTTTTTTATTTAAGGCACAATTAGTTGAACACATATATGCTTAGAATTATGTTACCTCTCATGCAGAACAATACTTCCAGAACTTACTGATCCAATGGTACTTATTTTGATCAAATGGCAAAATGAATTATATAAAGTTTATAGGCAGACACATTTATAAAGGTTGCCAGACCGAAATTTCTGTTCGGGTGTAGGGGGCCAGAGACTATTTCATTTTGAGCTGACCCATTTTAACAGAAGATTTTGGGTGCACACGATCGCTGCATTTGATTCGACTTAAGAGACCTAGAGCAGGGATTTTTTAAAATTCTAATTGGTGTTTGCAAGAATGAACACACACATTGCACCACGAAAACAGACAGAGGAACCGGGGGAACAGAGCGGGGAAGACGACAGATATCGACAGGAGTAGCGGGGCGATGATTCTATAGGTAAGTAAAAGTGACCCAGTACCCTCACCGGCCACATTTATTAGGTACCACCTGTCCAACTGCTGTCAAAACTTAATTCTAATCAGCCAATCACATGGCAGCAACTCAGTGCCCATTTAGGCGATGTTAGACCATGGTCAAGACATACTCTTGCAGTTCAAATAACGTGAAGACAAGCGAGGGGAAAGAAGAGAAAGATGAAGAGAAAGGGTTGCATGGGATGCCGTTGAATACATCGGCACGGTTTTGGGAGTTGCGGTGACCCAGAAGGACTGACCGTACTGAGTTCGTATGTTTTAGAAATGACGGGTATGAGGAGCGACGGGGGATGAGAGAGACGGGGACGGGACCAGAGAATGGGGTGACTCTTAAGAGGAAAAGAAAAAAGAAAAAAAAATAAAAAGGCAAATGGGTCACGAAGTGACCTAAGTCTATAGTGGGAGGACGAAAAAAAAATAGGAATTTGTGGATCCAGAGAGTAACAGGAGGAGCGGCGGAGAGAACCGGCAGATATGGCTTGGTTCGAGCTTGATTATTAGAAGGACAAAAAGTGTAGCTCGTCCATCAAATCGACCACACCGTTACCACCACGGGTATGGATTCAAAGGAAGATGAGAGCTGAATTAAGCTAAAAGGACCATCAGAAACTGGGTGATGTGAGGCAGGCAGGGGCGGCCGAGGGCTACAGCCACAGAAAAAGCCACACCGGGTTAGTAGGGTGCCAACTCATTTCAGCTTACGACAGGGAAACTGAGTACAATTTGCACTAGAGCTCATCGAAATTGCGCCACTATAGTTAGCTTTAGTTAGAAGCTTGGACCGAAAA
Organism: Engystomops pustulosus; assembly: GCA_019512145.1. Taxonomy (NCBI): domain Eukaryota; kingdom Metazoa; phylum Chordata; class Amphibia; order Anura; family Leptodactylidae; genus Engystomops; species Engystomops pustulosus. The sequence goes on from CM033651.1 coordinate 52,017,284, forward strand.
AAAAAAAAAAAGGGAGGAAGGGACGCAAAGGAGAGGATAGAGTAGAGGGGTTATGACATGAAGAACACAATAAACATTAGGGGGGTCAGCACCGTCAGATTTGGCCGGTCTAAACAACATGAAAGCATGGATCCATCCTGCTTTGTCATCAACAATCGGGCGGAAGGAGGATTTGCATGTCCTCCTACATCGTCGCCGACCGTTGGGACGGTTGCCGGGGGACAGCAGTATGCGCCCCTCCGACAGCCCTTTCCTGAGGGGGGGGTGCGCTGGTGGGAAGCCGGCGCCGCTCTGAAGGACCCTGGGATTTCAGCAGACTTGGGACTCTGGACGGCACGTTGTGGCCGAGAATAGTTTCTTGGCACTCTTTGGGCCCCTTAGGCTACCAATTGAGCATGTTGCAACGACAACGCCTACTCTGAGATTGTTGCCTGACATTGTCCACCCGTTATGACCACCATGTAACCCAAACATTCTGATGGCTATTTCAGCAGCGATAATGCCGCCATGTCATAAAGTTGGAATCATTCAGACTGGCGTTTTCTATGAACATGACAATGACTTTCACGGCTACTCAAATGGACTCCACAGTAGTCACCAGATCTCATCCAATTAGAAGACATCTTTGGGATGTGTGGGTGGAATTGGCGAGATTCGACAATCATGGATGCTGCGAGCCACATATCTGCGCAAATGGTGGTAGATGCCATCATGTCAATATGGACCAGAATGCTTCAAGCCCTTGTTTGACAAATCTATCCACGAAGAATTGAGGACGAGTTATGCAGGCCAAAAAGCGACGGGCGCGCTCAACCCGTTCACTAGCCATGGTGTGTTGTGTACCTAATAAACTGCGCCGTTGTGAGAGTTGCTCTATATGCTTGTATTCTACCCAAGTTTCCCTTCCAGTGCCTCCCAGAGCCCGACCCCCTGCATGAATTGAGCTAGCTGGTATACCAAATGAAAACAGTAGCTTCTTTTTTTTTTGTCATCATAGTGCTTTGCTATAACATGGCAACCATGTGTAGGAATATTAGTTGGTGGTTTATCTGCTAGGACATTTTAGGATTACCCCTCCAACAAATCTGCCATTAATTTTCCCAGAAGCTAGTAGATAGATAAAGTTTGCTGGCTTTTATTAAGCATCAAGGCTCAATGGATCAGACAGTAGGTGTTCTCCTTAGGAGACAATGTCAATTAAGGCACCATTAAAGGCCGATGTGTATGACTCTAAAAGCCATAGATGCTCCATCCATGCATTTTTAACCAATGCGTATCAGGCAGCCAAAAAATTTCTAACAAAAAATGTTTGAAAAAACTTATTTTTGAAGAGCGACTAACTAGAGATGACCGCGTTTGGGCGAACATGATCGTACCGAGCTTGATGCCATATCTCGGTTCGAGAGAATTTAGCGTAACTCGGAAAACTGAATCGGTGCCTCGGAAGATACTATACGCCCGTCGAGAAAAGGACCCAGCTCCGCCTGTTTTGATTTAAGCGCGGCCGAAACAGGAGCCAATAACAACCATGGAGACTATGCCACTCCACCCTAGCATGACGTGACCGTACCCATTACACGTCGATAAGCAGTTGGTTGGCTGCCACCAGATCAGCGTGTGACCCTGGATCTTTATGACTAGCTCGCCTGTAAGGCCGGCGCCTGCTCAGACGATCATTCTATGTGTCTGGATGCCGCTAGGGAGCAGATGGAGAGACTGCTGCTGGTCAAGGCGAAAGAATATTTATAGGGTGTTCTAGTACTACTGTTAGGCAGGAAAGTGATTCTCCAAGAACCAAAGCCCTTCTAGGGCCTATCAAAACGCTTACACTTTTTTGACTTTTTATTTGCATCTAGTCCACCCATTTGCTGAGGAAATTAGCCCAGGGGAGGAACGTGCTACCGTTGTGTGTTTAGTCTTAGTGCGCACACACATATGTAGAAGGGTGTTTCCCGATTTCAATTAGGCACACTTGTAACTCAAGTGCATTCATCTGCCAATAGTAGTGTGCTTAGATAATGGCTAGTGAAAATAGCCAAGGAGCATTCCAAACAGTGCTTACATATCGCCCATACATAAGTCAGAACGTGTCTATAGATTGATTTCTGGTGATCTGCTGGTGGGATTATGGCTCGTTACTGCCTGCAGCTGCCATGTACTAGCCAATTCTGAGCAATTTGCTAGTGCAGACTGATGCCGACCCTGTGTTTTGCGCTTTTAGTTTGACGCACATATCCATAGCAAAGACCCCCGAAGTGGGGCAAATTTAGTAGGGGGTTGGATGTTTCCAATTAGACTCACTCAGTGTCATCTCATCTGGACCTAGCTAGTGTGCCTTGATACTTGCTAGGAAAATAGCATAGGAGAATCCAAACAGCCTACTCGCCGACAGTTAGGCGTCTATATATTTGAATTTCTGCAGTGATCTGCGTGGGTGCAATGCTACTTGACTGCCAGTGCATGTACTAGCAATTCTGAGCAATTTGTAAGTGGAGAATGGCGACCGCTATGCTGTTTGACGACTTAAGGTGACGCACATATACCATAGCAAAGACCGAAGTCGGAGGAAAATTTAGTAACGGGGTTGGATTTCAATTAGGCCACACTAACTCAGTGTCTCTCATCTGGCATAGAGTAGTGCTTTGTACTTGGATAGGAAAATAGCCATAGAGAATCCAAACAGCTTACTTACGCGACTAGTAGTATAGAGTTCTATAATTTGATTTCTGGTTGACTGACCTAGTGGCCTGTACTTGCTGCAGTGCATGCCTACTAGCCAATTTTGAGCAATTTTGTAGTGAAGACTTGCCCGACTCCCTGCTGTGTTTGCGCTTAGTTGACGCACCTATCCCGAGCACAACGAACGAAGTGCCGGAGAAAATTTAGTAGGGGTCTTTGGATTTTCAATTAGGCCCCAGTCTGCCATTTCTCTTTTTTAATTTTACGTTTATTTGTGTTAATACTCAGTGTCATCTCATCCTGGCATGTCGTGCTGTTTCCTCCTTGCGCCCTAGACGTGCAAAATAGCCTCCTCGCAATCTGGATCGACATCGTTTGTGTTTTAACAACCTCGCCCACACAAAAAAAAAAGAAAAAAAGAACAGAAAAAAAACAAAAAAAACACAAAACAGAAAACAAAAAACACAAAAAACTAAAAAAAAAAATTAAAGTTATAACGTCTCATTTTAAGAAATGTTCAACCCCGAGCGCGCTAGGGCGTGAGCGACTGAGGCGGGGACGGAGGCCAGCGGCCGTCCTATACTACGGCAGGGCGGGACTCAAGAGGCACCGCTGTCCTACGGGCCGGGGCACGTGTGGACACCACCCGGACTTATGAGCGCGAGCAGAGGGAGCGGGAAGACGCCCGCAGAGCCCTCACTCCCTAGGTTCAGTAAGCTTGAAGTTATAGGCGATCGTGCGTCATTCTTAGAGCACTAGTTGAGATGACCAGCCACGACAGTCGGCCGAACAGCGTTGTGATCCGTGTGGATTGACCCTGACAATGCCTTCGGAGCAATTGTCAACCCGCTCCAAGTCCTGAGGCTGACGCAAGTGATCCACACATGGCTAACAGAAACGCACTCCTCCAGCTTCACTGCCACCTCAGCCTCCTCCCCCCACCCACAAGTCGACCCCCTCCCAGGTCGAAATTCTGCGCATTTGAACCGGCTACTCTGAGGAACATGTTTTCTGTGACCCTTCCCCACAGTCACAAAACCATAGTCGCGCCTTGCTAGCCGCATAGCAATTTTCCGATGCACCAGGTTTTCCAACCAGTCACAGTCTGTTGTGGGTGTTGCGATTGAGACCCTTCTTGACGTAGTGCCCGAAAGTGTGTAAGAGGATGCATCCGACGATTGAGGAGACACTGAGTTAAGTTCTAGACAGTGCGGGAAGTTGTTGTCAGCGCAGCCAAGGAAGGCACGAACTAACTGGGGCGTGAGAAAGAATGAGGGATCAGCGCAGGATGATGAGGACTGAAAGAAACCAAGCTGGGACTGTGAGTGAGACAGGGCCCCGGTGTGTGAAAACAGTGCTTTCTCGAGCGGAGGAAGAATGCCGGAGTCCTCGACCAGAAAGGTTGTGCGAAGAAGGCCAGTGTGCGGCCAGACGGAAGAGGCAGAGGCCGAGCTCAAGTTGCATCAGCGCCAATGCAGTCAAATAGTGAACGTCGCGGAGTGAGAAGGCGCGACCTTGCCACGCGCGGAGGGCTAGATCTTCAGCATAGTCTGGAAGAGTCTTAGGAAAACACCGCGTATCCCCCCATGACCGACGGACAGCGGTGGTGGTGCAACATTTTGCCCAAACCCGGCCCTCAGAAGCGGCAGTTCCACCACTCCTACTAGCCTTAACTACCACAAGTATGCGCATGAGCATATGAATGCTAAAAACACTAATAAAAAATAGCTCCATGAAGCGGGGAAAAAAGCACCCCAGTCGGAAAAGAAGATGAAAAAGTGAACAGCACCACTGAACATCGTACCAGGCAGGTCAGGCATGAGGTGGTCAGCCAAATCCTAGTCCCCACAGCTTACCACGCTACCCAAGATACCCATCGTCGCCTTGCCCTCACGATCCTGCACAGCCATGCAACGCAGCCCACGCTTCAGCCTCTCCATGACACCAGACGCTGAGCGGGATACGCGAAATTATAGTGCCAACCCACTGCCGCCCAATTGCCTATACATGCTCTGCACAGTTTACTCCAGATTAATGCTAGCCTGGAGATGACTGGCCGGTATAGGCTAGTAGAAGGCCCGATGGCACTTACGCCAAACTCATAGCGGCGCACGACCACCGCCCCCTCAGTGTATTCGGTACCCCTCGCACGAGGAAAGAGAAAGAAGCGGGATAAGATGGGGTATGTGCCGGATTTTTCGATCCCAGCCCATCAGGACCTGAACTACGCAGCCATGTGTCAGACTAACATCACCCGAATGCCCCCTAACCCAACGCGGTTATCTGCACACAGACAACGTCCACCTAGACCTAATGGGCACAACTAACCGGGTCACGAGGTGGACGCAGTGCTGCCGGGGCAAGTGGCCCACTATATATCGCACTGACTGGACACATAATGCGCAGCGGTAACTTGAACGCTGTTATACAGGAATGCTTCCACTGCTTTTTCCTTTGGAAAAACTTGCTAACAAATTGGTATTCAGAATAAAAACATCCTGAAAACTGTGCATTGTGTAAGTGCATGTTTGCTAATATTGGCAGCTGTTCACATTCCTGGCTAACAGAATGCCTACTATTGCTGGATTCTGTCCATCAAAACACATTCTTTCAACACCCACAGAACAACAAATTTAAATAGCAGTCCTTCATTTACGTATTGCATCCTCTTCATCTTGTTTGAAGTATGCACACCACATAAAATGACTATTTTTATTTAAAGGGGTATTCCGAGAATATGAACGTCTGATACAAAAACCCATAATGCTATAAATAAATGACAAATAGTCATAAAATAGAGCTTAAATAGTTTGATTTTATGATTCACAAAATTTTATGACCTCTCTTAAGTAGGCAGAGTTATCACCAAAATGGCCGCCACTACAAACTACAAATCCCATGATCCTTCAGTTCTCAGTAACTCCTCCTCCCTCTTATGTTCTGCCCCCACTGATGATGTAACAGACTGTCCTGCTCTTTTACCATAGTAATGATGTGCAACTGCCATCGCTGCACATCACCAAAACACTAGTCACACTGGATGATCTGCAACCAACCGACTACAGACAAACTTAGTGGTGATCACATGACCTGCCTAGGCAGGTGCAGGACATGTGATGTGAACATGTGATCAGCGGCCATCTTCTGTCCTGTGTCTTTTCTGCACGGAGGAAGTTAACGGACTGATTAAAGGGCCAGTAGCATTTCTTTATTGCAGGGCAGGTCAGCAGCATTTTCTCCTAAGGGGAGCAAAATTTTAAATAACAACTAATTAAATATTACCTTATTTTAATGACCCATTTGTATATGAATTATGCCCATTCCTGGAATACCCCTTTAAGCTATATGGAAGACCTTCCACGTAACATTCGCTCTCATTGACTTACATTTAAAACGTAACTGAAAATTTACCTTTGATAACAATTCCAACAATACTGGTCTCATGCTGCTGGCTTCTTCCTAGCCTGAGATATAGCTGTTATATCCAACATTAGATTCAGATTCAGCTATTCCTGATGTGGGCGGGCACTTCCGGGTTGTGACATCACCTCAGGGCAATGAAGCCAAAACAGTACAGCATGTTTGTAATTGACCGACCTGAAGCATATGATGAATCACACCAAGTCCGTTCAAATTATGTAGGACAGCAGTTTGTCACTGGCCGACCTGAAGCATGTGATGAGTCACATGCCTGTGACATCACTACAGGTCCTATACTATTCTTTCCCCCAAAGTTGATTAATAAATTTGAATCTTTACACCACTCTTTTGTGGCTTCTAAGTAAAAGAGAACACATCTCCTAACATCTAAAGTCTGCCACTTTTTTTCACGTTCAGATTTAGGATTTGAACAAAAAGAGGGAAGAATAATTTCCTGTCTACGGTGGAAATCAGACACAACTTTGGGGAGGAAGAGGGGATCTAGTTTGAGAACTATCTTGTCGTCTAAAATTCTTAGAAAGGGTTCCCTGCGCGAGAGGGCATGAATTTCGCCCAATCTGCGAGCTGTGGTAATAGCAATTAGGAAGACCGTTTTAAACGTGAGGATTTTCATATTTACAGAGTCAAGAGGCTCAAAGGAAGGCTCTGTGAGGATATTTAGGACCAGCGAGAGATCCCAAGAAGGGACTGGGTTATGTATATGAGGTTTAATACGAGAACAGCCCTTAATGAATCTTTTAATCCATCTGTGATCTGCTAAGGGGAAATCAAAATATATACTTAAGGCCGAAATTTGGACTCTAAGGGTACTTGGTTTAAGGCCAAGAGAAAACCCTGCTTGTAAGAAATCTAAGATTTGACCTAAGTTTGGATTTTCTGGAGAAGGGGGGTAGTCCCCGCACCAAGTACAGAATTTCTTGAAGATTTTAGAATAAATAGCATTAGTCACTGGTTTCCTGCTTGCTTGAATAGTGCTGATCACTTCGGTAGAAAGGCCTTTGGTCATTAGGTATGCCCTCTCAGGATCCAGGCCGTAAGTTTTAGATGTCGTACGTCTTGATGGTACAGTGGAGGCCGAAATTTGGACTCTAAGGGTACTTGGTTTAAGGCCAAGAGAAAACCCGGCCTGTAAGAAATCTAAGATTTGACCTAAGTTTGGATTTTTTGGAGAAGGGGGGTAGTCCCCGCACCAAGTACAGAATTTCTTGAAGATTTTAGAATAAATAGCATTAGTCACTGGTTTCCTGCTTGCTTGAATAGTGCTGATCACTTCGGTAGAAAGGCCTTTGGTCATTAGGTATGCCCTCTCAGGATCCAGGCCGTAAGTTTTAGATGTCGTACGTCTTGATGGTACAGTGGACCCTGTAGAAGAAGATCCTGACGATAAGGTAGATGAACAGGATTATCTATAGCTAGTTCCTGAATGACCGGGAACCAACTTCTTTTTGGCCAGTATGGAGCAATAAGAATCATTAATACCTGCTCTGTTCTCAATCTCTGTAAGACTCTGGGAATCAGGGGTATGGGAGGAAAGGCATAGACTAACCCTGACCCCCATGAGTGACTGAAGGCATCTAGCCCTGTAGGAGAGCCCCTAGGGTCTAAGGAGAAGTATTTAGAGGACTTATTATTTAGGTGGGTCGCAAAAAGATCTAAGGTTGGAGATATAACAGATTTCCCTGAAGGTTTCTGGGTTTAGCGACCATTCATCTAATGTAACCCGGCTTAAGAAGTCTGCTTCTATATTTTCTGTACCCTTGAGATGGATAGCTGAGAGGGATAGAAGATATGTTTCCGCCCACCTAAAAATCTGATGATAAAACTGTCAAAGTTTTTGACTTTGTGCCCCCTTGTCTGCGCAGATAAGCTACTGTAGTAGTGTTATCAGAAAGGATTCTTACATGTTGATTTCTTATGTGTAAGTGGCTCTGTTTGAAGGTTTCTAGGACTGCCTTTAACTCTCGGAAGTTTGAGGACCTAGAGTGAGTCTGGCTGTCCCACTGACCTTGAAGATAGTGGCCTGCTAACACAGCCCCCCAACCTTTCAGGCTTGCATCTGTTCGTATTGTCAAGACCGGGGTTGGATTCCACCAAACTCCTTTCTCTAAGTTTATGGGATTCTTCCACCATGATAAGGAATGTTTGACTAAAAGGGGAATTTTTACCTTGTGGTCTAGATGTAGAGGGTTTTTGTCCCAGACACGGATTGTCCAAGCCTGCATAGTCCTTGTGTGGTTCTGAGCCCATGCCACGCACTGGATACAGGACGTCAGAAGACCCAGAAGACTCAGAGCCGCTCGAATGCTACACGACTCTTTTTTCTGGAAGAGACTCACATTTTCCTTTATTTTTTGGATCTTTTCTTTCGGTAGGAAAGAACTCTGTTTCACTGAATCTAGTTTCACCCCTAGAAACTTTTTTACTTTCTCTGGTTTTAATTCTGATTTTTTCTCGTTTATGACCCAGCCTAAGTCCTGGAGGAGGCCTACCTGAAGGGGAGTTTTTAGTTCTAATTCGGTTTTGGCAACTAGAAGTAGGTCGTCTAGGTAAGGTACTATAACTATGCCCCTCAACCTTAGTTGGGCCACTACCTCTACCATAATTTTTGTGAAAATACGAGGGGCCGAAGAGATCCCAAATGGTAAGGCCTTGAATTGATAATGAAGTATTTTTCCCCCCGGGGAACGAACTGTGAATCTGAGATATTTTTGGTGATCCTGACAGATAGGGACGTGATAGTACGCGTCTTTTAGATCTATTGTACATAAAAGATAATTTTGACCTATTAGGGGGGTTGCTGACTTTATCGATTCCATTTTGAAGTGTTTGTATTTGATAAACCTGTTTAATTTCTTCAGGTTTATAATTAGTCGGTAAGACGCATTGGTTTTTTTTACTAAAAATAGAGGGGAATAAAATCCTTCCCCTATTTCTGCCTCCTGGACTGGAACAATCACATCCATCTGACGTAACTGCTGGATGTTGGTCCAGAGTTGGAGAGTTTGGTTTTTTGAAAGTTTTGGTGGGTTCTGAAAATGTTGTGGGGGAATATGGAGAAATTCTACCCTGTAACCTGACTGGATGGTCTGGAGTATCCAAGGGTTTGGGCAGATTTTTTCCCATTCGGACCTGAAATAGGAAAGTCTCGGGGTTGGAGAAGAACCCGTGACCTGCCCCTCCTTTTGCGTAGCTCCATCTCCCCGTTTTCCCTTTGCCCCTAAAGGGAGTTTTCTCTTCTTTGGAAGTACGAAAGGGATAGGAGGGTTTTTTAGGGGTAGGTTTATTTACCGGAAACCCCTTCTTTCTGTCAGCAGCTTTTTCTAGAATGGAGTCTAATTCGCTGCCAAACAAAGCATAGACTTATATTTTATATCACCCCCCCCCCCCACTGTTTTAACCAGAGAGATCTCCGGACAGAATTGGTTAAGGCCGCCTCTTTGGCCGAAAACCTTAGAACCTCCGCCGAAGCATCCGCTAGAAATGCTGTGGCAGATTTGAGGAGGGGTAAAGATTCTATAATGGATTCTCTTGAGGTCTTATTTACAAGATGGGATTCTAATTCTGATAGCCAGAAATATAGAGTCCTGGCGACAGAAGTGGAGGCAATGTTGGTCTTAATATTCAATGAAGACGTCTCCCAAGCCCTTTTTAGCAAGGCATCAGATTTACGATCAAGTGGTCTTTTAAGTGGGCACTATCTTCAAATGGGAGATCCGTTTTTTTTAACTACCTTAGCGACCTGAATGTCAACTTTAGGTATTTCACCCCATAATGCATTATCCTCAAATTGTAATCTGTTTCGGAATTCTCTAGGAATCGAAATCCTTTTTTCTGGTTCCTTCCATTCTCCTAACACAAATCTTTTAACGTGTCAACTACTGGAAAGAAACTTTTCTTTCTATATTTTAGTCCCCCAAAGAGGTCATTCTGAACTGAAGTGGGTTCTGACACATTTTCTATTTCTAATGTGTTTCTCAGGGCTTTTAATAGGTTGTCTAGGTCTTCAGACGCAAATAAGTATTTTGTGTGCCCCTGATCCTTGGAATGTACCTCCTCTAAGTCTTCTTCCAGTCTTTCATTCATAGAACCGGAAGGAAAATCTGAATCCTGATCAGAAGGGGACGAATGAATATATCTAGGTTTTTTCCTAGGTGGTTCGGGTAAGTGAGCAGCAATAGAGGAGGATACCTCCTCTTTTATTGCGGATCTAATTTCATCCATTAAGGACGGTCTTTCCTCCTTTAAAATTTTAGCTAGACAGTCTGGACATAGACTTTCTATAATCCTCAGACAATTTAGAATTACATAGGGCACATCTTATAGAGGGTTTTTTTAAGGGGTTTATCTCTCTCTCTCTGTTCTTTCTCCTTAGGTTCTTTTAGCTCTTTCCCCTAAGAGAAGCATACATGCAGTGTATAGCCTGCCAGCCGCCTGCAGTGTATAGCCTGCCAGCCCGCCTGTAGTGTATAGCCTGCCAGCCCTCCTGAGGTATATAGCCTGCCATCCCCTGCCCCCAATATAATGCCTGTAAGAAAAAAACAAACCGTGTACTCACCTTCCGATGCCCCTGGCAGGTCCCCTTCTATACAGCGATGCTCCGACATCGGCTTCGTGTCCACGCGCAGTCCGCCGCAGGCACCATGACGGCAGCCACTCGCTGGCATCATAGTGTGTGCCAATGGGACACGGAGCCAATCCGGAGCATCGCTGTAAAGAAGAGGACCTGACTCGAGTATAAGCCGAGGTAAGGTTTTTCAGCACATTTTTTTTTTTTTGTGCTACAAACCTCGGCTTATACTCGAGTATATATACGGTAATTCAGGGCTTGTATGCCAAAAATAATCCCGTACAAATCCTGATAAACGACCCCATAGAACCTATCTTTACAGTGAATGTTTAATTTAATGGTCCTGTAACTAGAGAGCAATATATAATGCAAAATAAACCTCTTTGTTTTGTGGAATAAGGAAAAACAAAAAAAACTGAAACGGTGCAGTCTACAATGCATAGGAACTTTGATCCTCTAATGACTTCAAAAAAATATTTATTAAAATTACATATCCATTAAAATCTTTTTGGTCGATGAATTTAGGGTCTATAACCCTTTTTCAAAATAATAATGTCCTTATGCCAGCTAAATATCTACAAGTAACTAATTTCTTTAATGAGGTGAGTATTGGCCTGTTTTATGATAGCCTCATTTTGGCATCATAGATATCTTTTTGAGGCCAGGGTATTTAAATGTGTATGCTTTGCTTATTTGTCAATCTGTTTGTCTTGTAAAATGCTTATAGACCTGAAACACATTGACCTAACAGATTTTAATGGATATGTAAATTTAAGAAATAATTTATTTCGGAGATTAGAGGATCTAAGTTCCTATGCATTGTGAATTGCGCCATTCCATCTTTTTTCTCTTTTCCTATTCCATGAACTTTGCCGTGTTCTCTTTATTAAAGCAACGTGTATAATCAAACATTTAGCTTCTCTCATCCTGTTTTTATTATTTGTCTATTGCGTCTTAATTGGACCATATTGTGTATGTGTGTGCAATTCTGTTTTCGTGCATTTTTTTTTATTAGATATTCCCTGGATTCAGTTTCTTTAATTTACATGTATTATGTCAAAGATAATCGTAGAGGAATTCAACATGTGTTTTAGTGTGATATTTTAGCTTTATTGCGTTAGTGGAATGTTCTCCAACATGTAACTAAGATAATTATCATTATTTTGTCATGGTCTTCACAGCTGCTTTCTGGGGTGATATTGCTTTGGATGAAGAGGACTTGAAATGGTTTCAAGTTAACAAATCTATTGATTCTGGAGAACCAGGAAATAACCATACGGATCGTACTGCAGGTTAGTGATCATAAAAATCAGTTTATTTTCAGTTTGTCAATTTTAATGCTTTCCAATAACAATGTTCATCTGTTTAATGCAACAAAAATGCAGGTTTAGGTTTCTGCCTGAACGCGAACAATTTTGCAAGTAGCTTATTTTAGTAATTCATTAATAAAAGAATTTTTTAGAATTGTCAATAAGAGGAGGCATGGAGGGGAAGTTGCTTCTCTTTTGATGTTACCTGTAAGGTCAATGTATCCTCTGCTGCGGTCTGTCCTTATATATTAGAAGAGGGACACCATAACATTTAGGACTAATATATACCTTTTCAACCAAGCTATATAGTGTTGCTGTATATCAGTGATGGCTAACCTATGGCACTGGTGCCAGAGGTGGCACTCAGAGCCCTTTCTGTGGGCACTCAGGCCATCACCAGAGATGACTCCATGTATCTTCCTGCAGTCCCAGACAGCCCAGGACTTGCTGTGCACAGAGCTATTTTAAAGTGACAGCTGTACCTGGGACTGTTTTCTGCTGTATTGGTGTCCTAAGAGTGCTGGTATCAATGAAAGCTGTGACAGAGAAGGGAGTATAAATCACAAATTAAATTTCTGTGTTGGCACTTTGCGATAAATAAGTGGGTCTTTGTTGTAGTTTGGGCACTTGGTCACTAAAAGGTTTGCCAACACTGCTGTATATGGTAGATTAGTAATTGGTCTATGAAAGGGGAAAATGGTAAAGTAATGAAAAATGTTCCAAACGTTGCTTAGCCGGATCCCTATGGACTGTTGGAAAATCACACAGGTCAATGATTAAACCTATTTGTCTTTATTTCTTCATTAAAATCTTTTTTTGCCTTAAGTGTGGATAAAGTTTCGAGCTGACCTCTGCTCTTGGTCATAACATGAGAAACAAAAAAGTTGAAGAAATGGGTTCATAGAGCAGGGAAGATGTATAATAGACACAAAAATCACCCAGAATCACAAATATAGAACTCGCAGTAAGAACAAAATATAAGTGTGTGTTTCTGCTGCCTAATGTGTATATGGGATTGTAAATAAGTATTTTGTGTGCCCCTGATCCTTGGAATGTACCTCCTCTAAGTCTTCTTCCAGTCTTTCATTCATAGAACCGGAAGGAAAATCTGAATCCTGATCAGAAGAGGACGACTGAATATATCTAGGTTTTTTCCTAGGTGGTTCGGGTAAGTGAGCAGCAATAGAGGAGGATACTTCCTCCTTTATTGCGGATCTAATTTCATCCATTAATGACGATCTTTCCTCCTTTAGAATTTTAGCTAGACAGTCTGGACATAGACTCTTTCTATAATCCTCGGACAATTTAGAATTACAGAGACCACATCTTTTAGAGGGTTTATTAAGGGGTTTATCTCTCTCTCTCTCTCTCTGTTCTTTCTCCTTAGGTTCTTTTTGCTCTTTTCCCTAAAAGAAGCATACATGATAACAGTCAATAGACAGGTATGAAATGTACGAGTGAGAGAGAGAAGCGGTCAGCCCAGGGCTTGTACTTACGGGTACCAGGACCTGGAACAGGTTGGATGCGTCATCAGCCATGTTGCTGGAAGCACCAGAGCCACCCGAGATAGGGTTCACCAGGGACGCTATATGAGTGATCTGGCGTGCCTGGAGAGGCTCTTCCCTCCTCCCCCTTCCAGTTTTTTACCGGAAGTGATCGGACTCCTGGACTGTGTCCGAGTCCTCCGGAGTCGGGCCTTCGGGGCCGCCCCTGATAACGTGCCCGGCGCCCTGGTGACGTGACTACCGGAAGTCGCGTCATCCCTGATGACGCGCCCCGACTTCTGGTACGCGGCTACTCCGGAACCGCGCACCTGAGCCACGCGCGCCACCATAATGAATACCTGCCCTTCTGCTAGAACCCTCCACCTGCCGAGGACCGACGCCCGGACTCGAACGCCGGTCCCCAAACAGAAGAAAAGGCTCCAGCTAGCAGGTATCACCATTCTGCTGCTCGCCCCCCCCCCCCCCCCTCTTTCCCCTAAGAAAAGCATACATGATAACAGTCAATAGACAGGTATGAAATGTATGGTGAGAGAGAGAGCGGTCAGCCCAGGGCTTGTACTTACGGGTACCAGGACCTGGAACAGGTTGGATGCGTCATCAGCCATGTTTGCTGGAAGCATCAGAGCCACCCGAGATAGGTTTCTCCAGGGACGCTATAAGTGATTACTGGCGCGTCTGGAGAGGCTCGTCCCTCCTCCCCCTTCCGGTGTGAGTACGAGTCCACGGAGCCGGGCCTTCGGGTCCGCCCCTGATGACGTGACCCCGGCGCCCTGGTGACGCGCTTACCGGAAGTCGCGTCATCCTGATGACGCGACGCGGCCCGACTTCCGGTACGCGGCCACTCCGGAACCGCGCACCTGAGACGCACGCGCGCGCGCCACCATCACCTACTGTTTGCCAGAACCCTCCATCTGCCGAGGACCGACGCCCGAACTCGAACGCCGGTCCCCAAACAGAAAAAAGGCTCCAACTAGCAGGTATTTCAGTCTGCCTGCTTGTCCCCCCGTATCCGGCCCAGCATTAGTCTCCCGGGACCGCTGGATGGGCTGGATGACGCGGGGGGTGGGAAGGAGGTGTTTTTTGTTCCCCTCCACTCGGTTGTGGAGGCGGAACTCAGCAAAAATAAAAGAAAAATGTAAAAAGGTAAAAAAGTAAAAATTTTAAATCTCTTGTGTCTCCATAAGGAGACTCTCTTGCATCCTATATCCCGTAGGGACAGGAAGACACTGGTGTTGGGTGCTAGGGAGGAGCTTTTAATCTCTTGCACTTCCTGTCCCTACAGGATATAGGAGCATCCTCCAGGTGGGGGCCGTCATGGAACGTGGTGGAAATGAATGTTCTCTTCTCTTTAGCAATGGTGTGCTCAAGGTGTGATTCAACACACTTGACCCCTTTTTCATGTTCTATATTGTCCCTACAGGATATAGGAGCATCCTCCAGGTGGGGGCCGTCATGGAACGTGGTGGAAATGGAGCTTAAATAGTTTGATTTTATGATTCACAAAATTTTATGTCCTCTCTTAAGTAGGCAGAGTTATCACCAAAATGGCCGCCACTACAAACTACAAGTCCCAAGATCTTTTAGTTCTCAGTAACTCCTCCTCCCTCTTATGTTCTGCCCCCACTGATGATGTAACAGACTTTCCTGCTCTTTTACCATAGTAATGATGTGTAACTGCCATCGCTGCACATCACCAAAACACTAGTCACACTGGATGCACTGCAACCAACCGACTACAGCCAAACTTAGTGGTGATCACATTATCTGCCTAGGCAGGTGCAGGACATGTGATGCGAACATGTGATCAGCGGCCATCTTCTGTCCTGTGTCTTTTCTGCGCGGAGGAAGTTAACGGACTGATTAAAGGGCCAATAGCTTTTTAATTCTTCATTGCAGGGTATGTCAGCAGCATTTTCTCCTAACGGGAGCAAAATTTTAAATAACAACTAATTATATATTACCTTAATTTAATGACCCATTTGTATATGAATTATGCCGATTCCTGGAATACCCCTTTAAGCTATATGGAAGACCTTCCACGTAACATTCGCTCTCATTGACTTACATTTAAAACGTAACTGAAAATTTACTGACAAAAAATAGTTTCCGCACAGCTGGAGAGAGCCTTTGATAATAATTCCAACTATACCGGTCTCATGCGGCTGGCTTCTTCCTAGCCTGAGATATAGCTGTTATATCCAGCATTAGATTCAGATCCAGCTATTCCTGATGTGGGCGGGCACTTCCGGGTTGTGACATCACCTCAGGGCAATGAAGCCAAAACAGTACAGCATGTTTGTAATTGACTGACCTAAAACATATTATGAATCACACCAAGTCCTTTCAAATGATGCAGGACAGCAGTTTGTCATTGGCCGACCCTAAGCATGTGATGAGTCACATGCCTGTGACATCACTACAGGTCCTATAGGGGGAAACATTTGAGGTGACAGGACACTCTTGACGCAGGTTGCTATGGCTATAACTCGTTGCAGCACTGGTATGAGTGATGCGCACGACAGAAACATGCGAACCAAATTGCCGCCTTCCTGTTCCTATTGACAGGTCTCACTGCGAGGACATCTGCTGTATAGAACTAGTATTTGGGCTCTGTCAGCCAGTATTCAACTACAGACATATAAAACTTTGTTTACTATAGGAAAGTGTTTTTTTCATGTCACCAGGTTAAGGTCCTTTACCCCCTTTACCATTTGCATAATATACTCCATGTATGTGTCTGATCACATGAAGTCACTGGAGAATGGGGAAGAGTAGAATTTGATGGAGGCATTCTGTGATTTCATGTACTTGAAATGCTGAACATAAGGTAGCATAAGGCATGGGGAGGTGTAGATGGGAGGGGCAAGCTGAGCAGGACACCCCATTCCCCTTCTTGTTGCCAGGTAATATACAGAATGGAAATGTTGACTTTATGGGGCTGTGAGGAAACAATCTTTTAGCTACAATAAGGGTGTTAGTCACACATGCTGTATTTGTAAATCTGGTGACTGGTTCCCTTTAAATTACATACAAACTGAATTTATTGTTGCAGTATATTCATGTACATCAAGCTATTGGGCAAAACTTAATAAATCCTTCCCCAATCATTTATATTCAAAGCAAACCTACATTTTCTAAAAATAGAATTTCTGTTTTGTGTCCCTCTCTTTGTAAATTAGCCTTTGTTTAAGCTTAGGTGGAAACCTAGCTGCCACTATTACGGACCCCTTCCCACCTCAGCAAAGAGGTAAAGTGGACAAGAAGCACTTTTCTTTAAAAATATATTTAAAGTTTTCTTGTATTTGTACTACAAATTTAGCAATTGTCAAAATATTAGGGACCATGAAGGTAGTATGAAGCTCCTACACCGCATACAAGTAACATTGTCTATAGCACTTTTCAAAAAACTTTATGGCATATTTTTACATTCCCAAATGATTAAAGGAAACCTACCATTTGATTTCATACATTATGAAGCACACACCTTGAGAATGCTGTAGCTACACGGATGCAGGATCATTCTTGTTTAATCCCGGAGTGAGTGGTTTTGCTGATAAACACAATTATTAACATTCCAGGACCTTGGTAAAGCTGGGACAGCATGGCTGCAATTACAGAGCTTGAAATTACAAAGGGAGGTTAGTCAAGCACTGATAAACCTGAACTGGATCACTCTACACAGCAGCAGTCACGTGCTAAAACAAGCCACTGAAGAGCCTCAGAAGCGAGAAAGCTTCTCTATCATAATGTATACTCTGTTTTATCATCAAAACCACCAGCACAAGGATAACCAAGATATGATCCTGCATCAGTGTAGCTACAGCATCTCAAGTTGTTTTTTTGCTTCATAATCGCATCAAATCAATTGGTAGCTTTACTTTAAGCTAAATTAAATGTATAAATCTTGTTTTTTTTGAATAAAACATTATAATGATAAACAAAGAAAGCTTAAAGGGGTATTCCAGGAATAAGCATATTCAAATGGGTCACTAAATATAAGCTATTCTGTAATTAATTATTTAAAATTTAGCTCCACTTAGCAATGTTGAGGACTTAATGAAAGTTAATGAAGAGTTAAAATGCTACTGGGCCCTTTCATCAGTCCTTTGACTCTGTCCCGGTTGAGAAGACACAGGACAGAAGATGCCGCTGGTCACAGTCCACATCACATGTCCTGCACCTGCCGCGCGGGCAGAGATGTGTGATCGTCACTATATTTTGCTTTAGTGGGTTGGTTGCAGTGATCCAGTATAGCTGGTGTTTGTGGTGAGATGTCATCTCAGTGAGTGAGGGCCCTGATCGTAAGAGCTTAAAGTCTGAGGATGAAGGGTGACACAAGAGGTTAAGAGCTTATATAATGGTCCGCTATTCTTATATATATAGTGAGCCGTATAGAATAATTTATAAATAAAATTCTGCTGCCTGAACCAGCCAGCAGCCGCCATCTTATATACAAAGTCCAAGTGAAAAGACTGCAGAGAAGCCTGAAGCTTGGTATATTCTCTTTTGTTTGCCGGATAACAAGAGAGTAAACACATTGATGGGTTAGTAAAGGGAGAGTTAAAACTTCATGCAGTTAGCGAATGCGATAGGCTTGCATAAAGAGATGGGTTTTAAGAGCACGTTTGAACCTTTAAAGGTTTGGATTTTGTCTGATAGTCCGGGGAAGGTTTTCCATAGAATGGTGCGCTTGGGAGAAGTACTGGGACATCTGTGAGAGGTTTAAATTAAGTAGTGATTAATCTACATCACTGGCAGATCGAAGAGCACGGTTAGGTAATAGACTGATATGAGAGAATAAGAGATTGGGAGGTGAGAGCTTTGTGGATAGGGTGATTATTTTAAACTGTATGCTAAAGGAGACGGGCAACCAGTGCAGTGATTTACACAACTGGTGGCATCCGTGCAGCGTTTGGTCTGAAAGATGAGCCTGGCTGCTAATTTAAGAATAAGTCATGTTCTCTTATTGCTATCAATTTAAAGGTTGAACTCCACTAATCCTTTTGCGACAGATCACAGCAATTAGCAACATGATTGGTAAATATTGTTTTTATATTCAGAAATGTCGCTTTATAATTTGGTTTCATCTTATATTCAACATGAGCGTCATGAAAATATTATGTTTTACTTTATGTGGAATCATTCAAACAGTACTTTGGCAGCAGAAATTGAATTTGAGGCGAAGGTTTACTTATTCCACTCACATGTTATAATTTTGAATGAACAAATTGAATTTTAGTTTTATGTGAAAGTTTTTCCAGACACTACAGCTGGAGTAAGCCCAGATAGAATCAGCTGAAAAAACACCTGCTCCAGTAATTCCATTCCAAATAAAATTTAGCATTGAGGGTTTTCAAAAAGATTGTTTGTCTCAATTTAAATAAACCAATGTAATTGTACACCAAATTGGTCATTTTGAAATGTCCAAAAACTAGACATCAACTTGTTTCCTGAAGTGTACAGCACATTGTTGTTCCAGAAAGACTTGTGCCTTACATTCATTCTCTAATTTTGATTGTTATCATTGTATTTTTTCTCCGGGACCAAAATATGTGTTACATTCACAATGTGTTACATTCTGGAGTTACATTCACACTAAATATACCTGTCTGACTTGCAATCACAATTCATACATTGCATACAAACCTATAGGGGCAAGCACTTGTGCCCAGCATATAGAGAGTCTCGGCGTGACCGAGGCGTCAGGGCAATTCATCTTCAGGCTCTGCTGGGTGGAAGTGGCCCCACAGCCTTCAAACTTTCTTGCCCAACTTGCGTGAAGGTGGTGTGAGGGGAAAATAATGGCAATTACCGTATATAATCGATATGAGCTGACCCGATATAAGCCAAGACTTCTAATTTTTACATAAAACTGGAAAAACCTATTGACGAGTAGATGCCAAGGGTTGAAATGCATTGGTCACAGCCTCCCCAGTAATAGCCAGCAACCCGCCTGTAGTGTATAGCCTGCCATCCCCCGCCTTATAGTGTATAGGCCCTGCCAGCCGCCTTAGTGTATAGCCTGCCCCGCCTGTAGTGTATAGCTGTCCAGCCGCCTGTTATGATAGCCTGCCAGCCGCCTGTAGTGTATAGCCTGCCAGCCGCCTTAGTGTATAGCCGCGCCAGTCCGCCTGCAGTGTATCATGCCTGCACGCCTGCAGTTTCCTAGTATGAGCCTGCCAGCCCGCCTAGATACTGCCACTATGGGGTATATGCCTGCCATCCCCTGCCCCAATAAATGCCTGTAAGAAAAAAACAAAACGTGTACTCCACCTTCCGTGCCCCTGGCAGGTCCCCTTCTATACAGCGATGCTCCGACATCGGCTTCTGTCCACGCGCAGATCCGCCGCAGCACCATGTCGGCAGCCACTCGCGGCATCATAGTTGTGTTGCCAATGGACACGGAGCCAATCCGGAGCATCGCTGTAAAGAAGAGGACCTGACCTAGTATAAGCCAGGTAAGGTTTTTCAGCACATTTTTTTTTTTTTGTGCTACAACTCGGCTTATACTCGAGTATATATACGGTATCAGGGCTTGTATGCCAAATAATCCCGTACAATCCTGATAAACGACCCATAGAACCTATCTTACAGTGAATGTTTAATTTAATGGTCCTGTAACTAGAGAGCATTATTAATGCAAAATAAACCTCTTTGTTTTGTGGAATAAGGAAAAACAAAAAAAACTGACACGGTGCAGTCTACAATGCGTAGAACTTGATCCTCTAATGACTTCAAAAAATATTTATTAAAATTACATATCCATTAAAATCTTTTTGGTCGATGAATTTAGGGTCTATAACCCTTTTTCAAAAATAAGTAATTCCTTATGCCAGCTAATATCTACAAGTAATAATTTCTTTATGTAGGTGAGTTGGCCTGTTTTTTGATAGCCTCATTTTGGCATCAATAGATATCTTTTGAGGCCAGGTATTTAAATGTGTATGCTTTGCTATTGTCAATCTGTTTGTCTTGTAAAATGCTTATAGACCTGAAACAATTGACCTAACAGATTTTAATGGAATATGTAATTTAAGAAAATAATTTATTTTCGGAGATTAGAGGACTAAGTTCCTATGCATTGTGAATTGCGCCATTCCATCTTTTTCTCTTTTCCTATTCCATGAAGTTTGCCGTGTTCTCTTATTAAAGCACGTGTATAATCAAACATTTAGCTTCTCTCATCCCTGTTTTTTATAATTTGGTCTATTGCGTCTTAATTGGACCATATTGTTATGTGTGTGGCAATTCTGTTTTCGTGCATATTTTTTATTAGATATTCCCTGGATTCAGTTTCTTTTCTAATTTACATGTATTATGTCAAAGATAATCTATAGGATTCAACATGTGTTTTAGTGTGATATTTTAGCTTTATTGCGTTAGGTGGAATGTTCTCCAACATGTAACTAAGATAATTTAGCATTATTTTGTCATGGTCGTTCACAGCTGCTTTCTGGGGTGATATTGCTTTGGATGAAGAGGACTTTGGAAATGGTTTCAGTTAACAAATCTATTGATTCTGGAGAACCAGGAAGACACCATACGGATCGTACTGCAGGTTAGTGATCATAAAAACCTGTTTTTTTCAGTTTTTGTTAATTTTAATGCTTTCCAATAACAATGTTTCATCTGTTTAATTGCAACAAAAATGCAGGTTTAGGTTTCTCCGCCTGAACGCGAACATTTTGCAAGTAGCGTTATTTTAGTAATCATTAATAAAAGAATTTTTAGAATTGTCATAGAGGAGGCATGGTGGGGAAGTTGCTTCTCCTTTTGATGTACCTTAAGGTCAATGTATCCTCTGCTGCGGTCTGTCCTTATATATTAGAAGAGGGACACCATACATTTAGGACTAATATATACCTTTTCAACCAAGCTATATAGTGTTGCTGTATTCATGATGGCTAACCTATGGCCTGGTGCCAGAGGTGGCACTCAGAGCCCTTTCTTGTGGGCACTCAGGCCATCACCAGAGATGACTCCATGTATCTTCCTGCGTCCCATACAGCCCAGGACTTGTGCTGTCACGAGCTATTTTAAAAGTGACAGCTGTACCTGGAACTGTTTTCTGCTGTATTGGTGTCCTAAGAGTGCTGGTATCAATGAAAGCTGTGACAAGAGAAGGGAGTATAAATCACAAATTAAATTTCTGTGTTGGCACTTTGCGATAAATAAGTGGGTCTTTGTTGTAGTTTGGTGGCACTTGGTCCTAAAAGGTTGCCAACACTGCTGTATAGGGTATTATATTGGTCTATGAAAGGGGAAAATGGTAAGAGTAATGAAAAATGTTCCAAACGTTTGCTTAGCCGGATCCCTATGGACTGTTTGGAAAATCCCACAGTCCATGATTAAACCTATTGTCTTTATTCTCTTTTTTAAAAATCTTTTTTTGCCTTAAGTGTGGATAAAGTTTCGATGGCTGACCTCTGCTCTTGTCCTAACTGAGAACAAAAAGTTGAGAAATGGGTTCATAGAGCAGGGACATGTATAGAAGACATCAAAAATCACCCAGCTCACAATATATAGAACTCGCAGTAAGAAACAAAATATAGTGTGTGTTTTCTGTTCTGCTGCCTAATGTGTATATGGGATTGTCATCAATTCCGTATACTACATTGCTACTGCATTATTTGCCATTTTTTCAATTCGGCAGGTAATGTGGAACATATACGTCACCTTAATGACACTTGATGCAACCCAGTGGGAAGCTTAAATCAGTTAAGCTGGAACTTTTATATTATTCATCAAATGGCGGAAAGTCATTCTAGATAACCGTAGTAGATCTGATGTCCTTTAGATGTTTGATGTGTCAGTGAAATGTATCATAACAGTTTCAGGTTATTAATGAAGGAGGAGGGGAATAATGGAATTTTCCTGTCCCTTAGTTTGCAAGATTCACAAATTGGGATTTCCTCCCATCGCGCCCCAATATATCAGCTTTGACTTCCATAGTTCTACAACCTTTGGGGTTTGTATTTTGAGTAAAATGCTACTAAACATATGAATATGTTTGTTTGGCAAGGCAGTTATTTGTAGGTAACGTGAGGTATGTGCTGCTTTATATGCACCTGAATTTCAGATACCCTTGCAATAATGGTTTTACCCTAGACTCATATTCTGATCTGAGGAACTATGAATATATATGATGATGTCACAAAACACCATAGTCATAATTTTTCACATAAAAGTGAACGGTCCTGGTTGATATGCAACACAAAACCACCCCACAAACCCTTATGGGCTGTGTTTAGGTGTTCCAACTCTTCCTAGATGGTAAAAAACATAAAAATAAAAAAAAACCACAATTTGCATGGCAATACCCTATAACCCACTGCGCAATGCTTCAAGTAAAGGTGTGTGGTAACCCTGGCTTCATACCTGATACATGCACAATGAACTGGGATGTCTGTCTGCTTCGTTGAAGCATTGTGAGAGGATGCGCTATGCAGAGATCCGATGTTTGTCCACTAAAGCACACCGGACTCAAATCTTATAAAATGTTTAGTTTCGTACATTCCAAGAGATTTTACAAGGGGGATATCTAAAACTGTTCTTACTATTGAGCAGCTGCTGCACCCAAATGTCTAGGTTCCCACCTGTTTGTGGTGTCGGTCCCCTAATTCCATTTTTTAACGCAAAAAATGACCGAAGTAAAACTTGCTTAAAGTAAAACTGTAAGTTTAAAACGTTTGCCTACCTTTGCAGTAAGCAAAAATAGCTTTCATAATTTTACTATTATTTCAACTAGAAGGGGTTTTACCTTATCCATCTCCATTTGCTATGCTTCCAGCTGCCATTAGAAACCATATAGAACAGCTAGAGACAACAGGAGGCTTGTTGAAGTGCTAAAAACACCTCCTCCCCACCCCCCGCGCCATCCGGCCCATCCAGCGGTCCCGGGAGACTAATGCTGGGCCAGATACGGGGGAGCAAGCATCAGAATGGTGATACCTGCTAGCTGGAGCCTTTTCTTCTGTTCGGGGACCGGCGTTCGAGTCCGGGCGTCGGTCCTCGGCAGGTGGAGGGTTCTAGCAGAAGGGCAGGCTTTCATTATGGTGGCGCGTGCGCGGCTCAGGTACGCGGTTCCGGAGTAGCCACGTATCGGAAGTCGGGGCGCGTCATCAGGGATGACGCGACTTCCGGTAGTCACGTCACCAGGGCGCCGGGCACGTCATCAGGGGCGGCCCCGAAGGCCCGACTCCGGAGGACTCGGACACAGTCCAGGAGCCCGATCACTTCCGGTCAAACCGGAAGGGGGAGGAGGGAAGAGCCTCTCCAGGCACGCCAGATCACTCATATAGCGTCCCTGGTGAACCCTATCTCGGGTGGCTCTGGTGCTTCCAGCAACATGGCTGATGACGCATCCAACCTGTTACAGGTCCTGGTACCCGTAAGTACAAGCCCTGGGCTGACCGCTTCTCTCTCTCTCATACATTTCATACCTGTCTATTGACTGTTATCATGTATGCTTCTCTTAGGGAAAAGAGCAAAAAGAACCTAAGGAGAAAGAACAGAGAGAGAGAGATAAACCCCTTAAAAAACCCTCTAAAAGCATACTGAGCGTAGGGTAGGCCAATGACAACTGCGTGTCCCTGCATCATTGAACGGACTTGGTGTGATTCATAATATGTTTTAGGTCAGTCAATTACAAAACATGCTGTACTGTTTTGGCTTCATTGCCCTGAGGTGATGTCACAACCCGGAAGTGCCCGCCCACATCAGGAATAGCTGGTCTGAATCTATGCTGGATATAACGCTCATATCTCAGGCTAGGAAGAACCAGCGCATGAGACCGGTATAGTTGGAATTATTATCAAGGACTCTCTCCAGCTGTGCGGAAACTATTTTTGTCAGTAATTTTCAGTTACGTTTTAAATGTAAGTCAATGAGAGCGAATGTTACGTGGAGGTCTTCCATATAGCTTAAAGGGGTATTCCAGGAATCGGACATAATTCATATACAAATGGTCATTAAAAAGGTAATATATAATTAGTTGTTATTTAAAATTTTGCTCCCGTTAGGAAAATGCTGCTGACATCCCTGCAATGAAGAATTAAAAGCTATTGGCCCTTTAATCAGTCCGTTAACTTCCTCCGCGCAGAAAAGACACAGGACAGAAGATGGCCGCTGATCACATGTTCGCATCACATGTCCTGCACCTGCCTAGGCAGAATATGTGATCACCACTAAGTTTGTGTAGTCGGGTTGGTTGCAGTTATCCAGTGACTAGTGTTTTTGGTGATGTGCAGCGATGGCAGTTACACATCATTACTATGGTAAAAGAGCAGGAAAGTCTGTTACAATCATCAGTGGGGCAGAACATAAGAGGAGGAGGAGTTACTGAGAACTAAAGATCTTGGGACTTGTAGTTTGTAGTGGCGGCCATTTGGTGATAACTCTGCCTATAAGAGAGGACATAAAATTTGGAATCATAAAATCAAACTATTTAAGCTGCCATTTCCACCACGTTCCATGACGCCCCCACCTGGAGATGCTCCTATATCCTGTAGGGACAGGAAGTTGCAAGAGATTAAAAGCTCTCCCTAGCACCCAACCAGTGTTCTCCTGTCCCTACGGATATAGGATGCAAGAGAGTCTCCTTATGGAGACAAGAGTATTTTTAAAATCTTTACCTTTTATTTTTTACTTTTTTACCTTTTTACTTTTTATCTTTTGCTAATAGTTCCGCCTCCACAACCGAGTGGAGGGGAACAAGAAAACACCTCCTCCCCACCCCCCAAGAAAACACCTCCTCCCCACAAGAAAACACCTCCTCCCCACCCCCCGCGCCATCCAGCGGTCCCGGGAGACTAATGCTGGGCCGGATACGGGGGGGCAAGCAGCAGAATGGTGATACCTGCCAGCTGGAGCCTTTTCTTCTGTTCGGGGACCGGCGTTCGAGTCCGGCGTCGGTCCTCGGCCGGGTGGAGGTTCTGGCAGAAAGGCAGATATCATTATGGTGGCGCTACGCGGCTCGGTGCGCGTTCCAAGTAGCCGCGTTACCGGAAGTCTGGTCACCTATCAGGGATGACGCGACTTCCGGTATCACGTCACCAGGGCGCCGTGCACTCATCAGGGCGCGGCCCCGAAGGCCCGGCTCCGAGGACTCTGACACATCCGAAGCCGATCACTTCCGCGTCAAACCGGAAGGGGGAGGAGGGAAGAGTCCTCTCCAGGCACGCCAGATAACACATATAGCGTCCCTGGTGAACCCTATCTCGGGTGGCTCTGGTGCTTCCAGCACATGGCTGATTGACGCATCCACATGTTCCAGGTCCTGGTACCCGGTAAGTACAAGCCCTGGGCTGACCGCTTCTCTCTCTCACTCATACATTCATCACTCTCTATGACTGTTATCTAGTATGCTTCTCTTAGGGAAAAGCAAAAGAAACCTAAGGAGAAAGAACAGAGGAGAGAGAGAGATAAACCCTTAAAAAACCTCTAAAAGATGTGCCCTATGTAATTCTAAATTGTCTGAGGATTATAGAAAGAGTCTATGTCCAGACTGTGTAGCTAAAATTCTAAAGGAGGAAAGGAAGAAAATGAAATTAGATCCGCAATAAAAGAGGAGGTATCCTCCTCTATTGCTGCTCACTTACCCGAACCACCTAGAAAAAACCTAGATATATTCAGTCGTCCTCTTCTGATCAGATTCAGATTTTCTTCCGTTCTATGAATGAAAGACTGGAAGAAGTTTAGAGGAGGTACATTCGAAGGATCAGGGACACAAAATACTTATTTGCGTCCGAAGACCTAGACAACCTATTAAAAGCCCTGAGAACACATTAGAAATAGAAGATGTGTCAGAACCTACTTCAGTTCAGAAGACCTCTTTGGGGACTAAATATAGAAAGAAAAATTTTTCCAGTAGTTGACACGTTAAAAGATTTAGTGTTAGCAAATGGAAGGACCAGAAAAAAGGATTTCGGTCTTAGAGAATTCCGAAACAGATTACAATTGTGAGGATAGTTGACATCCAGGTCGCTAAGGTAGTTAAAAAAACGTATCTCCCATTGAAGATAGTGCCCTATTAAAAGACCCCTTGATCGTAAATACTGATGCCTTGCTAAAGAGGGCTTGGGAGACGTCTTCATTGAATATAAGACCAACATTGCCTCCACTTCTGTCGCCTGACTTTATATTTCTGGCTATAGAATTAGAATCCATCTTGTAAAAGACCTCAAGAGAATCCATTATAGAGTCTTTAACCCCTCCCTCAAATCTGCCACGTTTCTAGCGGATGGCTTCGGCGGAGGCTCTAAGGTTTTCGGCCAAGAGGCGGCCTTACCAATTCTGTCTGGAGATCTCGGTTAAAACTGGTGGGGTGGTGATATAAATCTAAGTCTATGTTTGTGGTATACCCTTCCTGGGCGAATTTTGTTTGGCCGGAAATTAGACTCCATTCTAGAAAAAGCTGCAGACAGAAAGAGGGGTTTCGGTAAATAGACTTCCCCCTAAAAACCCTCCTTTCCCTTCGTACTTCCAGAGACAGAAAAACTCCCTTTAGGGGCAAAGGGAAAAACAGGGAGATGGAGCTACGCAAAAGGAGGGGATGGTCGCGGGGTTTTCTTCTAACCCGACCACAAACAGATGAAAACAATGACTTGAGGTGGGGGGGAGACTTTCCTATTTCAGGTCCGAATGGGAAAAAATCTGCCCAAACCTTGAGTACTCCAGACCATCCGTCAGGTTACAGGGTTAGAATTTTCAATCCCCCCACAAAACATTTTCAAACCCACCAAACATTTCAGAAACAAACTCTCCATCTCTGGACCACTCCAGCAGTTACGTCAGATGGATGTGATTGTTCCAGTCCAGGGAGGCAGAATAGGGGAAGGAGTTTTATTCCCCTCTATTTTAGTAAAAAAAACCCAATGGTCTTACTGACTAATTATAAACCTGAAGAAATAACAGGTTTATCAAATACAAGCACTTCAAAATGGAATCAATAAAGTCACGCAACCCCCTAATAGGTCTAAATGACATTTTATTACAATGAATCTAAAGACGTGTACTATCATGTCCCTATCTTCAGGATCACCAAAAATATCTCAGATTTACAGTTCGTTCCCCGGGGGGAAAATACTCATATTCATTCAAGGCCTTACCATTTGGATCTCTTCGGCCCCTCGTATTTTCACCAAAATTATGGTAGAGGTAGTGGCCCACCTAAGTGAGGGGTCCATAGTATAGTACCTTACCTAGACGACCTACTTCTAGTTGCCCAAAACCGAATTAGAACTAAAAACTCACCTTCAGGTAGTCATAGGCCTCCTCATGACTTAGGCTGGGTCATAAACGAGAAAAAAAATCAGAATTAAAACCAAGAGAAAGTAAAAAGTTCTAGGGGTGAAACTAGATTCAGTGAACAGAGTTCTTTCCTACCGAAAGAAAGATCAAAAAAAAAAATGAAAATGTGAGTCTCTTCCAGATAAAGGAGGTGATTAGCATTCCAGTGGCTCTGGTCTTCTGACGTCCTGTATCCAGTGCGTGGCATGGGCTCAAAACCACACAAGGACTATGCAGGCTTGGACATCCGGGGTCTGGGACAAAAACCCTCTACATCTAGAACCACAAGGTAAAAATTCCCCTTTTAAGTCAAACATTCTTTATCATGGTGGAAGATCCCATAAACTTAGAGAAAGGACGTTGGTGGAATCAACCCGGTCTTGACAATAGACGAACAGATGCAAGCCTGAAAGGGTTGGGGGGCTGTGTTTGCAGGCCACTATATTCAAGGTCGTGGGACAGCAGACTCGCTCTAGTCCTCAACTTCCGAGAGTTAAAGGCAGTCTAAAACCTTCAAACAGACTCCACTTACACATAAGAAATCAACATGTAAGAATCCTTTCTGATACACTACTACATAGCTTATCTGCGCAGACAAGGGGGCACAAAGTCAAAAACTTGACAGTTTTATCACATCGATTTTTTAGGTGGGCGGAAACATATCTTCTATCCCTCTCAGCTATCCATCTCAAGGAACAGAAAATATAGAAGCAGACTTCTTAGCCGGGTTACATTAGATCACATGAATGGTCGCTAAACCCGGAAACCTTCAGGAAATCTGTTTACTCTGGGGACTCCAACCTTAAACCTTTTTTGCGACCCACTTAAATAATAAGTCCTCTAAATCTTCTCCTTAGACCCTAGGGGCTCTCCTACAAGGGCTAGATGCCTTCAGTCATTCATGGGGGTCAGGGTTAGTTTATGCCTTTCCTCCATACCCCTGATTCCCACGAGGTCTTACAGAGATTGAGCAGAGAGAGGGCATTAATGGTTCTTATTGCTCCATACTGGCCAACAAAGAAGTTGTTCCCGTCATCAGGAACTAGCTATAGATACTCTTTCATCTACCTTATCGTCGGATCTTCTTCTACAGGGTCCCACTGTACCCAAGACGTACGACATCTAAAACTTACGGCCTGGATCCTGATAGGGCATACCCTAATGACCAAAGGCCTTTCTAACGAAGTGATCAGCACATTCAAGCAAGCAGGAAACCATGACTAATGCTTTCATGCCAAAATCTGGAGAAATTCTGTACTTGGTGCGGGGACTAACCCCCTTCTCCAGAAAATCCAACTTAGGTCAAATCTTAATTTCTTACAAGCTGGTTTTCTCCTGGCCTTAAACCCAAGTACCCTTAGAGTCAAATTTCAGCCTTAAGTATATATTTTGATTTCCCCATAGCAGATCACAGATGGATTAAAAGATTCATTAAAGGGCTGTTCTCGTATTAAACCTCATATACATAACCCAGTCCCTTCTTGGGTCATCTCGCTGGTCCTAAATATCCTCACAGAGCCTCCCTTTGAGCCTCTTGACTCTGTAAATATGAAAATCCTCATGTTTAAAACGGTCTTCCTAATTGCTATTGCACAGCTCGCAGATTAGGCGAAATTCATGCCCTCTCGCGCAGGGTAACCCTTCTAAATCTTAGACGACAAGATAGTTTCTCAAACTAGATCCCCTCTTCCTCCCCAAAGTTGTGTCTGATTTCCACTGTAGACAGGAAATTATTCTTCCCTTTTTTGTTCAAATCCTAATCTGAACGTGAAAAAGATGGCAGACTTAGAGTGTTAGAGATGTGTTCTCTTTTATTTAGAAGCCACAAAAGAGTGGTGTAGAAGATTCAAATTTATTATCAACTTGGAATGGGGTAAAGAATAGAGGGTTGAAAGCCTCAAACGCACCTTAGCCAGATGGATAAAATCCACCATCTCTCTCTGCTACAAACCGCAAACACCTCCCTTCCGGGGGACATTAAGCCATTCCACTAGGGCCATGGCAAAACATCGTGGGCCGAGAAAAGGGGTGCATCTCTGGATCAGAATATGCCGGGCAGCAACGTGGTCAAGTCCTCGACCTTTGCAAAGCACTACGACTTGGATATTGCCTCCCAGGAAGACCTGGCGTTCGGCAGATAATCCTGCAGCGGTGGTCCCTCCCAAATAATGGGGCAATCTGGTAAGGCTCAGTTTGGGGGCCGTCATGGAACGTGGAAATATGGAATTAGACTTACCGGTAATTCGGTTTCCACTAGTGACCATGACGGCCCCCCATTATTTCCCTCCCCTTTCCTTCTTGGAGATGGTTCATGTAAATTTTTTTTTTTTTGCACTTGCATCCTTCCGGGTGGTACTTTGGTAGACACTGGTGTTGGGTGATAGGGAGGAGGGAGCTTAATCTCTTGCAACTTCCTGTCCCTAACAGTGATATAGGAGCATCCCCAGGTGGGGGCGCGTCATGTCACTAGTGGACTAGTGTGACTATTTGTCTTTATTTATAGCATTATGGGTTTTTGTATCAGACGTTCATTATTCTCGGAACCCCTTTAAATAAAATAGTCATTTTATGTGGTGTGCATACTTCAAACAAGATGAAGAGGATGCAATACGTAAATGAAGGACTGCTATTTAAATGTTGTTCTTGGGTGTTGAAAGAATGTGTTTTTGTGACAGAATACCAGCAATAGTGGCCTTCTGTTAGCCGGAGAATGTGACAGCTGCCAATATTAGCAACATGCACTTACACAATGCACAGTTTTCAGGATGTTTTTATTCTGAATACCAATTTGTTAGCAAGTTTTTCCAAAGGAAAAAGCAGTGGAAGCACTGCCTACGTTTTCTGGTAGCAGGTGCTGAGCCACATGACTGTTCTTGGATATTGATGAGCAATGGGTGGTATGTGCTTAGCTTAAAGGTGAATGTACCCCGAATCAATACAATATTAAATAATACTTTTGGCAAATGTAAATATTAAATCCTCCATTATCCGGTAAGAGCTCTGGGATTGGAAGAATATTCTTGTTATGATATAATACTATAATACTCTATTCTCTTTGAATGTAATACTGTGAATGACAGCCAAGGGATTTTCTAAGGTTGTAAGATAAACTGCACTCTTCTGAAAACTGAACGGAACTATTACATTCAAGCCCATTGGGCTCAAATCTCATTCTTTAACCATTTATGTATTGCTAAGTATAGATCACACAAGGGAACATAGGTATCTGAGACCCAAATGTCTGGAGGCACAGAGCAGTTGGGAGCTTCATCTCTGCAACCATTCAGCTATAGGCATACATTTCTCATTCAGTGCGCCACTATTCCGTTTTTAGCAATGAAAAAATCAAAGGGGGTTGTGTTTCAGGATTGTTGCAGTTTCAAAAGCTATAGTGGTGCTGTTTTCCTGCCGCATTGGGCCTTTTTCAAGACCATATAGATATAGACTAGCCAAGTGTTAGGGGCTGTTCTAGAAAATTATTGTAATCTACTTTCTGCTCATTGATGATATTTATCTCATTGGGAGCTTGTAGTCCAGCGAAGAAGTAATTTTTTTTTCGGTTTCAGATTCCTGATGCACACAGCAGATTAAAGATTGTGTAAACACAGATTAAACTCCTCTTCTAATTGGACTCTCCAAGGGGGTATGGACTTCGTGATAGAGGATGTAATATTACCACTGTACAAGGCATTGGTTGGCCATCACTTGGAAAAGTCATCGTTTCTGGCCACCGGTCCATAAAAAAGATGCCCGGAGCTGGAGAGGGTTCAACGTAGAGCCACAAAACGTGATAAGGGTATGGAGGGTCTTAGTGATGAGGAAATTAAAATAACTAGATTTTGGTCTGGAAAGAGACGACTACAAGGGACATGATTAATTTATTATGAATGGTCCATACAAAAAATTAGGGTAAGTTGTTTTCAGATTAAATTAACTCAAAAGACGAGGGGCACTGTCTCATCTGGAGAAATCAATTTAATCACTGGAGGCGACAGTTTTTTTTTACTATGAGAACGTGTGAATCTGTGAGGAATGTGCTCAGGCGCTGGTCACAGTAGGGACAGCAGAGAGCTTCGAAGTTCTAGATGCCTTTTTACACACCTAAATAACATTAATGGTTGGATATAGAATTGTTTCCCCTAAATCCTTCCTCTGCAATCCCTTCCTTGGTTGAACTTGTGGACAAGTGTCTTTAACCATATAATCTCATGATTTCATTGGGATAGATGATGAATTTGATCACAGGGCTCTACTCAACCCACCACATCGGTTGAGCATGTGATGAGTCACATGCCTGTGACATCACTACAGGTCCTATAGCACCTCTCAACAAGCCTCCTGTTGTCTCTAGCTGTACTATATGGTTTCCCATGTCAAGCTGAAAGCATAGCAAATGGAGATTAAGGTAAAACCCCTTCTAGTTGATAAATAATAGTAAATTATAGAATAGCTTATTTTTGCTTACTGCAAAGTTAGGCAAACGTTTTTAAACTTTACAGTTTTACTTTAAGCAAGTTTTACTTCGGTCATTTTTTGCTGTAAAAAATGGAATTAAGGGACCGACACCACAAACAGTGGTGGGAACATAGACATTTGGAGTGCAGCTGCTCAATAGTAAGAACAGTTTTAGATATCCCCCTTGTAAAATCTCTTGGACATGTACGAAACCTAACATTTTATAAGATTTGAGTCCGGTGTGCTTTAGTGGACAAACATCTGGATCTCTGCACTAGCGCATCCTCTCACAATGCTTCAACGAAGCAGACATGACATCCCAGTTTCATTGTGCATGTACTCAAGGTATGAAGCCAGGGTTACCACACACCTTTACTTGAAGCATTGCGCAGGGGTTAAGGGCTTCTGGCCATGCAAATTGTGGTTGTTTTTTTTATTTTTTATGTTTTCACTCATCTAGGAAGAGTTGGAACACCTAACCACCAGCCCATAAGGGTTTGTGGGTGGTTTAGTGTCGCATATTAACCAAGACAGGCTCACTTTAATGTGAAAAAATTATGACTATGGTATTTTCTGACATCATATATAGTTGCTATGATCAGAATATGAATCTAGGGTAAAACCATTATTGCAAGGGTATCTGAAATTCAGGTGTATATGAAGAAGCACATACCTCACGTTACCTACAAATAACTGCCTTGCCAAATAAACATATCATATGTTCTTATAGCATTTTACTCAAAATACAAACCACAAAAGGTTGTAGAACTATGGAAGTCAATGCCTGATATATTGGGGTGCTATGGTGAGGAAATCCCAATTTGTGAATCTTGCAAACTAAGGGACAGGAAAATTCCATTATTCCCCTCCTCCTTCATTAATAACCTGATAACTGTTATGATACATTTCACTGACACATCAAACATCTAAAGACATTCAGATCTACTACTGTATCTAGAATGACTTTCCGCCATTTTGGTAATAATATAAAAGTTCCAGCTTAACTGATTTATAGCTTCCCACTGGGTTGCATCAAGGTTGTCATTAAGGTGACTGTATATGTTCCACATTACCTGCGGAATTAAAAAATTGGCAACATAATGCAGTAGCAATGTAGTATACGGAATTGATGACAATCCCATATACACATTAGGCAGCAGAAACACACACTTATATTTTGTTCTTACTGCGAGTTCTATATTTGTGATTCTGGGTGATTTTTGTGTCTTCTATACATCTTCCCTGCTCTATGAACCCATTTCTTCAACTTTTTGTTCTCATGTTATGACCAAGAGCAGAGGTCAGTTCGAAACTTTATCCACACTTAAGGCAAAAAAAGATTTTAAAGAGAAATAAAGACAAATAGTTTAATCATGTGACCTGTGTGATTTTCCAACAGTCCATAGGATCCGGCTAAGCAAACGTTTGGAACATTTTTCATTACTTTACCATTTTCCCCTTTCATAGACCAATTACTATCACCATATACAGCAGTGTTGGCAAACCTTTTAGTGACCAAGTGCCAAACTACAACAAAGACCCACTTTTATCGCAAAGTGCCAACACAGAAATTTAATTTGTGATTTACCTCCCTTCTCTGTCACAGCTTTCATTGATACCAGCACTCTTAGGACACCAATACAGCAGAAAACATCCAGGTACAGCTGTCACTTTAAAATAGCTCTGTGCACACAGCAAGTCCTGGGCTGTATGGGACGCAGGAAGATACATGGAGTCATCCTTGGTGAGGCCTGAGTGCCCACAGAAAGGGCTCTGAGTGCCACCTCTGGCACCAGTGCCATAGGTTAGCCATCATGATATACAAGCACACTATATAGCTTGGTGAAAAGGTATATATTAGTCCTAAATGTTATGGTGTCCCTCTTCTAATATATAAGGACAGACCGCAGCAGAGGATACATTGACCTTACGGTAACATCAAAGAAAGCAACTTCCCCTCTGCCTCCTCTATGACAATTCTAAAAATTCTTTTATAATGAATTACTAAAATAAGCTACTTGCAAAATGTTCGCGTTCAGGCAGAAACCTAAACCTGCATTTTTGTTGCATTAAACAGATGAACATTGTTATTGGAAAGCATTAAAATTAACAAAACTGAAATAAACAGGTTTTATGATCACTAACCTGCAGTACGATCCGTATGGTTATTCCTGGTTCTCCAGAATCAATAGATTTGTTAACTGAAACCATTTCAAGTCCTCTTCATCAAGCAATATCACCCCAGAAAGCAGCTGTGAAGACCATGACAAAATATAATTATCTTAGTTACATGTTGGAGAACATTCCACTAACGCAATAAAGCTAAAATATCACACTAAAACCATGTTGAATTCCTCTACGATTATCTTTGACATAATACATGTAAATTAAAGAGAAACTGAATCCAGGGAATATCTAATAAAAAATATGCACGAAAACAGAATTGCACACACATACACAATATGGTCCAATTAAGACGCAATAGACCAAATAATAAAACAGGATGAGAGAAGCTAAATGTTTGATTATACACGTTGCTTTAATAAAGAGAACACGGCAAACTTCATGGAATAGGAAAAGAGAAAAAAGATGGAATGGCGCAATTCACAATGCATAGGAACTTAGATCCTCTAATCTCCGAAATAAATTATTTCTTCTTAAATTTACATATCCATTAAAATCTGTTAGGTCAATGTGTTTCAGGTCTATAAGCATTTTACAAGACAAACAGATTGACAATAAGCAAAGCATACACATTTAAATACCCTGGCCTCAAAAAGTATCTATGATGCCAAAATGAGGCTATCATAAAACAGGCCATCTCACCTCATAAAGAAATTATTACTTGTAGATATTAGCTGGCATAAGACTTATTATTTGAAAAAGGGTTAAGACCCTAAATTCATCGACCAAAAAGATTTTAATGGATATGTATTTTAATAAATATTTTTTAAGTCATTAGAGGATCAAGTTCTATGCATTGTAGACTAGCACGTTCAGTTTTTTTTGTTTTTCCTTATTCCACAAAACAAAGAGGTTTATTTTGCATTATATATGTCTCTCTAGTTACAGGACCATTAATTAAACTCACTGTAAAGATAGGTTTCTATGGGGTCGTTTATCAGGATTTGTACGGGATTATTTTTGGCATACAAGCCCTGATTACCGTATATATACTCGAGTATAAGCCGAGTTTGTAGCACAAAAAAAAAAAAATGTGCTGAAAAACCTTACCTCGGCTTATACTCAGTCAGGTCCTCTTCTTTACAGCGATGCTCCGGATTGGCTCCGTGTCCCATTGGCACACAACATGATGCCCGAGTGGCTGCCGTCATGGTGCTGTGCGGCGACTGCGCGTGGACACGAAGCCGATGTCGGAGCATCGCTGTATGAAGGGACCTGCCAGGGGCATCGGAAGGTGTGAGTACACGGTTTGTTTTTTTCTACAGGCATTTATTGGGGCAGGGGATGCGCATATGTAGGCTGGCAGCTATACTAAGGGCGTGCTTGCAGGCTATACACTGCAGGCGGCTGGCAGGGCTATACACTGCGGCGGCTGGCAGGCTATACACTGCAGGCGGCTGAGCTATACACTACAGTGCTGGCATCTATACATAACAGGCGGCTGGCAGGCTATACACTACAGGCGGCTGGCAGGCTATACACTAAGGCGGCTGGCAGGCTAGACCTACAGGCGGCTGGCAGGCTATACACTACAGGGCGGCTGGCAGGCTATACACTACAGTACAGCGGTTTGCTGGCTATATACTGGGGAGGCTGTGACCAATGCATTTCAACCCTTGGCTTCTTCCTCGAGTCAATAGGTTTTTCCAGTATTTTAAGTAAATTAGAAGTCTTGGCTTATACTCGGGTCAGCTCATACCGATTATATACGGTAATTGCCATTATTTTCCCCTCAACCCCTTCACTCACGCAATTGGGCAAGAAAGTTTGAAGGCTGTGGTGCCACTCTCACCCAGCAGAGCCTGAAGATGAATTGCCCTGACCCGCCTCGGTCACGCCGAGACTCTTCATATGCTGCGGCACAAGTCTGCCCCCCTATAGGTTTGTATGCAATGTATGAGATTTGTATGCAAGTCAGACAGGTATATTTAGTGAATGTAACTCCAGAATGTAACACATATGTGAATGTAACACATATTTGGTCCCTGTAAAAAATATACAATGATAACAATCAAAATTAAGAATGAAGTAAGGCACAAGTCTTTCTGGAACAACAATGTGCTGTACACTTCAGGAAACAAGTTAGATGTCTAGTTTTTATGGACATTTCAAAACTGACCAATTTGGTTACATTTACATTGGTTTATTTACATTGAGACAAACAATCTTTTTGAAAACCCTCAATGCTAAATTTTATTTGGAATGGAATTTACTGGAGCAGTGTTTTTTTCATGCTGATTCTATCTGGGCTTACTCCAGCTGTAGTGTCTGGAAAAACTTTCACATAAAACTAAAATTCAATTTGTTCATTCAAAATTATACATTGAGTGGAATAAGTAAACCTTCGCCTCAACTTCATATTTCTGCTGCCAAAGTCAACTGTTTGAATGATTCCACATAAAGTAAAACATAATATTTTCATGACGCTCATGTTGAATTAAGATGAAATCCAAATTCTATAAAGCGACATTTCTGAATATTAAAAACAATATTTACCAATCATGTTGCTAATTGCTGTGAATCTGTCGCAAGGATTAGTGGAGTTCAACCTTTAAATTGATAGCAATAAGAGACATGTTACTTATTCTTAACTTAGCAGCCAGGCTCATCTTTCAGACCAAACGCTGCACGGATGCCACCAGTTGTGTAAATCACTGCACTGGTTGCCCGTCTCCTTTAGCATACAGTTTAAAATAATCACCCTCATCCACAAAGCTCTACACCTCCCAATCTCTATTCTCTCATATCAGTCTATTACTAACCGTGCTCTTCGATCTGCCAGTGATGTAGATTAATCACTACCTAATTTAAACCTCTCACAGATGTCTCCAGTACTTCTCCCAAGCTGCACCATTCTATGGAATAACCTTCCCCGGACTATCAGACAAATACCAAACCTTTAAAGTTTCAAACGTGCTCTTAAAACCCATCTCTTTATGCAAGCCTATCGCATTCGCTAACTGCATGAAGTTTTAACTCTCCCTTTACTAACCCATCAATGTGTACTCCTCTCGTCTGTTATCCGGCAAACAAAAGAATATATACCAAGCTTCAGGCTTCTCTGCAGTCTTTTCACTTGGACTTTGTATATAAGATGGCGGCTGCTGGCTGGTTCAGGCAGCAGAATTTTATTTATTAAATTATTCTATACGGCTCACTTATATATAAAGAATAGCTGGACCATTATATAAGCTCTTATACCTCTTGTGTCACCCTTCATCCTCAGACTTTAAGCTCTTACGATCAGGCCCTCACTCACTGAGATGACATCGCACCACACACACCAGCTATACTGGTTCACTGCACACCCACTAAAGAAAGCAAATATAGTGACGATCACATGATCTGCTGCCGGCGGCAGGTGCAGGACATGTGATGTGGACTGTGACCAGCGGCCATCTTCTGTCCTGTGTCTTCTCACACCGGGACAGAGTCAAAGGACTGATGAAAGGGCCGTAGCATTTAATTCTTCATTAACTCTCATTAAGTCCTCAACATTGCTAAGTGGAGCTAAAATTTAAATAATTAATACAGAATAGCTTATATTTTAGTGACCCATTTGAATTATGCTTATTCCTGGAATACCCCTTTAAGCTTTCTTTGTTTATCATTATAATGTTTTTTCCAAAATATAACAAGATTTTATCATTAATTTAGCTTAAAGTAAAGCTACCAATTGATTTGATGGCATTATGAAGCAAAAAAACACCTTGAGACGCTGTAGCTACACTGATGCAGGATCATATCTTGGTTATTCCTGTGCTGAGTGGTTTTGATGATAAAACAGATATACATTATGATAATGAAGCTTTCTCGCTTCTGAGGCTCCTTCAGTGCTTGTTTAGCACGTGACTGCTGCTGTGTACGAGTGATCCAGCTCAGGTTTATCAGTGCTTGACTAACCTCCCTTTGTAATTTCAACTCTGTAATTGCAGCCATGCTGTCCCAGCTTTACCAAGGTCCTGAATGTTATAATTGTTTTATCAGCAAAACCACTCACTCCGGGATTAAACAAAGTGATCCTGCATCAGTGTAGCTACAGCATTCTCAAGGTGTGTTTGCTTCATAATGTATGAAATTCAAATGGTAGGTTTCCTTTAATCATTTGGGAATGTAAAAATATGCCAAAAGTTTAGAAAGTGCTATAGACAATGTTACTTGTATGCGGTGTAGGAGCTTCATACTACCTTCATGGTCCCTAATATTTTGACAATTGCATAAATCTGTAGTACAAATACAAGAAACTTTATAATATATTTTAAAGAAAAGTGCTTCTTTGTCCACCTTATACCTCTTTGCTGAGGTGGGAAGGGGTCCGTAATTCGTGGCAGCTAGGTTTCCACCTAAGCTTAAACAAAGGCTAATTTACAAAGAGAGGGACACAAACAGAAATCTATTTTTTAGAAAATGTAGGTTTGCTTTGAATATAAATGATTGGGGAAGGATTTATTAATGTTTGCCCAATAGCTTGATGTACATGACATACTGCAACAATAAATTCAGTTTGTATGTAATTTAAAGGGAACCAGTCACCAGATTTTCACAAATACAGCATGTGACTAACAACCCTTATTGTAGCTAAAAATTGTTTCCCTCACAGCCCCATAAAGTCAACATTCTGTCATTTTATACCTGGCAACAGAAGGGGAATGGGGTGTCCTGCTCAGCTTGCCCCTCCCATCTACACCTCCCCATGCCTTATGCTACCTTACTGTCAGCATTTCAAGTCACATGAAATCAACAGAATGCCTCCATCAACTTCTACTCTTCCCCATTCTCCATGTGACTTCATGTGATCAGACACATACATGGAGTATATTATGCAAATGTAAGGGGTAAAGGACCTTAACCTGGTGCATGAAAAAAACACTTTCCTAGTATAACAAAGTTTTATATGTCTGTAGTTGAATACTGGCTGCAGAGCCCAATAAGCATCTACAGTGTCAGAAATTTACCTGACAGTCCTCTTTTCACGTGAACAGGTATAGCATGTACATAATTGTTAAGCTAAAAACAAAATTTTCAGTTCATACTTACTTTACAATATTGAACACTAACATATCTTTCATACTGTACTATTATAATATTGTTGGAACCGGTTTTATAGAAACTTGGAATTTGTGTGATTACATTGAAAAGCAAAATGGATTATTTTTATTATTATTTTAAAAAAAAAAAGAAAAGAAAGGGTGCAAACACGTTGAACACACGACATATCAAAATTTCCCATTTTAGTCATTTCTTTATTAGAAACCATCCTTACAGGATTTCATGAAGGTTTTTTTGTTCCACCAACAATAGCGAGGAGTTTGGATCAGAATTGAAACTATTATCTCTCTCTTTTTCTGGCCTAAAATCACAAGAGCTTTCTTTCATGCCGGAAATTTTTTAAAAAGGATAC
The DNA here is from genome assembly GCA_019512145.1 of Engystomops pustulosus. Classification (NCBI taxonomy): domain Eukaryota; kingdom Metazoa; phylum Chordata; class Amphibia; order Anura; family Leptodactylidae; genus Engystomops; species Engystomops pustulosus. Next base: position 52,057,115 of record CM033651.1, read on the forward strand.
AAAGGATGCAGAGACCCCCAGTGGGGAGAAAACAAACAAAGCCGTCAAAGGATCACACAACATTAAGATCTGGGAGGGTGGTTTTATAAAAAAGTGAAAAAAAGAAAAAAAAACTCTTCGAATAAAAACTCTAAACAGGAAAGATTTTGTGTATACTTTCCCACTAAGGCCAAATGTGCAGAAGGGGGAAGAAGAAAAACTTGACCAAGTTCGGAAGGGCACGTTCAACACTTTAGCCTTCCACAAAACAAGTTGGCGTAGAAAGAAAAACCAACATTGAAGGGATTATAATAGCCAGAAGAAAAATACAGTTTGATTGAGATGTGGTTTAATATCCAAGGTTTTCAGGAACAACCGCTCAACTACAGAAACTATACAGTTCTGAAAAGGGAAGAGGAAAACTCTAATTAGTGACAAACATTCATGCCCCAAATATGAGGCCCTGCCCGCTTATAGCCCCATCCGCTGACTTTAAGAACATGAATAAACTACTTTGTTTGAAACAAAAAGGATTCATCGTATGGTGAGTAGTTAATGTTTGTTTCAGGAACAATTTAAAGTAAAAAGACCTAAAATTCTAAAAGTTGGGGCTCCGGTGTACAAACCAGTAAGATACTGATGTAAAAGCATGGAGATACTGGTGAAGTAATAAAGCCATTTAGAATTTGCATACATAAACCATGGGCGCAATGGAAGCTGACTTTTAATGACAATATGTTATAGAAGTACTTTGGGATTGAATTTAAAAAAAAAAAAAAGTACTTATTCACCAAATATGAATCAAAACTTTGATTGATAAAATGAGGAGTGATTATTAAACAGGGACCTATTTAATTTGGTAATTTGCTAGTTAGAAGTCCACCCTTTGTTAAGGGAAATTTGGAAAGTTCTAGGGCAGGTTCTCTGCTCAGTCCACTTGTGACAGTTTGCCAAAAAACTTATATTTGGAGAAAATAGGTAAACATGGCTAATTCTCACTTCTTCTTTATTCCATTCTCAATTTCTGTTGTTATATTAAAGGGCCTTGTTGTTTTTGGGGATTTAGTGGGTTTTGAAGATTTTGAGGATTTAGGGGAAGAACTTTTGGTAATAGAATTAATGTGTATCTGGGATTGGGTTACTGTCTTGTTTTTTATAGCTGTTGGAAATGACAAATAAATTCCCTTTGGGGATTAATAATAAAGGGAAAACCCTGTTCACCAGGAGACCCAGTTTTTTTTTAGCCTCCTCCAGTCCCACGAAGCATAGGCGCACATACACTGTCACTCAAAAGTGTTTTTGTATAAAAAAAAAATAGGTGTTACAGAAGAAAAAGAAGGGTTATATTGTTTTTTTTTTTTTTTTTTCTTTTTTTTTTTTTTTTTTTTTTTTTTTTTTTTTTTTTTTTTTTCTTTTCGTATTTTTTTCTGTTTTTTTTTTTTTTTTTTTTTTTTTTTTTTTTTCTGTTTTTTTTTTTTTTTTTTTTTTTTTTTTTTTTTTTTTTCTTTTTTCTTTTTTTTTTTTTTTTTTTTTTAACCTTTCCTTAGCAATTTGCTGTGTGACTAGGCAGTTGGCCTATTGGGAGGGGTGGGGAAAAGGAAGCGTTCCCCCACCCTTGGAAACCATGTGACCTTTTTCAAAATATATTTGGAATAACTCCCAACACTCAGGATGGCTGTTTAGAGAGGAGGGGCAGGCGGGGCTGCACGTCGCTAATAAGGCCAGTGATGGGGTATGTTTCATATATTTGAAAAGGTCAACATGGAGTAGCTGTTCCCAAGGGTGGTGGGGGGGAACTGCTCCTTTCGAGGCCGTCTCACAATAGGCACAACGGCCTAGTTCACACAGCAGATTGCTAATGACAAAGGTTTACAAATTATTAGAACATATCTTTTTTCTGTAAAATACCAATTGTTAATATCAAAAAAAAACACTTTGGCCACTATGCTCTCATGTGGGGACTGGGGGTTAGTGATTAATTAAAAATGGCTCTCTGGTGACAGGTGTACCTTTAAGTTTTATCCATCTATCTAATGCTGGATCCACAAAGAGTAACAGACCATATTATTCGAATGAGTGTTGAGGGGTTCTCTTTATTTCCCGTACCTAGTAGGGAGTAAGGGCAACTTGGCATCAACTAGGTAGCAAGATAACCAAAAAAAAAAAACAAACATCATACATAAATACTGTAGAAAATCTAACAGTAATATGTACCAGAAAGAGCCAAAAGCCCTCTTTGAATAATCACATACATAAAAATATAAATAAAATACCCAAAAGAAGAAGCAAAAGAGGAAAAAAGAAAAGCACCAAAAGGCTACAAAATGAGTAAATGGAACAAAAAGTATCATCTTATTACTCATCAAAGACTTGTACGCCAGGTAATAGTCTGGTTTATTATGTCTCTCCAACGTTATTTTCGCCCACTTTTTGGCGTTTATTATCTATCACTTAATCATGGTAATGCTTCTTGTCAGGGGAAAAGTACATCTGTTGGTTAGCTATGGGTACACTCCTCACCTTTGCTCTGGTAAGCATGATATATGTATACTAGTTCATGGTCTTATTACCTCTTGCTAGTATTATATGTGCTTTGCTGACTTTCTATTAACTTATTATCTGTACTACGCTTTTTTGATACTTTACTTTATCAGGACCTATTACCGGACTGGTGCATATGTATTCTCGTCCTGTGATTTGTATTTATCTTTTATTTTTATATAGTTTTTAGGTCTTTTGATATTAAAATTAAAGATCATCACTTTCATGACTCACTTTTGTAGCCTTGTGTTTCTTTTCCCTCTTTTAGTTCTTTCTTTTGGATTTTAAGGGTAAGCGAAGAAGGGAAAGAGTAGGCTCACTGGGCTTGTAAAAGCGATAAAGTGGCACACAAACAAACAAAAAAAAAAAAAAGCGATCACTCAAGCAGGGCCGATTGGTATTAGGGTGTTGGGACCCATGGGATCCGAAATTCATTCATCTAATCCCAAAGGATTTTTAAAAAACTGGGGTTTTTAAATTTTATTAAAAAAAAAAAGAACACTGTCCATCAAGTTCAAAACCAAGGAAAGGGGAAGGGGAGTGCATGAGAAGGGATTTAGGGGAAACACAATTCTATATAACATAAACCATCAATGTTATTTCGGTGTAAAAAAAGCGCATCACGACCCTTCTTGAAGGCGCTCTCTGCTGTCCCTGCTGTGACCAGCGCCTGAGGCAGGCTATCCAACAGAACTGGAACAGTTTATCATAGCAAAAAAAAGCCCCTGTCATCTCTGGTGATTTATTTAAACCTTGGTTGTTCTCCAAAAACGGAAGACAAGGCTCCCTCGGCCTTTTGATTGATTTAATCTGATTCTTTGAAAAACAACTTACCAACATATTTTTGTATGGAACATTCATATATTTATATTAAATTATCATTTGTCCCCTCGAGTCGTCTCTTTTCCAGGCTAATAAAATCTAGTTGTTTAATCTTCATCATTAACTAAACCCCACCATTACCCTTTACATTTTTTGTGGCTCTACGTGAACCCTCTCCAAGCTCCAGGGGGAATCCGTTTTATGGACCGCGTGCCCAGGAAACTGGACGGAATTCCAAAGTGAGGCTGAACCAATGGGGACTGGTTCAGTGGTATAATATTAATCCCTATTTCACGAGGGGTCCTTCAATTTGGAAGGGGGGGGGGGGGGAGGTTTAAATATGTGTTACGCAAATTCGTTAACTCAGTGTGTGCACTCAGGAAGCTGAAACCCAAAAAAAAGACTTCTTCCTTCTGGACTACAAAGCTCCCAGTGAGAGAAAAATATCACCCATCAATGAGGGCAGAAGGAGAAGAAGAGAAAAATTGATTTTAAATTTATTTAAAAATAATTTCTAGAACAGCCCCTTAATCCTTGGCTAATTGCTATATATTCTTATGGTCTTGAAAAAAAAGGCCTAATGCGGCAGAAAAACAGCACCAGGCCAGAAAGCTTTGGTGAAAAACTTTGAAACTTTGCACAATCCTGAAAACACACCCCACATATTTTTGTTATCATTGCTAACTAAAACGGGAATAGGTGGGGCACTGAATGAGAAAATATAGGCCTATTAGCTTGAATGATTACAGCAGATGATGGAAAGTGCCAAGCCTGCTCTTGTGCCTCCAGAACAATTTGGGTCTTTTTCTCTCAGATGCCCATACGTTTCCTGATGTGATCTATACTTCACTAAATGGTTAAAGAATGAGAATTTGTGGAAGCCCATGGGATTGACTTGAGTAATGGTTCGTTCAGTTTTCAAAAGGTAAGGGAGAGCAGTTACTTTACAACCTTAGAAAAAAAATCCCTTGAGGCTGTATTCAACAGTATTACATTCAAAAGAGAAGTAGAGTATTATCGACCATATATCTATAACCAAGAATATTCCTTCCAATCCCAGAGCTACGTACGGATAATGGAAAGTTTTAAACTTACATTTGCCAATAGTATATTATAATATGTATTTGATTAGGTGGTACATTCACCTTTGAGCTAAGCACATTAATTAAAAACCACCCAGTGCTAATCAATATCAAGAACAGTCATGTGGCTTTCAGCCCTGCTACCAGAAAGCGTAGGCATTGCTTCCACTGATTTTTCCTTTGGAAAAAACTTGCTAACAAATTGTATTCAGAATCATAAAACATTCCTGGTGAAAAACTGGGCATTGTGTAATGCCATGTTTGCTAATATTGGCATGCTGGTCACATTCCTGGCTAACAGGAATGCCTACTATTGCTGGATTATTTAAGTCATCAAAACAAATTCGTGGTAAACACCCACAAGAACAAACAATTTAAAATAGAGTCCTTCATTTACGTAAATTTGCATTCCTCTTTCATTCTTGTTTGAAGTATGCACACCACATCATAAAATGACTATTTTTTTATTTAAAAAGTGGGGTATGGGTATGCGGGGGAAGATGAAAACGTTTCTGATTACAAAAAAAAAACCATCATTAATGCTATAAATAACATGACAAATAGTCATTAATAATAGAGGCTTAAATAGTTTGATTTTAGATAAACCAAAAAATTTTATGAACTCTCTTAAGTAGGCAGAGTTAATACAAAATGGCCGGCCACTACAAACTACAAATCCCATGATTCCTTCAGTTCTCAGTAAATCCTCCTCCCTTTTGTTCTGCCCCCACTGATGATTTTGTAAAACAGACTGTCTGCTCTTTTACCAGTAGTAATGATTGTGCAACTGCAATCACGTGGCACATCACCAAAAAACTAGTCAATGGATGATCTGCAACCAACCGACTACAGACAAACTTAGTGGTGATCCACTGACCTGCTAGGGCAGGGCAGGAACATTTGATTGTGGAACATTGTGCTCAGCGGCATTCTTTCTGTTCCTGTGTCTTTTCTGCACGGATGGAAGTTAACGGGACTGATTTTTTTAAAGGGCCAGTAGCATTTCTTTTATTGCAGGGGCAGGTCTCCAGCAGCATTTTCTCCTTAAGGGGAAAGCAAAATTTTTTAAATAAACAAAACTAATTAAATATACCTCTATTTTAAGACCCCCATTTGTATATGGGAATTATGCCCATTCCTGAATACCCCTTTTTTAAAGCTATATGGAAGAACTTCACGGTAAACTTCGGTCTTCATGGACTTACATTTTTTAAAAACGTAACTGAAAATTTACCTTTTGATAACAATTCCAAACAAATACTGGTCTTCATTGCTGCTGGTTCTTCCTCGCCTGAGATATTATAGCTGTTTTCTCCAACATTAGATTCAAGATTCAGCTATCCTGAGATGTGGCGGGCACTTGCCGGGTTGTTGTGTGTGACATCACTTCAGGGCTAACCATTGAAGGCCAAAAACCAGTACAGCATGTTGTATTAATTGTTGTAATTGACCGACCTGAAGCATATGAGGGAATCACACCAAGTCCGTTTCAAATTATGTTAGGACAAGCAGTTTGTTCACTGGCCGACCTGGAAGCATTGTGATGGAAGTCACAGGCCTGTGGACATCACTAACAGGTCCTATGTCCCTCTCAACAACTGTTGTCTCTAGCTGTACTATATGGTTTCCCATGTCAAGCTGAAAGCATAGCAAATGGAGATTAAGGTATAGCCCCTGCTAGCTGCTAAATTATAGAATTGCTTATTTTTGCTTATTTTAGGCAAATATTTTTAAACTTTACAGTTGTACTTTAAGCAAGTTTTACTTCGGTCATGCATCCCAAAAAAATTTTTGCTGTAAAAAAAAATGGAAATTAATTAAGGGGACGACACCAACAAACAGTGGTGGGAAAACATTAGGACATTCATTTGGAGTGCAGCTGCTTCAATCAGGTAAGAACAGTTTTTAGATATCCCCTTTGTTAAAATTCTCTGGACATGTACGAAAAACTAAAACATTTATTAAAGATTTGAGTCCGATGTGTTTAATTGGACAAAAAATCTGATCTCCGCACCAGCGCATCCCTCTCAAAATGCTTCACCGAAGAGACATGACATCCAGTTTCATTGCATGTGCCAATACTCAAGGTGCTTTGTGCAGTGAAGGCGGGACGTTAACCACACACCTTTACTTGAACATTGCGCAGGGGTTTAAGGGCTTCTGCACAATGCAAAATGTTGGTTGTTTTTTTTTTTTTTTTTTTAATTTTCGTTTTTCAAATTCAAGGGAGGAGTTTTTGGAACACCTAACCACCAGCCCATAAGGGTTGTGGGTTGGTTTTTGAGTGTCGCATATTTAAACCAAGACAGGGCTCACTTTCAATGTGGAAAAAATTTGAATGGTATTTTCTGACATCCATATATAAGTTGCTATTGATAGAAATATGAATCTAGGGTTAAAACCATTTTGCAAGGTATCTGAAATTCGGTGTGTGAGAATGAAGAAGCACATAACCTCCCGTTACCTACAAATAACTGCCTTGGCCAAATAAACATATCATATGTTCTTATAGCCTTTTACTCAAAAATAACAACCACAAAGGTGTAGAAACTATGGAAAAGTCAATGCCTGATTGATATATTGGGGTGCTATGGTGAGGAAAATCCCAATTTGTGAATCTTGGCCAAAACTAAGGGACAGGGAAAATTCCATTATTCCCCTACTCCTCCATTAATAACTGATAACTGTTATGATTACATTTCCACTGAACACTCAAAACATCTAAAAGGACATTTTTCAGGATCTAACTACTTGTATCTAGGAATGACAAACCTTCTGGCCTTTCGCCATTTGTAATAGATAAAAGTTCCAGCTTAACTGATTTATAGCTCCAATGGGTTGCATCCAACGGGTTGTCATTAAGGTGACTGTATATGTTACACATTACCTGCGGGGAATATAGTATTTAAAAAAAATGGCAACATAATGCAGTAGTAGCAATTTAGTATACGGAATGATGATGACATCCATATACACATTGGCAGCAGAAGAAACACACACTTATATTTTTGGTTTACTGCAGAGTTCTATTATTGTGATTTGGGTGGATTTTTTTTTTTTTGTTTTTTGTGGTTCTATGATACAATCTCTGCTCTATGAACCCATTTCTTTCAAAAATTTTTTGTTTCTCATGTTATGACCAAGAGCAGAGGTCAGCTCGAAATTTAATTTCCACACTAAAGGGGTATATCGTTTCTGGGCACTCAAAATCAGTGTGGTGATAAAATCTGCCATATATAGAAACATTTCTTCAATAGATGTTATTAAAAAAATGTTCATATGTTTTGTGGAGATAATTTCCTCATAAATGTAGTCATTTAGTCCCCTTAGAAACGAGGGGATAGATGGCTTCCTCGGGAATAACGACCACCTCCACACTCTGGCAGCAAGTGGCCAGGACACGCGGGTGACCCCGTTTCCTGGATTGTTCTGTTGTCTCTAGCTGTGGTACTATATGGTTTCCCATGTTCCAAGCTGAAAGCATTTTAGCAAAAATGGAGATTAAGGGTATAGGGCCCCTGCTAGCTGCTCTAAAATTATTTTTAGAATTGTTTTATGTTTGCTTATTTTTTAGGCAATTATTTTAAAAAACTTTACAGTTGTCTTTGTACTTTAAGCAAGTTTTTAACTTTCGGTTGTCATGCATCCAAAAAAATTTTTGCTGCTAAAAAAAAAAAAATTGGAATTAAAGGGATCGACCACGACAACACAGTGGTGGGAACAACATAGACATTTGGGTGGCAGGCGGCTGACAATATAAGCAAAACAGTTAGTTTTTTCTGGACCACATCAAACATCTAAAACATCCGAATTCTAACTACTGTATCTGAATGACAAACCTTTTCTGGCCTTTACGCCATTTTTTTTTTGGTAATAATATTTAAAAGTTCCAGGCTTTAACTGATTTATAGCTTCCAACTGGGTTGCAATCAAGGTTTGTCATTAAGGTTGACTGTATATGTCCAAAACTTTACCTGCGGAATTAAAAAAATTGGCAACATAATGAAGTAAGGCAATGTAGTATTACAGGAATGATTGGACAATCCCCTATTACACAATAGGGAAGCAGCAAAACACCACCACTTATATTGTTGTTCTTACTGCGAGTTTCTATATTTGTTGATTCCTGCGTGTTGTTTTTTGTTTATTTATACTCTTCACCCTGCTTCTTATTGAAACATTTCTTCACACTTTTGTTTCTCTGTTTATGGACCAAAAGAGCAGAGGTCCAGATCGGAAAACTTTATCCACACCTTTAAAGGGGGTATTCTCGTTGGGCATTTCACATTCAGTTTTTGATAAATCTGCCATATAGAAATCATTCTTCAATTAGATGGTATTTAAAAAAAATGTTCCTGTGTGAAGATAATTCTCATAAATTGTAGCATTTTGTCCCTTAGAAACGACAGATGGGGGGCTTTTCCTCGGATACGGACCACCTCACACTTCTGGCAGCAGTGGCCAAGACACGCGCTGACTCCTGGATTCAGCAATCATTTTACCACAGGACGGCTGTGGGGACATGCAGTAGTAGGAAACTCCCAGAACATGTCATTACAAAAAAACTTTTTTAGTTTCTTTGTGCCAATCAACTCCAGAGAGGGTGACGCATTCCAAGGACAAACAGTCTTGTTTCTAAGGAAACCAAATGACTACATTTATGAGAAATTATCTTCAACAGGAAAACATTTTTTTTAATAAACCATCTAATTGAAGAAAAAACGTAGTTATACGATATGGCAGATTACAGACATTAATGAAAAAATGAAAGTGAAATGGCCCAGACGAGAATTACCCTTTTAAGGCAAAAAAGATTTTAAAATGGAAGAAAATAAAAGACAAAAAAATAGGTTGAAAATCATTTTGACCTGTGTGATTTTCCACAGTCCATAGGGACCGGCCCTCTACTACCCCTACTAAGGCAAGTTGGAACATTTTCCATTATTTTTACCATTTCCCTTTTCATAGACCAATTACTAATCTACCCATATACAAGCAACACTATATAGCTTGGGTGAAAAGGTATATATAAGGTCCTAAATGTTTATGGGTGTCCCTCTTCTAAATATTATAAGGACAGGACCGCAGGCAGGATAATTGGAACCTTACAGGTAAAACATCAAAGAGAAGCACTTCCCCTCATGGCCTCTTCTATGACAATTCTCAAAACTTCTTTATTAATGAATTACTGAAATAAAGCTACTTGCAAAAAAATTTGTTCGCTGTTCAGGCAGAAACCTAAAACCTGAATTTGTTGCATATTAAAACAGATGAACATTGTTATTTGGGAAAGCATAATTTATTTTAATTATAGTTTTAAAATTGACACACTGAAAAATAAAAATTAAACTGATTTTTATTGATCACTAAACCTGCAGTCGATCAGTATTATTATTTTATGGTATTTCCTGGTTCTCCAGGAATCAATGATTTGTTAAATTGGAAACCATTTCAAGTCCTTTCATTCAAAAGAAAAATATCACCCCAGAAAGCGGCAAGCTGTGACGCCCATGACAAATAATGATCTTATCTTAGTACATGTTGGAGAAAAATTCCACTAACGCAAATATAAAGCTAAAATATCTATAAACAACCATGTTGAATTGTTCTACGATTATCTTTGACATAATACATGTTAAATTAAAGAAAAGAAACTGAATCCTGGCATATCTAATAAAAAAAAAATGGCAAGGGGAAAACAGAAATTGACACAACATACACAAAATGGGTCCAATTAAAGACGCAATAGACAAATAATAAAAAAAACCAGATAGATGGGGATGAGAGAAGCGAAATGTTTGGATTAAATGTTTGATTTTTTATACACGTGTTTAATAAAAAGAGAAAAACACACGGCCCAAAGTCATGGAATTTCGGAAAAAAGAGAAGGGAAAAAAAGGGCAAGAAAAAAAAAAGATGGTATGGCGGCAATTCACAATGCATAGAAACTTAAATTAATTTAAATTAATTAAGAAAATAAATTATTTCTTAAAAATTTTAACATATCCATTTAAAATTGTATAGGTCAAATGTGTTTGGTCTATAAGCATTTAACAAGACAAACAGATGACAAAATAAGCAAAAGCATACACATTTAAATACCCTGGCCCTCCCCAAAAAAGATTATCTATGATGCCCAAAATTGAGGATATCATTAAAAACAGGCCAAACTCACCTCCTTTAAAAAAATTTAAGGCTTGGTTCACTTGTAGATATTTAGCAGCATAGGGACATTAATTATTTTCCAAAGGTTTTATTAGGACCCAAATCGTTGACCAAAAAGATTGAAGGGATATGTAATTTTAATAAATTGTTATTTTTAATAATGGGAAATAAATTACCGTTTATATATACTGCTTATGACAGTTATATATATGGCTTATTTACCGGCGTATACTGGAGGTTAGGTTCCTCTTCTTACAGAGATTGCTCCGGATTGGCTCCGTGTCCCCGCACTGGCCGTTGCAGGGATCATGACAGCCGCTCGCTGACATTATTAATGTGGCGCCCGGCAAATTGGCACACAACATGATTGCCAGGCGAGTGGCTGACGTCACTGCTTTGGCCTGGCGGCGGGATCCGCGCGTGAAAAAACGGCAAACCAAAAAGCGAGTTTGTGGAGGCATCGCGTTGTCATTCGCTTTGTAGGCATCGCTACTGTATAGAAGGGGGGACCTTTGCCCGGGGTGCACATCGGAAGAAGGTGAGTACGACGTTTCTGTTTTTTTACAGACATTATATTGGGGGAAAGGGAGGCTGGCAGTCTATATACCTCAGGGAGGGGGGTGGAGGCATTAACACTAACAGGTGGGCTGGGGAGGGGGCCATACCTATACAGGCGGCTGGCAGGCTATACACTACAGGCGGCTGGCAGGCTATACACTACAGGCGGCTGGCAGGCTATACACTACAGGCGGCTGGCAGGCTATACACTACAGGCGGTTTGCTGGCTATATACTGGGGAGGCTGTGACCAATGCATTTCAAACCCTTGGCTTCTACTCGAGTCAATAGGTTTTTCCAGTATTTTATGTAAAAATTAGAAGTCTTGGCTTATACTCGGGTCAGCTCATACTCGATTATATACGGTAATTGCCATTATTTTCCCCCTCACACTACCTTCATGCCAAGTTGGGCAAGAAAGTTTGAAGGCTGTGGTGCCACTCTACACCCAGCAGAGCCTGAAGATGAATTGCCCTGACGCCTCGGTCACGCCGAGACTCTTTCATATGCTGCGGCACAAGTGCTGCCCCCCTATAGGTTTGTATGCAATGTATGAATTTGTATGCAAGTCAGAACAGGTATATTTAGTGAATGTAACTCCAGAATGTAACACATATGTGAATGTAACACATATTTTGGTCCCTGTGAGAAAAATATACAATGATAACAATCAAAATTAAGAATTGAATGTAAGGCACAAGTCTTTCCTGGAACAACAATGTGCTGTACACTTCAGGAAACAAGTTAGATGTCTAGTTTTTATGGACATTTCAAAACTGACCAATTTGGTTGCATTTACATTGGTTTATTTACATTGAGACAAACAATCTTTTTGAAAACCCTCAATGCTAAATTTTATTTGGAATGGAATTTACTGGAGCAGTGTTTTTTCAGCTGATTCTATCTGGGCTTACTCCAGCTGTAGTGTCTGGAAAAACTTTCACATAAAACTAAAATTCAATTTGTTCATTCAAAATTATACATGTGAGTGGAATAAGTAAACCTTCGCCTCAACTTTATATTTCTGCTGCCAAAGTCAACTGTTTGAATGATTCCACATAAAGTAAAACATAATATTTTCATTGAATTAAGATGAAATCCAAATTCTATAAAGCGACATTTCTGAATTATAAAAACAATATTTACCAATCACTGTTGCTAATGCTGTGAATCTGTCGCAACGGATTAGTGGAGTTCAACCTTTAAATTGATAGCAATAAGAGACATGTTACTTATTCTTAACTTAGCAGCCAGGCTCATCTTTCAGACCAAACGCTGCACGGATGCCACCAGTTTGTGCAAATCACTGCACTGGTTGCCCGTCTCCTTTAGCATACAGTTTAAAATAATCACCCTCATCCACAAAGCTCTACACCTCCCAATCTCTATTCTCTCATATCAGTCTATTACCTAACCCGTGCTCTTCGATCTGCCAGTGATGTTAGATTAATCACTACCTTAATTTAAACCTCTCACAGATGTCTCCAGTACTTCTCCCAAGCTGCACCAATTCTATGGAATAACCTTCCCCGGACTATCAGACAAATACCAAACCTTTAAAGTTTTCAAACGTGCTCTTAAAACCCATCTCTTTATGCAAGCCTATCGCATTTGCTAACTGCATGAAGTTTCAACTCACCCTTTACTAACCCATCATGTGTACTCCTCTCGTCTGTTATCCGGCAAACAAAAGATATATACCAAGCTTCAGGCTTCTCTGCAGTCTTTTCACCTTGGACTTTGTATATAAGATGGCGGCTGCTGGCTGGTTCAGGCAGCAGAATTTTTATTTATTAAATTATTCTATACGGCTCACTTATATATAAAGAATAGCTGGACCATTATATAAGCTCTTATACCTCTTGTGTCACCCTTCATCCTCAGACTTTAAGCTCTTACGATCAGGGCCCTCACTCACTGAGATGACATCTCACCACAACACCAGCTATACTGGATGCACTGCAACCAACCCACTAAAGCAAAATATAGTGACGATCACATGATCTGCCGCGGCAGGTGCAGGACATGTGATGTGGACTTGTGACCAGCGGCCATCTTCTGTCCTGTGTCTTCTCCACCGGGACAGAGTCAAAGGACTGATGAAAGGGCCAGTAGCATTTTAACTCTTCATTAACTCTTCATTAAGTCCTCAACATTGCTAAGTGGAGCTAAATTTTAAATAATTAATTACAGAATAGCTTATATTTTAGTGACCCATTTGAATTATGCTTATTCCTGGAATACCCCTTTAAGCTTTCTTTTGTTTATCATTATAATGTTTTTATTCCAAATATAAACAAGATTTTATCATTTAATTTAGCTTAAAGTAAAGCTACCAATTGATTTGATGCATTATGAAGCAAAAACACCTTGAGACTGCTGTAGCTACACTGATGCAGGATCATATCTTGGTTAATCCCTGTGCTGAGTGGTTTTGATGATAAAACAGATATAACATTATGATAATGAAGCTTTCTCGCTTCTGAGGCTCCTTCAGCGCTTGTTTAGCACGTGACTGCTGCTGTGTACGAGTGATCCAGCTCAGGTTTATCAGTGCTTGACTAACCTCCCTTTGTAATTTCAAGCTCCTGTAATTGCAGCCATGCTGTCCCAGCTTTACCAAGGTCCTGAATGTTATAATTGTTTTATCAGCAAAACCACTCAACTCCGGGATTAAACAAGATATGATCCTGCATCAGTGTAGCTACAGCATTCTCAAGGTGTGTTTGCTTCATAATGTATGAAATCAAATGGTAGGTTTCCTTTAATCATTTGGGAATGTAAAAATATGCCTATAAAGTTTAGAAAGTGCTATAGACAATGTTACTTGTATGCTGTCGTAGGAGCTTCATACTACCTTTACATGGTCCCTAACATTTTGACAAATTGCATAAATCTGTAGTACAAATACAAGAAACCTTATAATATATTTGAAAGGAAAGTGCTTCTTTGTCCACCTTATACCTCTTTGCTGAGGTCCATAATTCGCAGCAGCTAGGTTTCCACCTAAGCTTAAACAAAGGCTAATTTACAAAGAGAGGGACACAAACAGAAATATTTTTTAGAAAATGTAGGTTTGCTTTGAATATAAATGATTGGGGAAGGATTTATTAATGTTTTGCCCAATAGCTTGATGTACATGACATAACTGCAACAATAAATTCAGTTTGTATGTAATTTAAAGGGAACCAGTCACCAGATTTTCACAAATACAGCATGTGACTAACACCCTTATTGTAGCTAAAAGATTGTTTCCCTCACAGCCCCATAAAGTCAACATTCTGTCATATTACCTGGCAACAGAAGGGGAATGGGGTGTCCTGCTCAGCTTGCCCCTCCCATCTACACCTCCCCATGCCTTATGCTACCTTACCGTTCAGCATTTCAAGTCACATGAAATCACAGAATGCCTCCATCAACTTCTACTCTTCCCCATTCTCCATGTGACTTCATGTGATCAGACACATACATGGAGTATATTATGCAAATGTGAAGGGGTAAAGGACCTTAACCTGGTGACATGAAAAAAACACTTTCCTATAAGTAAACAAAGTTTTATATGTCTGTAGTTGAATACTGGCTGACAGAGCCCAAATACTAGTTCTATACAGCAGCATGTCCTCGCAGTGAGACCTGTCAATCAGGAACAGGAAGGCAAGGCAGTGCCGTGCACAACATATGAAGAGACAGAGCTGTCAGTCAAAATAAAGGGGTGTTGTTCACTGGCAGCCTGGGAGAAAGCAAGAGTCATATCTTAAATATTCGAGTCAAGTATGCTAATTTGCATATCAAAAACAGCGGCTATTGAGGTACAGTGCCTCACTTCCAGCAATATGGGGAGTACTCGTGACCCTTAACCTGCAGGCATTGTGGGTTTTTTTGGTTAAATTCTTTTTGGTTAAATTCTTGTGACAAAAAGTAAATTTATTTGAATTTTGTTTCGGTAAAAACGGTATATATACAAGATATTCGGATTCTTGCCCTTGCCAGCCAGTTTAAAGAAGAATGGGAAAAAAGTAAATGCAAGTCCAGAACTGCCGTACGTTTAAAATTAGAGTGGTATTTTTCACATTCACACCGATTTCATGGAAAACACAAAGCTGTCACGCTGCCATCCACTGTAATCTCCATGCAAAATGTTCAATTTTCAACAGTACGACATTATATCCGGCTTGCTGCATATGGATAACAGTGATTGAGGAATCCTTCATGCTGAATTACATAGGCAACAGTTATCCAACATGTAACAAATCACAATGAATTGTAACAGACTTGTAAGACGCATGATATCAAGTGTTTAACTGAAAACATTACTTAACTTCCACTTAATTACCAGATAGTTCTGCTGAAAGATAGCTACCAGATGTAAAAGTGCATAGCATAATGTATTAAAAGCTAATAAAGTGCTATTCAAGGCAAAACAAGTCAGGTTCCTATAGGTCTATATTGTCTATATGATGAGTTCGGCAAAGCACCACACTTGTTAATTTGTGAAATAATGAATCCTTATTAATGTTTTTTTTTTTTTTTGTGCAACTCCCTTTGGGAGTGTAAGCTTTATTGGCTGCAGGTTTCTAACCCTTGTTTTAGGAGCTCCTCTTCTGACCAATGGTTGTGTGTGGTATTGCAGTATTCATACAGCTGAGCTGCAATACCAACACAGACTATAGGCGTGGCACAGTTTTTGGAAGTAAGCAGCCATGTTGTTTTAGATAACCCCTTTAAAGAACAACTGTAAAGTATAAAAACCTTTTGCCTAACTCTACACCAAGCTAAAAGAAGCAATTGCCCTATACCTCACGTTAGGAAGAAGCCAGAAGCATGATATAGGGATCATTGGAATAGTTTTATCCAGCTGTGCTAAAACTACTTGTCAAGTAACTTTACAGCCACACTTTAAGGAATTATCAATCTATAGAGATCTCTGTTAATATCATGAACTACTAAGTAACTAAGAGAAGGAATGAATTGTCAATCTACTGCCACCTTATGCCAACTAAGAGTTACTCTTTTACTACCATAAATGACAATGTTATTACCAGAAATACTGTTATCATCCATCTCTTGCACAGACAAATATTCTGTTTAAATATTACAGTAACTTGTAAGTGTCCTGGCCGAAAGGAGCCCACAAAAGGTTGTGTCCTTCTCTGCTCTAGAGATTATAAAGTTTAGATATTATAGTTACTATTTAGTTAGATATTTTACATAATGGTACATTGTGCTTGTAAAGATGAATACTATTGAAACTCTTAATTAGATAAGGTCTTCACATAGTAAGTATTTGGCTTATTGGTAAAGTTATTGTGCCCCCCATGCACATAGTCAGTGTGCCAAATACCATCCCCTGACAAAGTAATATAAACTGAGGTTAAATTAAGGCCCCCGTGGACATGATGAAAATGGAGACTGCTAAAAACGGTAGGTAATTCACAGCCCACATTGAATGCTATTGTGTACAGTGCATGCACCATGAGCAGGAGTTACACAAATTATAGAGCATGTCCTATTGCTGCAATGATCTAAGGTAGTAATGGCAAACCTTTTAGAGACCGAGTGCCCAAACTACAATCAAGACCCGCTTATTAATCGCAAAGTGCCAACATAGAAATTTAATTTGTGATTTATACTCCCTGCTCTGTCACAATAAAGCAGAAAATAGAAGAAATTTGGATGATCATTGTAGTTTCCCTCCAAGGTCCCATAAACAGGAAGAATTGTCAGGGCCGGAGCATGAGCTACAATTATAATCCAAGTCCTGGGCTGTCTGGGACTGAGGAAGATATCTGGAGTCCTCTCTGGTGATGGCCTGGGTGCCCACAGAAAGGGCTCCAAGCGCCACCTCTGGCACCCATGTCATAGGTTCGCCACCACTGATCTAGGACATTGCTGCTCATTTCCCATGTTTGTGGCCCGTAATGCACACAAGGATGCCCAAGTCAGTAGATAGGGTTTTCCCTGTGGCTATTTTTGATGGCTTGTACTTGGGTCCCGATTCCTGCCGTGCCTAAGGATTCCCCAGTAGTTTGGCATTTGCATCCTATAGATGGATTCCAAACAGTCATAAATTACATATTCCACATGTCAAACTACAAACTTGTAAAAAAGTATTCATCTTTCGATATCTTGTGCAACTAAAACACAAGCAATAATGACACATGTTGACATCTTTTAATTTATAGTGCAACCCTACCCTATAGGGCACTACAGTTTAGCAGGATGTATGTCAGAAACGGCAATAAATTTTAAAGACTGAAATAGCACAATGACCCTCAAGGTATCCACCTTACCTGCCTACCAGTCATGCCACCCAAAGTAAGAGCAAGGAATTAAAGAGGTTTCACTTGTAAATACTTTGCATAAATAAAAGAAAGCGTAATGTGAAAGTTTACTTATAGTTTTATTTTCGCTGTAATAATGAGTAGAAATTTCCGGAATGCTTTCTATTGCCCGACATGACGGCTTCCTGTTTGTTCCTCCATTGCTGCTTACATAAGACACAGCTGCGTTATATCTGGAATGATTTCTTATTGGCACACTTTCCACGTTTCAATGGGAATTTATCATGGCCAATCTTACGGCCATTAGCGCTCACAGATTAGAGGATAATTTCGGCTCGCATTGGGGCCGCTATACTTGACAGAACTTTGTTACAAGTATACCATTCCATAATTTCAAGGTTACATCTGTGGCTATTACAGGCCAAACTAGGTCGCGAAACAAATGTCCTTTGGCAAGATCGGGTTCTTGTTTTCGCCATTACAGTGACAGATGTGCAATATCATCTAATTTTATCTTTTATAACCCATTCCGTGCATCTTTGTTACATTGGGACATAAGTCCTTAAGAGAAAAAAACATTACGAACCCTTCTATTCAACATTTTAATCGCAACCTGGAATTGGAAATCAAAAATTGAGGATAGCGATGGATGGACAAATATGTTTGATCCTATTATCGCTGTTGCATTTATCTTATTTTAAATCTTCATTACACACTACTCATTCATAAACATGTCAGCTGGAGAGAAACCCACTAATGCGTCACTTCCATACTTCAGTTTTGTGATACTAGAATACATTCCTGCATATCCATGTTTAGTCCAGATTTCCACACACATTTACATAATTAAAGGAAACCTACCACCACGGATCTACCTATTAAGGTAGATCCAGTGGTAGGTACCTGTAATGTATGTAAGGATAGTCTAATGCTTTAGTCTCCTTTATCTTTTTTAATCTTTAATTGCGATAATATGCTAATTTACCAAAGAGGCTACTGGGGCGTGTAGTAGCTGGAGCTGAGGCTACGTGGCACGGCTACTCCACGCCCCAGTAGCCTCCTTGATCCTCCTTCCCAGATATCTTCAGCGTGCAGCTACAAGGAGCTGCAAACCCTCGTCCGCGAAGCCAGCGTTCTGCGCATGTGCAGGCAGCCAGCTGCGAGGTCTCGGGTCCGGAGTCAGAGCTAACGCACATACCCTGAAGATATCTGTGTAGGAGGATATCTGCGCTGGAGTAGCAGCGCCGTGTAGCCTCAGTTCCGGCTACTCCATGCCCCAGTAGCCTATTACCACAATTAAAGATTAAAAAAGATAAAGGAGCCTAAAGGACTAGCACTTAAAAGGGCTATCCTCCCATACATTACAGGTACCTACCACCGGATCTACCTTAATAGGTAGATCCGTGGTGGCAAGTTTCCTTTAATAGCAACGGATGCAATAATATCTTATGCAGAATCTAACAGAATAGAAAAGGACAGCACTATGGAGAGGAGTAGGAGTGACCCTTCCCCTCTCCATTGAAATGAACCTCGTACCGTATTGTTCCGTGCAGCCGTTGCCGTCTATGGGGGGGGGGGGATATACATACGTCCACCATATGGTAATGTGAATGTAGCTCAAGGCTTATTTTGGGTTTAAATTTCATCCTTACTCTGAAAAGGCTGAAAATTCATGCTGGGGCTTTCTTTCGAGATACAAGGTAATGGTTGGCCAAAAATTGCCATGATGCCTAAGAATTTAAAACCGCTTTTAAAAAAGCTTTATTGTTAATCCTGGTTCTGATGACAATCCAACATTTTTAAAATCCAATTGTCACAGAAACCAAAAAAAAAATTTGGGTGGAGCTACAATTATAAAACATACAGTTCTAACTTGCATACAAATTCAACTTAAGAACAAACCTACAGAACCTATCTTGTACGTAACCCAGGGACTGCCTGTATATACAATCCCTGAGTATATATTCCCAAACTAAATAGTGCGAAACATCTCCACAGCAGAATATTCTCAGGAGTAAAAAATGCCGTTTCATCTTCCAACACTTGTACTTTCACAGTACTGGGTACATATGACAAATTACTTGACAGTCCTGTAAACTTCCCAGTCAGTTCATCAAGCTATTTATAACCAGGGGCGAAGAACACTGCCATGTTACAGAATCTGTGCATATTCAGTATGATGCCAGTACAATCAGGACACGTACAAAGTGCACATTTATTAAGTGTGATTTTTCACACACATCCATTTTGGACCCATTTCAGTTCATATCAAAAACAAAACTGTAAGGCCTGACATTCTGCCAGGAGAAATTACAGTATATACACTGTACAGGTGGCTATCAAAGCCAAAATGTATTCGTGGCAAGAAAGTGAATGGAAAATAACGCCTCTTACAGTACTAGAATTATATACCATTTATATTAAGACACGGAAAAGAGAAACTGTCCTTCTTGTCCGTCTGCACACGTAGCATCATGGCGGACAGATCCATGGGCATAAGAAGCCATCCAAAATGTGTTTTATGCCGTGTTATTCTTGTGGTATGAGGGCAGAGCCTTTGAAGTGATACGGATCATAACTCTGCAGACATTTTCATTGTTCTGCTGCTGAATTACACAGGGGATTGACCATGCGGCAATGCAGCACAGCAATGGTGGGTGTCTGGTGCGGCAGGGGGCGGAGCCAAATCTTTCATCGCAAAGATCGTATTCCACCGCACGATCTGCAGTAAACGAATGATATGACAAATATTTCCGCAGTCTGTGTATACGATAATGTATTAAGATAGGGATTTTACACAAGGCCATTTACCGTATATACTCGAGTATAAGCCGACCCGAGTATAAGCCGAAACCCCTAATTTCAACACAAAAAAACTGGGAAAACATATTGACTCAAGTATAAGCCGAGGGTGGGAAATGCATTGGTTACAGCCTCCCAGTATATAGTCTGCCAGCCCCTTTAGCATACAGCCTGCCCAGCCCCTGTAGTAGGAAAAAAAATAACACTGTACTCATCTTTCCGACGTCCCCCATAGGTCCTCTTCTGTCTCAGACTGTCCCAGACAGAAGAGGACCTACAGGTGATGTCAGAAAGGTGAGTTTTGACTTTATTTTTTTAGTTGACTCGAGTATAAGCCGAGTTAGGGTTTTTGAGCACACATTTTGTGTTGAAAAACTAGGCTTATACTCGAGTATATAAGGTAATTCTAAGGAACTGGTGGGAGGCATGAGGTTTTTCACCAGTTTTTCACGGCTGCTTTGCATCAGTCTGGCATCTGTTTTTCACGGATACTTATGAACTATAGTTTACAGGCTGTCCCCTACTTAAGAACACCTGACTTACAGACGATCCCTAGTTACAAACGGACCTCTGGATGTCGGTAATTTACTGTACTTTAGTCCTGGGTTACAATAAACAGCTATAACAGTTATCACAGGTGTCTGTAATTAAGCTTTTTTATTAATTCTGGTTCTGATGACAACACAACATTTTTAAAATCCAATTGTCACAGAGACCAAAAAAAATTTGGCTGGGGCTACAATTATATAATATACAGTTCCGACTAACATACAAATTCAACTTATTAACAAACCTAAAGAACCTATCTTGTACGTAATGCGGGGACTGCCTGTAGAATATTGTAACTAGGAGTTTAAGGGCTCCATAGCAGACTTCACTTCCCGGGGCCCCCACCCTGGCCGATCAGAACTGCCTCCGTCATCAGAAGGCATCGATCGGTTTCCATGACAGCTGGAATCATGTTAAAGGTTTCCCATAGCTATCATAAGGCAATCTATATTACAGTCTGATGGAGTGGGCATGAAATAATGATAAAAAAATTGAATAACCTAAAAAGTTTAGAAAAAAAAATATCCAAACTAATTTTTTTTTTTTTTTAAATATAAAAACCTCCCTTTCCCTAGAACACATATAAAAAGTAAAATCCTAGACATGTTAGGCATCGTTGCCAGGATGTCCACTCTATCAAACTATAAGAACAATTATTCCAAACAGTGAACTTTGTGACGAAAAAATAGCGTCCAAATGCATAAAAATTTTGTTCAATATTGATCAAAAGGTCCAAAAAATTCAGCTTATCCCACAAGAAAATGACACCTTATACAGGCACGGATGCTGAAGTTTGAAAAAAAGTTATTGGCGTCAAATATGGCAACACTTGAATTTTCTTTTTTTTGTAAAGATGATATGGTTTGGGGAAATAGGTATTAAAAAAGTAAATGCCAAAATGGAAAAGGGCCCAGTAAGGAAAAGGTTAAGAAAATAAAAGCTTTGTGATTTGTAACATATATACAGCTAATGTTACATTGTGTAGAGGACAATTCCAGCACCAGGAGATCTTTTAGGCTACCTGTACATGCAGCAAAATAGCAGCAAAATTTACAGTGTTAATGCCAAGGCTTCAGAAATCCCGAAATCTGTAGGTGTTGGTTGTGGTTTTATTACGTGCATTAAATGCCCAACTCTGCATTGTAAAAGGCTCCCCAGCTAGAATCTGCAACAAACTGACATGCTGAAAATGCTGCAGATTTTTTTTTTTAACCTTGTGGATATTATTTGTACAATTAAATCCCATCATTCTAGAGGGCTCCCCCCCGAGCCAATTTCTGACCTCAGCGGTCACACGAAGTTTAAACGAAATGTACAGAATGAATGGAGAATCAAATTGGAAGCACCGGGGAACAGGTTGTACTGCTGGGTGGGCCTTCAGGATGGTGACCAAGTTAGTTTTGTTTATTTCAAAACTAACCAAAACCTAACCAAGTCAAAACTTTTTATGGTTCAACAACAAACTTTATTGATCATTGCATTGTGTTACGGCATAAATACAGTATTGTACGGCTTGCACCAAGTCAAAACTTTTTAAATCTGTACGCACATTTATAGATACTATAAAAGGTAGCCTACGAGTAACTACTTAATATAGAAATAATAGATAAACAACATGAAACTGGAATAAATAAGTGAATAAATGTAACTCCTGAGCCATTTGCATTTTTGTGCAATCCAAAACCCAAAACTTCTCCCGCCCCCCCTTTACAGAGATAGAGGACTGCTTATTTGCCGCAGGACAAATATTTTCTTCCATGTGCCACCATAAAATATTTGTTGCAATGCATTAGGAAGCTTGAGTAAGTACGGTAATCAGAAAAATGCTTGTTCAAGTTCAGGTATGAAAAACAGAAAAAGAAAAAATTTTTTAACAATTTGTTATAATGTAAAAGAAATAAAAAGCCCATAAAAACACCAACCTCCCATAGAAAAAAAATTATGAAAAACAAACAAAAAACCACCTACATGTTTTGTTATCACACAGAACGCAATGAAAACAAAAATAATCTATAAAATATGAAAAATGATCATCAAATCCCCTCAGAGAAAAAAAAGTTCTAGATTAAAAAAAAAAACAAAAAAAAAAAACACCACTGCATAAATTAGTTAACACCAGTTATCGTAGTGACAAAGATAACATATGGGGGCTCATTTACTAAGGGCCAGCGGACCCCATTTCCGAAATCGGAAATTTTTGGCGCATTTAACAGGGTTTTTTGGTACACGCGATCGGATTCTGACTTTCATGCGGCGCAAATCGGGGACATGGCCGTCGGACAACCCAACGGATTCGGACTACGCGTGGGATTTAAAAATCAAAATGTGTCGCAAGACAATGCACTTGCATGCATCAGGAAGAAGAAGGTGAACTCCGGCGGACTTCAGGGGGGAAGCGACAGATGCAGGAAACTACGTGAATCGCGCCGGCCTTCATCTTCGTTGGACCGTCCGGATCGGGGATCGCGACAGGACCAGGTAAGTAAATTTGACCCATTATTCTTAAGGTACAGTGAGTGGCCAAAATAAAAATGCATATCGCCTGGATATGTTAAAGCATTCCAAAGTTAGAACCACTCATAGGGCCTGGGCCTTCGGGAGCAAAGGGGTTAAGCTACAGAAACACAGATATATGCAGTTAAAGAAAAAGGCAAAAATTGGATTTATATCTGGTCGTATGGCACAGTAAAAGCTGGTGACAGGTGGCCATTAAGCAGTTAAATGATATAGATACCTTTTCATCGAAATAGATTAAGCTCTTAATGGAGGTCATAAAAATTGCCAACCATTTGGCTGCTGCAGAGCTTGTACAACCCTTTCACCTAGCCGCCTATTCTGCTGAATCAAAGAAATGGGATAAAGTAGATATCCCTGTCTACTATCTCAGCTCACACAAGAACACAAGAGGTGGATGACAACCCAGGAGATGTAGAAATGTTGAAAGAAAAGTGATCATCTGCAGGGAATCACATTCATCAGCAGAAGTGTCCGTTTGAGGGAGTAGAGATTCTTCATTGACTATGGAGGGAGCGATCACTACAGGGGTGAACTTGTGCTAGTACTGTACTGAGTTGGTGTGGGCAGCAGCATCCTAAAACAACCCTTCCATCTGCCTGAATTACTACAAGCCCTATGAGTAAAAAGTAGGAACAGGTTTCAGCAGATGTTCATAGCACATCCCCTCTGCTCTGAGTGAAAGCTGTAGGATCAAGGAAGAGCTGTAAGAACAAGGATCCTGCTACAGAGGCTAAAACGTAGCTCAGTGAAGATAGCTCTCCATGATGTAGCAGAGGTGAAGACTTGGATTGAGAGTCCATTTTTTCATAGCCATGAGGTGAAAACTGCATCTATAGAAGGACTCCAGCAACAATTATTTCCATCCCTACACACCGTATCTGACTGCACTGTACACAAGAGATGTGTACTATATTATTCTGTCTGTTCTAATTGGACATCATCTTGACTGTTAGATTTTGCTATACCAGTGTTTCCCAACCACTGGGCCACAGCCACGGAGTGGGTCACGGAGCACCTGGTCCAGAGCCACAGCCGAACATATCTGCTAACATTAGAGTCGTGCATTAATGCGGAATAGAAGAAAGAGCAGACAGCTGCAGGGTAAACGTGGAAGGTGAGTATTGGATTTTTTTTTTTTTTTACAGAGGTCAACCGCAAAGGAAGAGGGCATGCTACAGCAAAGGGAAGACATTGGAACCAGGGGGAGGGACAGCTACAGGAAAGGGAACATTGAAAGGGGGGCAGCTACAGAAAAGGAGACATTGGAAGCAGGGGGAGGGACAGCTCCAGAGAAGGAGACATTAGAGGGGGCATGCTACAGGAAAAGGGACAATGGAAGAAGTGAAGGCTTCAAACCAGAAAGGGGACAATATCAATGGGGGGTGCGCTTCTTCAGGAAGTGGAACAATACAAGCTCGGTGTACAGTTATAGTGGGGTGTGCAAACATACATTTTTGTTTAGACACCAGACCTCATCTCCCCACCTACCGGTCCCTGGAGAAAATGTATATAATGCAATAAAGTATAGACTAAGGATGCCAAGCCATCATCTCCTACAACTGTGTGACCGGAGCTTATTTAATCATCAGCAGTAACTTACTGGAGATTGTGAGTTCCCCTGCCGAGAGTATGTGTGGTACGAGAGTTCTTCTTCAAAGCAATTTTAACTCAAGGGAAGCCAAAAGATATTCTTAGCCTTTAAGGGTCTAAGAAGCTGCTGGTCCTTTGTCCATAGATAAAAGTTCATTAAAGAACTAGAACTATAATGGTTGAATTTTGAGTCAGGCAGATTAATCCAACCTTTTGACAATAGTTCACGCTGGTGGCGAGACTTTAATGCAATCACATGAACACCTTAAAAATACCAGGACCTTGCCAATTATTGTTCATGTATCTAGGTTTTCTAAAGTAGCTTTTCAAATATTTTCATTTGTGATAATGCATAAATTATACATTTTCAAAAGTTGTGTTCTTCAACTTTAAACCCAAGCAGAGATGTATGATCAAGGAAGTTAAAGACTTTCAAACACATTTTAGTATTGAAGGGAACCTTTCATCAAGAACAGGCACAAATAAAAATTTACTATCCCCCCCCCCCCTTCCCCACTGTGCCTTTGTGGAGAAGTTCAGTCTAGGCGTCCCGGCTTAATTCTGCCTCCTCCGACCAGTAACATCATTCCCCAAACTTTTTCTGTCTTTATGTAGGTTAACTCCACCCAACACGCTTGGCTCCGCCCAACGCAGGGTGCATTAAATGGTGACAAGATCTGCAGTTTCCCACTCGGTGCTCACTGCTAAATACACCATGCGGTGAGAGGGAGAGCATTCTGGTCAGGACAGGGAGAGGGCTTCCAGACTGCTCAGGCTGAGATTTGAATAGACATTAAGGCACATGAAAAATAAGTCTAGCTTTTTTTCCTTATTGAAAAAAATTGGCGTTTGGTCTTTATTGAATTTGTGACTTTTGAAAACAAAAAGTACCAAAAAAGTCTTAAAAAGTTGCAACCAGTTCTAAGTTAAATTCTACGCCTGGTTAGGGGCAACTTTAGATTCGCAGCAAAATATGCAACTTTTTGAAAAAGTCGCAACCTCCACATCTGGATACAGGTGATAACTCAAGGCACACTGCAGGAAACAAGACAATGGCAAACTTTAAACTGTCTTGGGCACAAAAAAATAGTTGCACGTGCACTAGGAAAAGTCTTAAGAAAAAGGCAAACCAAAAGTTTGATACATGTGCCCCACTGAGCTGTCAATCAAAAAGAAGGAGGTGGGGTTCACTGGCAACCCAGAGGAAAAGATGACTCTTCTCTTTCAAAGATAATTTTTGGTTATATGTAGAGGACTTTTAACCCTTTAAAAGAAGCTTATTACTGGGTAATATGAAATGATTAAAACTCAAAAAACACAAATACCCTCAGTATATATATAATAGAATACCCACCGCAGATATTATATATATTATTAATTTAACAGTACAGGCAGTCCCCGGGTTACATACAAGATAGGGACTGTAGGTTTGTTCTTAAGTTGAATTTGTATGTAAGTCGAAACTGTATATTTTATCATTGTAGTTCCCGACAATTTTTTTTTTTGCCCCAGTGACAATTGGAGTTTCAAATTTATTTGCTGTAATAGGACCAAGATTTATCAATAAAGCTTCATTACAGACAATTTTCAGGTGATTATTGCAATCTGGGACTATTTTAAAGCATCCAGAGAGCTTCACCAGAGGTCACAGTGGGCAGAGGGGTCCGTCTGTAACTATGGGTTGTCTGTAAGTCGGGTGTCTTTAAGTAGGGGACCGCCTGTATATTTTTTTTGTTTTTTTTTTTGTTTTAACATTGGTCACTTTTACAAATTTCCCCAATCATTTTTTCAGAGCCAAAATTTGAACACTTTAAAAGAAAAAAAAAAAAAGTGTTACCATTCCAGACTTTTCTTTGATCCTGATAACACAACTGAACAAGAACAGTTTAGAATAAACTAGAAGAATGAGAATACATATCAGCTCTACACAAGACTAGAACATGTTCTAGTTTTACTAATTTTCCTCTTTACGCCGCTTTGTTTTGATTACTTCAGCAACCATCCTCGGGATTCTTTTATTTTTCTGTCTCCACACTAATCCATTGAGTTCATTGCCAAGCTCATTCACCCCCAGGGCCAGCCCTTTCCAAAGTCCTATGCAAATCCATATCACGCAGTTTGTCAAGAAAAGCTCAGTGCTCTGAAAAGAAGAGAAAAATCACATACACATGGGTGTTATAGAAACAGAATGAAAAGAGGCCAGGTTTGTGCAATAGTAAATCCAAGGCCATATGATGAAATAATTCCCTGCACCAAGCGATTTCTTCAGCCAAGACAGGTGATTAGGAGGATGAGCGGACAAGTGTGAACATTCAGAGGGATCACAACCACAAATATTTTAAATGCTGACAAATATACATTTTGCAACACAGCTCATTAAACAGTATTTTTAAGAAAAGCCGACTTATCTACAGTAACCCCACGCGACCAACTGTTATTGCATTGGGAAACCTCTGCCTGCTTCTTAAAGGAAACCTACCTTGAGGAATCTACTATCAGAAGGAGACCTGATGGTAGATCCCTCCAGTCTGTTTCTACGCTAATCTGTAATGTAATAATATTGGAACCTAACCTGATTTAAAAAAAAAAATGTTTTTTTAGTAACATGTAAATTAACTGCAGAGGCTACTGGGGCGTGGAGTAGCATTAGCTCCCAGTGCCCGACCAGGATAGTACACGCCCCAGTAGCCTCTGCAGGTAATTTACACATTACTAAAATAAAGCTTTTTTAACAAGTTAGGTTAGGTTCCAGGATTATTACATTACAGATTAGGGTAGAAGCAGACTGGAGGAATCTACCTTCAGATCTTCTTCTGGCAGATTCCTCATGGTAGGTTTCATTTAACCATAAGGCACATAAGGCGGGGTCCATAGGAGGAAGATCAAAGTCAGCACTGTCCTCAGCAACTTCAATCATCCCTAAAAGACTAAGGCTACATTCACACTGCCGTTGCCCGCCCGTACCGTACCGTAGTGGGCAACGGCCATAGGAATTAATGGCGCACAATGCCGTACTACGGGTAAAGATAAGACAGGTCCTATCTTTTTCCCGGGTACGGAGCGGTACGGTGACGCACGTGCGCGGCACCGTACCGCTCCCATAGGGTGCCGTGCGGCCATTGACTTCTATGGAGGACGTATATCGGCCGTATATACGTCGGCCGTATATACTTCCTCCATACGTTAGTGTGAATGTAGCCTAAGAGTTGAGCGGAAGGACACATGTGTAAGGTATGATACATTCTGTTTCAATACCTCCAAAGTGCTTTGTCCACAACACAGAATTGAATCAGAAAAAGATTTATTTACAGCAGAAGCCACCTGAAATTACATGTTTTTGGGGTTTACAATAGTCTTTTCTACAGTTGATACACAGCGCCACCAAGTTACCATCTTTAACGGGTATTGATGCCACTGTCCCTGCACATAGAGTACCCAGATTCAATGGGATTGAGCCAGGATCTCTTGTGTTCCCTCCCAATTAGTGCCCACTCCAATTTTGCTATATGTACTTTGTTTTTGGTAACAACCTCAGCCTGTATCTTGACTTGGCTCAGTGTGCTGTAACCCTTAGATTCCAACCATTATTACATAGAGTACAGGACTACAGTGAGCCCAAAAGAACTTTAAGGTACTACACACAGTAAAAGCTGTGATTAAAGGTTTTCAACAAGAAGCAAAAACAACGCTTTGAGTACTGGTCACAATATACATAAACCAATGCATAAAGTGTATACTGTGGTGCAAAATTATTGCAATTAAAATAAAAGAAATATATACATTTTCCTGGTCAATAGAAATATCTTCGGGCATAATGTTCCGCTTGCTGTTCCCATGGTCCCACCAGATATATTAAGAAGTTGAGACCTATAGCCCCAATTGTCATTTAATAGCACGCTTGTCTGTGCCAAGAGCAAGTGTATCAGGTGGAAGTGGCATAAGGGGCAAGAAAGTTGCCTTGCATCAGAAATTGTGACTTGATGCAAGTCTTGATAAATTCCTTCCTATATATGTTAAATTTAAACACAACTAATAAAGATTAATTCAAATGGCTACAGAATAATCAGTACTAACATTATATTGATAGCTACAAGTAGCTGTACGGTGGTGAGCTCCAAGATAAAATGTCACTGGTGGGCCCTAGGCATCCCAGTCCGACGCTGAAAAATTGAAAATTGCAATCTTGTGATACTGAAATCACCAATGAAAGCTGTGGCACAATCCCATCATTTTCAGCTAGTTATCCTCATTGTGGTTATCCACAAGTCCTTTGTTGGTAATTTTCTAAGGACTAAAGCTTTGTTTTAGCCCTCTATTGTAAGGATACATTAGCCGGATGTCCCTACAAAGGAGGACTAGGAAGTATCCCCATGTATGCTCATGCAGTGGGACATGTGCTACTGCGACAAAGCTGGAGGAGGAGTCATCTGGGTTTCTTCATAGTGATGTAATTGTCCTTATATGGACAGAAACATAACTGGGGACCCCCCAGAGCTTAAACTCAGGCAGGGGATAGATGCAATAAAGTTGCATCCGCTCCCCCGCTCCATAAACTATTATTGCCCTGGCTGAGCATATATATGGAAAAATGGATGGAAAAATGCAGCGATAGGCAGAAGGTGTATACTACTGCATGAGCATACATAGGGATATGTCCTAGATCTCCTTTGTAGGAACATGTCAGAAATCTGGCTTACGTATTACGTATTCTGGGTCACGCCTTCAGCGTTTAAGATTTATTATCGACCAAATTGTTGTGCTTTTTTCTAGTACTATTGTAATTAATTTTAACCCTGGCAGTAGGAAATAGTGGTAGACCGGTACAGCATGAAGAACATCACATGGGTACGATGCCACAATTCTTTCTTTTATTAGTTAAAACGTCATAAACACGGAGAAACAGATGGGTTAACGCGTTTCGACGGAGACCGTCTTAATCATAATTTTAACCCTGGTATGTCTTGTCTGTTCATGATTCATTCATAAAATACATTTTAATATTTTTTGAGCGTTTTGTAACACATCCACAATCTATTTTTTTTTTTTTAGATCCAAATATGCATTTACAAAACATGAAGGCATATAACGCTTACCGTATATCAGCAAAAATCCACAATCTCTTTGTTACATTTTATTTATGTTACAATTACCGTTAACAATTTGATTTTCCCAATGCTGCCACTAACAAATATTATTTAAGAATCCTTGACTTTATATAAAGTATAAAATATGATGTGGGCAAGGTGGTGAAGCAGAAAATAACCATTATTAGCAGGTTGATAACAGTCTTTTTAATTGATTTACTTACGCTTTTTTATATATTATTTTTAGAGCATTTTTCTATTGAATTGCTGCCAAAATAGCAGTAAGTGCAGCAAAAAAAAATTTTTTTTTAAAATGTCCCTCTATCCCTGGGAGGCTATAACAATTTTTCCACAGTGATTTCGAGAGTTAACTGCTGAAACCCCTGGAATGTACTCAGCACGGTTGAAAATCAGGGTTTCCTGGTCTCCAGGCTTTATAAGTGAGCCAGTAGAATGTTAGCAGCTGCTACTAGATTGTTCACAGCTGCTGGTTCTGTACAAAAGGGGTATAAACTAAATCTATATATTGTAATCCGAGTCCTACACTGGATAGAATTTTAAGCACCCAACACAAGCAAATATCGCCTAGAGTCGGAGTCAGCAACTACTCCTCCTGCTGTGGAGATTAACGACAAAAATTTAGCAATTTACAGGCTGGTAAAACATGTAGTGACATTGTCATTAATCTGAAAGTTAAGATACAGAGATAAAATTGTGATTGACATGAGTTTCACACACAGAAGTAAGAATAATGTCCAAAATGTTTAGCGTTTACAATGTAATTAATGTTATTAGAAGAAAGGTGATATTTGAAGTATATACATATGTATTTTTGGTAATATATGTTGTCATGATGTAACAAGAGAAGATAAAACAAATTTGCTCCCTCCAGTAAATCTATGGACATCAGTTCACATAAAATGGCAATATAAATATAGAACTGATACAGATAGAGAAGGTGTAATTACCACTACAGGCAGTCGCCATGTTTGTTCTCAAGTTGAATTTGTATGCAAATCAGAACAGGTAGATTTTGTAAGTGTATTTTCTAACTACCAGGTATACTCTAGTAGAAGCCTAGTTTTTCAGCACAAAATTTGTTCTCAAAAACCCTAAATCGGCTTATACTCGAGTCAAGAAAATATATAGTCAAAACTCACCTTTCCGACGTCACCCATAGGTCCTATGCTTGATTCGATGCTCCGGTGCCGCCGCGGGTCCTTCGGATCCTCTTAGGGTTTTTCTGCTCCTCTTCGGGTCCCCTCGCAATGCCGGCGGCTCACAAACAATGACGTCGGCAAGCAGCTGACGTAATTCTGTGTGCCGGCCGAGCGAGGACCCGAAGAGGAGCGGAAGAATCCGAAGAGGACCGAAGGATCCGAGGCAACACCAGAGCATCTGAGACAGACTGGGCAGGCTATATACTACAGGGGCTAGGCAGGCAGTATACTACAGGGGGCTGGCAGGCTATACACTACAGGGGTCTTGCTGGCTAAATACTGGGAGGATGTGACCAATGCATTTCCCACCCTCGGCTTATACTCGAGTCAATAGGTTTTCCCATTTTTTTTGTGTTGAATTTAGGGGTGTCAGCTTATACTCGGGTTGGCTTATACTCGAGTATATATGGTATTTCTTTTAGTCCCTGTGACAATCAAGAGAATTATTTGATCTTTAAAGTTCTCGTGTCACCTCTATTATCTGTGGGTTTTCCATACATTACAAAAGCAGTTTTGAAGGGTTATATGTTATTTTACCCAGTGTCTTTTTGTAACCTAAAGTTTGACTTGGACTTGAATCCTTAAGACTATTACTGTTCTGGAGTCTAAGCCCTTCATTCTTAAATGGTCTAACCTTTTAAGAAACTTTGTATGAAATAGTGAACACCAGAAACTTTGCAATGAAGAATCTACTATCGGAAGTAGATCTGATGGTAGATTCCTCCTGCTGTCTCTGCCCTGATCTGTAATTTAATAATCCTGGAACCTAACCTCCATCATGGTCAGTGGTAGTGGACCCACTGGACCACCGCAAGCGGTGACATAAGCCTGAGAGCGGAGTCTAAGTGGCACCGGTTTTTACGAGAGCCTGCCGCAAAGCTGGTTGGTCTTGCTAAGGCGTGATACCCCCAGGTCGCTCCACAGGCTCGACTTTGCTCGCAGTGGTGGCCAAGGTGAGGTACAAAATCGTCAGACAGAGGCGGAGTCGTGGTCAGGCAGAAGGTCAGGACAGGCGGCACAGGATCAGAGTCAGGGAAAAAGCAGAAGGTCAGAACAGGTGGCAGAGAATTGAAGTTAGAAACAGGAATCAAGGTCACAACGGGAAATCACTATAAAACACAGGAACAACTGGAAAGCTTTCTCTGGGGCATGAGGCACAAAGATCCGGAAAAGGACACAGGAAGAGGCCGGCTATTTATCAGGGCAGGCGGTCCGGGAACCGCCGCTGGAGCAAGGGAAAGTGTGCAAGGCTGCAGCCGGGCTCCAGAGACACATGGGTGCACCTGCAACCCAGGACATTGGTCGCAGGAGCACCTGTGACAACCCCACTTATTAAAAACATTTTAGTAATATGTAAATTAACTGCAGAGGCTGGGGTGTGGAGTAGCCTTAGCTCCCAGTGCTCGACCAGGCTAGTACACGCCCCAGTAGCCTCTGCAGTCAATTTACATTTTACTAAAATAAAGTTTTTTTACTTTATTTTAACTATTAAGTTAGATTAGGTTCCAGGATTATTAAAATTACAGATTAGAGCAGAGGCAGCCAGGAGGAATCTACCATTAGATCTACTTTTGATAGATTTCTCAGGGTAGGTTTCCTTTAAATTCCATCTTGCTAACAAGCAAACAGAAACTTACTTAAGTGTTAAAAACATAGCAGTTTTAAAAGGATGGGAGGGGGAGTAGCATGTTGAAGCAGATAAGTGTTCGAACACCACCACAAAGAAGAAATCAAACTAGAAATACAGTAGTACTCATTTGTGCACACTGGCCTACTGATTTCTGTAAAGTTTCTTGAAAGGTTGGGTACACTTAAAATATCCACTCATAGATGTACCAGCAGGTAATCCCTTTACCAGAGGCCAATTTACAATCAACAAAATGCCAGGGGTGGAAAGAAGGATTTTTTCCAAGCTCCATAAACATGAAGCAATCAATAAAAGACAGAGTTCCCCAGTTGGCAACTCACTGCTGTAGCATTGCATAGAAAATGGCCATGGAAACAGAACTTAAATGTGATGTTAGAAGAAATTATTAGACAAACACACGTCTGTGAAATCAAACTATCCACTTAGAAGGCAACACTGATTGACAATCAATTTTACAGGCAATTATCAAGACACACTCAAAGGAGGGGTTCTGCAGGTGGGGACCACAGACCACTTCTCAGTATTTATGATTTCTGGCTGATGTTTTGATCAATTTTGAATGTTGGTGGTGCTTTCATACTCATGGTAGCAGGAGATGGACTCTACAACCCACAGAAGATCCCTCAGGAGACCATTCACAACATCATCAGTAGCATGCTGAGCATTGTAGGGACTTCATACAGGCACGTGGAGGCCACAAACAATACGGAGCCTCATTTTGTCTTATTTTATGGACATTACATCAAAGTTGGATCAGCCTGAAGTGTCTTTTTCCACTTTAATTTTGTGGGTGACTCCAAATCCAGGCCTCCATTGGTTAATAAATTTGATTTTCATTGATGATCTTCTGTGCTTTTGTTGTCCGAACAAAGTATTCAATGAGAATATTTCATTCAGAACATCGCACTCTTAGCCATAGTACTACAGTGTAGGTGACCATTATATAGCCCCTTGGCTAGTTGTAGGATTGGAGCCTCTTTACTTTAATAGCATTTGCTCAATGAGTTTGTGACCCTATGAGAGCCAAATATTTACACACCATGCTATTGTTATCCCAGTTAAACACAAAAGTAAAGTTTTACTAAACAAAAAAATTTGGATGGAGCAAAAGTAAGACCAGATAGTCAAAAAGTTTGCTGGATATTCACAATGGCTGAGTCTGGATGATAAATTCTATGCATCTGAAGTATTTTAAGCCACAGCCCTGTGTCACTAGCCCTTTTTGCAAGAACATTTATGAACCTTAAAGAGAAGCCGTCATTCAAAATAACCCCCTAAACTAAGTATATTTTCATAAACGGCCATTAGAAAGCATTGCCTCTATCCCTTCATTGTCCCTCTACATGCCTGTAAACCTAAGCAATGAGGTCCTAAAGCTGTATGCAAATGACCTGTGAAATGTCCAATGAGTCATTAGCATATTCAAGCTGTCCACCTTATTCATGAGTGGGAGGCACAGCCACACCCCCAGTGCATGACTGACAGCCTGTATAATGATAAGAGGCTGTATAATGATGTGATGGCTGCTCTATGTGCTTGCTGGAGGCCACGCCCCCTGCAGCCTGGGTGTGTGTAGGACAGATACAGCAGCTCCAGGCAGCCATGTTATAGCAGAACATGTCAGGTACTTGTGTAGCTGATGTCCGTCTCTGTGTATTAGGAGGATGCAGCATGTCAGCAGATGCAGCACACACATTAGCAATGCTTTACTATACATTACACACAGACATGAGCAGGGGGAGGAGAGGGGAGGGGTAACAGGAGTGACATCACTGCCTCTGACATGTGACCAGCCTCATTTACATAATAAAGAAATTATGATTTTACAATGATTAATGTGTAAAATTACTAGATAAAGGCTGGGATGGGATCCTTGTGAGCTGCTCCAACAGGTAGAGGTGACAGAACTAGTGACACAGACCTGATGACAGGTGTCCTTTAATACTTATAAGCACAGAGTTTCCAGTTTTAATCTGTGTGTGTGCAAAAACTTTAATTCCATGGAGGGGTAAAAGTATTTTTTAGCCTCA
This sequence comes from Engystomops pustulosus, assembly GCA_019512145.1. Classification (NCBI taxonomy): domain Eukaryota; kingdom Metazoa; phylum Chordata; class Amphibia; order Anura; family Leptodactylidae; genus Engystomops; species Engystomops pustulosus. The sequence goes on from CM033651.1 coordinate 52,091,982, forward strand.
TGTCAACTATGTGACATCCACTTTTACATCAAGGAAGAAGCTCTGGAGTTAAGAATTGTAGCAGGACTTGCTGCATTGCTATGCAAGATCTCTTCAGTGAATTGTTCCACAGACCATACCCTGTGGTTTAAAAAGTCATGGATCGAAAAATACTGTACCTTATGTTTTCTGACTATAACGTGCACCGGATTATAAGGCGCACCATCAATAAATGCCTGCTAAAACGTCTAAGTTCATATATAAGGTGCACTGGATTATAAAACGCACCTGATTATGAGGATGAATGACCAGCAGGTTGCAGACCTGTGCACAGTTCAAGGCAGCTGTTGTCTGTAAGTACGGTTCATATAGAAGGCTCACTGGACTATAAAGGCACACCTTTGATTTCTAAATACGGTATATTTGGTGGTTTAGAAGCAATGCGGCTCGGTGACAGATTCCCTTTAAATTGGAAGCCATTTATCCATTAACTGAGCACGTGCTCAGGGTTTCCCAACTCCTAGCCATTTTTTCCCCAGCTTGGCCTGTTCTTATTCTTTCCCCATTTTTTGTAGCTGGGTTGATAATTTGCCTAGATAGGCATTTTGAACAGACCCCTAGATCTAATTCAAGGTTGTTGTAGGTTATCTGTCATATCCATAGCAAGAGGAAGCTGGTAAGACCATGCAGGAATACATACATAAGACAGCATTAATTTAGTGCAGAAAAAAGTGACACTAGCACATTGTAAGAGACCAGAAAACAGACATGTAACTATAATCTTCTCCTGGAGGCAGAGAACCCTGAGAGGTTTCAGCTCGGAAGCCTACAGAATGTGAATGCAGATTGGGACAAAACTAAGAACCACGTAGCTTCAGAGACAGGGACACTAACTGATTAATCCAGTCACCTTAACTGTGGTCTCTTATACTTATCCATGTTTTCCTTCCTTCTAAAATCAACTTTTAATAGTATTCTAATGAGCCAAAAAGGGAAGTTACCAGAGCCCCTCCATGCTGCAGCTTCACCAGCTGTAACCATGTGCAGTTTGATGTAACTTCCACTTCTGCCGTTTGATTACATCAGGAATAGGGAGGGGTAAAGTAGAGAGGGAACAAGGGGGGATGGGAGGCAGTGTAACAACCTGTGAAGCCGGAGTCTTACTCATTAGCATAATTTTAGCATGTTTATTACATATGAGAAGAAAAGGAGGCCATGGATAACAAATATAAGAAGATTACCAAAGTCACGGTGCCTGGATCCATGAGTAAGTGCTTCTGATTTATCATTATGGATTTTGATGGAAGATTTCCTTTAACTTTTTATTTTGTTAAAATTCCTTTAACTGTAGTTAAAAGAAGAACATATGTTTCACAAAACTACACTGCCTCCGCTTAAATCTGTAAGGCAGTAAGATTACAAAGCGAAGATTACAAGAGGAAAACTCCAAAGTTCATAAAAGCACAATTTCAGAGTAATTGATTAACAACTTCCATCAGCATCAATGCACAATCTCTGTGGCTTCCTTCTACTCGGCACATGACGTCACGGTGAATTTATCATTCTTGCATTGTGGTCATAAAGGTAACAAGCATTCGAGAAGTGGTCTGTAAACAGTACAGGACAGCCTGCCTTTCTCAAGTCTTTTCACAGCGGGACAGGTGATTAAATACCATCATTAGCGACATCTCCAGGACAAAAGATTTGATATTCCAACCTGCCGTCCCCTTCCTGCTCCAAAGTGCCCTAAATGATTCAATCCTATTTGCTTAAAAGAAAGGGGGCAGCATTTTCTAGAACAGTGGTTCTCAACCTTTCTAATGCTGTGACCCCGCAATACAGTTTCTCATGTTGCGGTGACCCCAAACCATATACAAGAATATTGTATTCGTGCCAAAAAATGCTATTAAAATCGTGGCTCCGATGGCTTTAGGCGACCCCTGTGTTTTGATCGTTCGACCCAAGCCGGGGTCGCGACCCACAGGTTGAGAACCACTGTTCTAGAAGAATTTAAATTAATATAGGATATAGAATATTTTGGGTGCTGCAAGTATGGACACATAAAATCATTGAAATATATGTGCATGTAAAGGTTCAGAAACTAATATACAGGCAGTTGAATTTGTATGCAAGTCGAAAATGTATATTTTATAATTGTAGTGATAGACAATTTTTTTTGCCCCGGTGACAATTGGAGTCTCAAAATTTTTTGCTCTAATGGAACCAAGGATTATCAATAAAGCTTCAATACAGTCACCTTACAGCTGATCATTGCAGCCTGGGACTATAGTAACATCCAGAGAGGTCACCAGAGGTCACAGTGGGCAGAGGGGTCAGTCTGTAACTATGGGTTGTCTGTAAGTCGGGTGTCCTTAAGTAGGGGACCGCCTGTATATATTTGTAAGGAGGTACAGTTAAGGTCTAATACATCTGCTAAAGAGGATCTTTCACCAAATCCAACTCTTTGCATGCTAGGCAATGTTTCCCACCAATTCTGGCACGCAGCCGTTCCTTAATAATCAATGCCCTTATTTTAAGATTTCTCCTGTTAGTTGGAGGGGCTAGGCTGTCTACTCCAACCTAGGGCCACCCATCTGACAGTAGAGAGTCTAATTAATAGAGTTGGGGTAGCCAGAATGCTAATTAGACTCTACACTGTCAGATGGGCGGTGCTAGGCAGACACGGACAGATGCTGAGATCTGCTTATTTCACAGTAGAGAGCCAAATATAATGACATATTCAGTACTTGGGGAAAGTGGGGGGCTGGAGAGAAAATTCCTGATTAAAAAATACATTAATAATAAGAGCAAATTTTGATTTATCTTATTAGAGAATGAAGGTTTATTGCTCCACTTCCAGGTTTCATCCCACACCCACCCCTTTAAGTTGTATTTGCCACTATATTACGGTATGTTGTGGCAGTGGCGTAACTAGGAGAGACAGGGCCCCCAAGCAGGCTACTGCATGGGGCCCCCCTTCCCACTTAAAAAATATAAATGTTAGTATACTCACACATGCAAGTTACAATCACACATAAATACACTCATGTGCACACACAGCACATACATACACATACAGTGCCATATGCAACATACTCATATACAGTGTATACAGACACCGTATACACATCACAGATACCGCATATATACATCACAGTATATTTTATATACATATTATGCTGGACAATGTGCAGTACGATATAGATATAATGGTGCACATCCTCCATTCTTTATTGTGTCAGCTCAGATGACGGGGCCCCCTGACACTGCGGGCCCCATAGCGGCTGCTATGTCTGCTACCACTGTAGTTACGCCCCTGTGTTGCGGATTTACTGCACAAAAAATCTTCAAGTAGTACGCAACTAGTGCAGGATTCTAAAAAATATAAAATGTATCCTTGCAACTGTGGATTTTATAGGTGTTACTACAATTGCAGTTTTTAAAGGGAAACAACTTATGTTTATCTACATCTATTTTTAGCCATATTAAATTGCTTGGTGTGAATATGACCTTAATGAAACACCATCATATGTTTAGCTGCATGTCCTGCCAAAATTTGATGAAGCCAACAGAGGAAGCTGTGGCATCAGCACAGAAGTTCAGTTGCCAAAGGAACTGTAAAACGCCTAATGGGTACGGCGGCAGTCCTGTGCAAAATGATATATATTACATTTGATATAAATGGCTATAGTCTTAATACGAGGTGAATCACGTTCTGAATAATGCATTATACAGAAGAATTAGTCAGTGAACCCCTCAGATGACCCACATACAGTCCATCCTCTGAAAAGCCTATGAACAGAAAGATTTCCATTACAAATTATCCTCAGAGGCTCACAAATCTCATTGATTCAGGGTATAAAGCAAGGTTTTCTCTGCAGGGAGTACTTTGACAGAGGCTTCAATGAAAGCCAAATGAAGGAAATTTACCTTCCTCTATATAATTCCGGAGCTTAACCGGGACAAGTTATACAGAATAAAATAGGAGTCTTCCCATGACTTCCCGGGATAACTCAACATGTGCTGTGAATGCTACAACTACTTGCTCTGTATGCGCTAGAAAGCCTCAGTTAGGTGCAGAATCATTCTAGAACTCACACAAAACCCTTCAGTACAAAATTAAGACATACACAACACTATTTAACATAAAATTACATTAAAAATACACTTCTTTTAGCTTGTAATTTTTAGCTGATGCCGGATCCAATAGCCTATGCTGAACTCATTTTATACATGACTTTGTCAGCATTCTGAATACTGCCACTACTTTATAAAGCTTTTTTTCATATTATCTGGCTCGCTGCCAGCAGTGTGTGCCAAGTACCAGGGTGTGGAGGGGGTTAAGCTGCAGCAGCTTGTGTGCCTCTGTCTCAGACTCATCTACTCCCCACTTCCGGTCTTGTGCATTGAGCAGGCAGGGGAGGGTGGGAGATGGCGTGGAGTAGAGGAGGAATGCACACAGACACAGGCACACAGGCTGCTGAAACCATTTCCCATGCCTCAAACTTCACTACACACTGCTGTCAAAGAGCCAGGTAATGTGAAATAAAGTTTTATACAGTAATGAAATTATTCAGAATGCTGATAAAGGCATTAAAATCAGCATAGGATAGGCTACTGGAACCAGTCACCAGCTTACAGGTTGGCTTGCAATGTGTGCAATAGTTTGTTACAGATGTTTTGATAGAAGAATGTCAAAAAATATTGCTTATCTGGCCGACTGCTATTCTTCCCATCGATACACACTTGGCTGGGCAGAACATGTACACAGACCAGTGATCATCACTGCTGTATGGGGATGAATGAATAGGTGATCATCATAAGGTGCATTTGCCAGAAGCCCATTATCCTGGTTACACAATGTTGCAATTATTCAACAAATTCTGATCACTGGTCACCAAATTATCGGAATGACCGTTCCAATAAAGGCGCCCTATTTGCCGATATTTTAAGACCACAAGTCACTTGAAGATACCACTCCCTATGGCGCATCTCCCCTCAGAACCAGTGGTATACCATTATGCTTGTGGGACCCCACTGCAAAATCTGTAACAGGGCTTCTTTCCTGCTAAGTGGCATTTATGATATTGGTGGCCAGTGGCGCAACTAGAAGCTGATGGGCCCCAGTGCAAAGTCTGTGCCAGGCCCCGACTATAATGTATGGTTTATAGTAACAGTCTTCTCATATGGGAAAGTGACACCATAAGGGCCCCTAAGCCTCTTGGGCCCAGGTGTGATTGCAACCTCTGCACCCCCTAAAGTTACACCCCTGTTGGTGGCTTCATGTGGTAGATCAGAACTGCTGTGGTTTTGCTCCACCTAATCCGTGGCCTGCCCGCGCCATGGGATGTCAATTGTGATTTAAAGGAAATCTACCACCAGGATCAAGGGTTGTAAACCAAGCACACTGACATACTGGTGTGTGCCCCCTCTGGAAGGTTCAGATATTCTTTTAGCTTCCTATGACCTGTTTTTTTGTTTTTACAAATTATCCAAAGGAGCCTGAGGGGCTCCAGGCTCCATAGATGTAAATGGAGTCTGAAGCTTAAAGCTTCCTGCTAGAGGGAACACACACCAGTATGTCAGAGTGCTTGGTTTACAATCCTTGATCCTAGTGGTAGATGTCCTTTAACGGGAAGTAATGTTCCATGATCCAAAGAGGCCAATAATTGTCTCGAAGCGAGTTCTGTGACCACCATTGTTTCTGTCAAGGTGTTATGAAGACCTTTGACCAAGACCAAGTATCACTGCAAAATGGAAACAGGGAGCCAGAGCAGGGAAAGTACAAATTATAGCAAAACTCTTAACTCTATACATTTGCCCAACTTTAACTCAGATTTACATCCAGAAGATGTGTTGAAGACATTTCTTTACATTAAAATCTCTTGATTTTTTGGTGATGTAGACACATTACTGATGCACATAAAAAAGTCCACTCCTCTAACTCGTTACAGACATACATGGTTTGATTGCTTATACACATGTTCAAAATGAAAAGAGAAGAAAGGGTCACCTACAGGCACAGTGACTTACAGTATCACCTGCCAGAAGAAAGTTAGTGGTTTTTGCAAATCAAACCCCAAACAATATTTGGTTAATTCCACCAACACCAGCAGTTTAAAATAATAACACTCTCAGCTAAGGAGAATATCATTGCTTGGGATCTATGCCTACAAAATATGAGCAGACACCTCTTGTAAGGACAAGATGGTTAATTATTCACAGATTACGGCTATTTGTCAGTAGTTTACCCCAATTAGTAGCTGGGCTGTGTTTACCTTCTATTATAAACTTGAATACACAAAGGAGACCTAATGGATATCGGTTTACATCCCCACCATGCAGAGCCAATATTCCATACACAGGATTTATTGCTACCAAAATTCCTTGTCCTTCAAATGCAGAGTATAGGTTTTTCTAAAGGTGATTGCGCTGCAATATTGAGCAATAAGGACATCTACCAGCAGGATGAAAGATTGTATGCAAATGAGTCTGAGGGGCTCCAGCCTCCATTACCTGGTGGTAGATGTCCTTAAAGTGTAGGGAGAAGACTGAGGAGCCGCTTCAGGCTATAATTGTTATGTGGATTCCTGGCGTTATCAGAAATGTGACAGTGGCAGTAGACATCATCCAGTAGGGTCAAGCTGGAAACATAGAATGCAGATCTTACCACCCTCCTAGAAAATTGCATAATTTATGGGTAACCCACCCCAAGGTTTGTTCAGGGACAGCCTCTAAAACTGAGACCCATTACAGAAGGACCAAATATTACATGACTTACAGGACAGCACTTATTCATTTGATCGGGTCCCATTTAGCGTCAGAATCATTAATGGACATCTACCATGAGTTTTACTGATGGTAGAATAGTCTGACCAAGAAGTTCCTGAGGAACTTCTTTTATTATTACTGCATACACCACGATTCCGACAATCTAGAGTTATACAAATTAAGGTACGGTAATCAGTCTGCGGCACACCGGCTATGCCACTGAAAAGCCTCAAAACACCATGTATTATAATTTATTCACTCCCCCATAACGATACAAGTCCCGCCTGGTCCCAACCGTCCACAGTATATAGAACAGGTGACTGGCAGGACCAGGGAGACTTGTACATTCAATGGCACTTTTACATCAGTTATATCATGTCTATGGTTCAATTTTCCTTCAATTCAATTTTACAGATAATAATAATAATTCTTTATTTATATAGTGCACACAGATTACGCAGCGCTGCACAAAGCATGACAAATTGGTCCGTGTCCTTATGGGGCTCACGATCTAAACAACCTAACAGTATGTTTTGGAGTGTGGGAGGAAACCTGAGCACCCGGAGGAAACCCACACAAACACAGAGAGAACATACAAACTCTTTGCAGATGTTGACCAGGGTAGGACTTGAACCCAGAACTCCAGCGCTGCAAGGCAGAAGTGCTACTCACTCAGCCACCGTGCTGCCCTTTCATTTTAATTAACGATACCAAGCTATAATACCAAGCCCAAGGCTAGATAAACATGAACGAGCCGATTCTCATCCATGACAAACTGATGTTTTCTTCAGTTTCTCACAGACAATTTGCCTCAGTATGGCATCCGTTTTCACAGATCCTCAAACTATAATCTATGAGGGATCCATGAAAAAAAAAACATGGTTCTGACTCTAACATGCTCTACTTTTAAACGGATCAGTAGCATTGTCCAAATTAACAATCCATCCATTAAAAAGTATTGCATTCAGAGTAGCCATGTAGAGCCATTAGAAAAAAAGGACGGTAAATGGCCATGTTTTACAGCCAGTACACACGGTGCCGGATAGGGGGTAGCAATTGAAGTATCTGCAGAAACTTGAATCTCAGGTCACAAGTAAAGTACAAATGTAAAGGTGAATGTGTCTATGGAAACTCCCTTTAAATCAATACTTTGCAAGTATTTTAGCAAGCAAGTACCAGGTGCCATCTGCTTTTTGGCTTCCATTTTGCAATTTCCATTTTTTTTTTTTAAATGGGATTGTGATTTAATTGTATCTGGACGGTTACATTAATAGCAAAATATAAGTTAGTTACTGGTTTTCAATATTTTATAGTCATCTTTTTTTGTTTTCCATCTATCTGCCCAAATAATGGAAGGTCTAAGTGAAGATGTAAAAAAGAAAATGATAATATGAAGAACCATGACAATTAGTTGTATAGATATTCCGCATACTTACAGTGGATTGGCTGCAAAAAGTGAATAGATTGGTCAATGTGTCACTATAATCTGAAATCTGACCCCACTAATAACAAATCACATAGCTGCTTAATAATGTGCTGCCAAGATGCAGCGAGACAACCGAGGACAAAGATTAATAAAGATGCAAACTCCTGTGTGTGAACCATTTGCATCTCAATAGCAATTTTGTGTTGGACAAAACTTCCTGTCCTTTCTAAGCAGCCACTGAGCACACAATGCAAATCAATGATACAGGTCAGATCAATGATCATATCAATGGAAGCGGAATATTCGGATACCATCAATTATTAATTATATACAATATTATATCAGAATAACTCTATTTTTGGTTTAGTAAATTTGGGGTATTCAGTACAGAATGGACCACATTTCTAAGTTTTAATAGGAACTACATTATAAAACAATATCCAATGCAAAAAAATATAATTCTGTAAAGTTTTCAGCAGATTTGATAAAGAAATGGTCCAATGGGATTTAGGAGGAGTACTGATGGAGAGAAGTGCATGTACCTACCAGCCTTGCACGGGTCCTTGTAGTCAGGTTCCTCTGTGTTATCTTCCATCAAGTATTCAAAGCCAAATTGATAATCCTGCCCCATGGCCAGGCGGATGCCCCACAGTAGGGTCAGGGCTAGAGATGTCAGTGTGCACAGCCTCCTCACATGGGATCCACGGCCAGTCATTGCTGGAGACACACGACTACAAGTTTGGAGGGAGGACACGGGACTGCTCTTTGTGATGGGAGTGAGGCTGGGGGTGCAGGTGGGCTGATATGTTGGGGTGCAGCAGCGGTACAGCGCAGAGCTCAGGATGATAGATGTGGGGGGATCGGCGCTGCAGGCGGAGTATAAGGGGTGCAGGGGGCGGGGTGCAGGGGGCGGGGTGCCCGGGGGCGTGGTCTCACCGCTGCGCTCTGTACTTAGATCCCGGCCAGGGTGTCCCTCATTGGCCGCTTCATCCAATCAGCGGCTCCCGGCGCACGCTGCTCATTATAAAGAGGGCGGGGGCTAGGAGCTGCCCGCTACTGCTCTGCCAGACCGCGCTGCACTCTGAGGAGATCATTGTAGGGCATAGTACTCAGTGTAACAACACAGCAGCACCCTGTACAGTACAAGCACCTGACAGAGTACAGCACCCTGTATAATACCAGCACCTGACAGAGTACAGCACCCTGTATAATACCAGCACCCTGTATAATACCAGCACCTGACAGTACAGCACCCTGTATAATACCAGCACCTGACAGAGTACAGCACCCTGTATAATACCAGCACCTGACACAGTACAGCACCCTGTATAATACCAGCACCTGACAGAGCACAGCACCCTGTATAATACCAGCACCTGACAGAGTACAGCACCCTGTATAATACCAGCACCTGACAGAGTACAGCGCCCTGTATAATACCAGCACCTGACAGAGTACAGCTTTATAAAAACATTAAAAACATTACAAAAAAATAATTTTTAATAAAATAATTAATTAAATAAAGGTAAATTCCCCTAAACACAAATATTCCCTATAACACATGCATAAGTAAAAAACCACAAATCGCCAAAAAGAGACCCCCCCGACATATTTGGTATCGCCGGTGTCGTAACATCCATACATAACTCAAGAAAACATTATTGGAACCCGCTCGGTGACCGCCGTAGAACAAAACCCGTAAAACACGCCAAAAATGTACATTTTCATAAATCGAAATCCGACACAAAAATGTTCTAAAACGTGAATAAAACACAAGTTATGTGTGCCAAAATTGGTACCGACTGAAAAGAACAACTCACACGTAAAAATAAGCCCTAAACAGCTCTGTCAACAAAAAATATTAAAGTTTTGATGTTTCCGAAAATATGGGGGATGCAAAAACAAATTAGATTTCCTCTATAGTAGTTTTTTATCCAGTAAAATTGTAAAATCCCAATGAAAAACTGTATAAATGAGGTATCACGTAATCGTAATCACCTATAGAATAAAGATAGTGTTATTTTTTGTGAACGGTGTAACGACCCCCCCAAAAATACGAAAAGAAGCAAACCAAAATTGACAATTTTCTTTCCACCCTACAGTCAAGAGTTAATAAAATCTCATCACTGAATCTAATGACCCACGAAAATGAAGTTTTTTGTAAAGTGCATCTCATGTCGCAAAATAAGCCCTTATTGTCCAAAGTTCCGAAAAAATAAAGCTTTGCATAGCCAATAAAAGTAGACAAGGCAATAATATGCTCGGAAGCGCAGCTCCCTTCGATGCTCTGGCGTTTCCCTACCGCAGGTTCCCCACATATGGGGGATGTTATAACGCGGGAGGGATTGGGATCAAATTTTTGTGGAGCGTTTTTTGGTATTTTAATCCACTGAGAATTTGTACTTTTTTTGAAAACACATTCATTTAGCCCAAAAAGTTTACTTTCCAAATTGTATCCGATTTGTTTTAACCCCTGTAAAACAATTAAAGGGTAACAAACTTCATAAAGTTGTTTTAAAACGTACTTTGAGTGTGCATTTTCTATAATGGGGTAATTTATGGAGTTTTACTTTAAAATTTATGCCTCTCAAAGTGGGCTTGAAACCTGAGCAGGTCCTCATGCGAGGATTTTTGGCGTTTTTTTATGACAAGTGAAAAATCGCACCGAACTTCACAAGCCCAAGAGAGCCCGCATAACATCCTACAAAATGAAGATATGCCTAAAACAAAAAACCATGCCACATAATTATACATTTAGTTTAATGTTATTATATTACATTTTTTTTTGCGGTATGACTTATGTATGGAAAAAGTGACATTTTGATGTTCGAAAATAAGAATTTTTTCCAAATTTTTCACCAACTATCTGATTTTCTCCATACATAAAATGCAAAACATAACACCAATTTTTCTACTAACAGGAATACAAAGTGTCACATAAACAATTTTAAAATCAACTTGGGTATTTTAAAGCGTTTCGTGTGGGAGTATAAGAACCATTTGAGATGACACAGGCAGTTTGACAAAATGGGGCCGTGTCAGGAAGGTGACAAGAGCTTGCAGCGTTAAGGGTATGCGTGCTGAACGAAAATGCGGTCCGCGACCCTTTAGTATGTTGCCCCCTGTGTCTCTTCTGGTGCCGCCCTGAGTTGGTTTTTTGCCAGCCACTGACATTCATGTGCATCCATTTATTTACCCTGGAAAATGTCTATGCATATTCCTTCCTTCCCAAAGCGCGAGTGGAGCACCTTGGCCTTAGTGTCCATTAAAAAAATGGCAAATTCCTCTAAAGGGTTCATGCACACAGATCTGCAGAGGGCTTGTAACACCCCATACCTCTCCTCTTTCATAGAAGGACTAAGCAGACTCTGGGTGGTCAACGCCAGACAATGGCATTCATATCACTCTTTGGCGGCCGTGATCAACACAAAAGTTTGCGCGGTCATATCAGGGCCCCCATACGTCATAAATTGTCATGTGGTCCTCAGGAGTTTTAGTTTCGTTAGATAGACCGTGTCTACTCAAGCAGCGTTCACCGACGAAGGGAGGGGAATCTAAGGTCCTATTGTGCCAGTCGAGCACGTTCTAAAACGTAATCCTGTCCATCCTCAGCGTCCGGTAACGCCCCTGATGGGGAACACAGGTTCTCCCTCGGTCTGAATGTTTCCAGGTGCCTACGAAGTGATGGAACAAGCACTCTGGTTAAGCTTCATCCTTCCTGGACTCCACTCCTGCGGGGAACTTCGCCAGTTCATGCTGTTGTGGTACCTTTCCTGTGGTCCTGTATCTTCTCTGTTGTCCTCACAACCCCTGGTGGGCCTCCCCCCTCCATTATGGACTTTGCTGATGTCTTCTCGGATAAGCAAGTGGAACCTGCCACCACGCCGTCCCATATGACGCCCCATAGACCTGTTTGCCGGCTGTCTATTCCAGGTTTGCCTGTATCCACTATCAGTGCTTCAATACACCAACCGTGCCTTGTCCAGCCTATGTAAACCTGCAGGAGGGTTCATATGGCAATCCTCTTCTCTTGGCCGGTGCAGGGTTTTTCTTTGTGGCCAAAAGGATGGGTCCACCCTCCTGCATAGACTATCGCAGCTTTAAAAACAAATTTACCATGGAAGAACACGCTACCCTTGCCGTTTTCACAACTTTTGACCGCCTAAGTGGAGCCAAGTCTTTACCAACGAGACCTACGTCTCCTCGCTGTGCTGCACAAGGCTCCAGCTCCTCGCTGTGCTGCCAGAGGGCTCACTCTCGCTGCTTCCTGCCGGGCTCCCAGCTCCTCGGCTGTGCTGCATCAAGGGCTCCAGCTCCTCTGCTGCTGGGGCCTCCATCGCCCTGGGCTGCCGAGCAGCTCTCTCTGTGCTGCAAGGAGGGCTCCAGCTCCTCTCTGTTCGCACGAGGGCTCCAGCGCCTGCTCTGTTGCTGCACGGAGGTCCTCCAAAGCTCCTCTCTGGCTCACGGAGGGCTCCAGCTCCTCTCTGTGCTGCGCAGAGGGCTCCAGCCCTCCGCTTACGGGGCCACCCAGAGGCGTAGTACTGGTTCTCCCTGGGTAGCCTAGAGTGTCCTGTAAGTTATAGGTGGTCTGGCTACACCTTGTGATTGTGGCGGGGACATGTCCCGTGCTCAGGTTATACGTACACGAGCCGTAGTCCATGGATCAGACGGAGGCCAGGTTGTGCAAATCAACTCACGTTTCTTTATTGAACAATAGGTAGCATCAACGGGCCCAAACTGTAAAACATAAGATTCCGTTTTTCTGGCTACTGTGAGTTGTCTGGAAGATGGTCTCCCGCACTATAGGCACCAGCATTATCCCAGTATTGCTGGCTGGATAATTGAGATGGATGGTCCAAACTGGAAGCGCTCGGGTTTAGAGCTCTCATGACTCAGTTCCTGTGATTGTGTTTCTGTTGCAGCACAAGGTGCTCCACACTCTACCTCTCTTCACTCAACGTCATGTGCTAATAGACTTTGCTCCCCATGCAAGGGGGTTTGATACCCCAGGTTCAGTGGTAGCACCTCTCCAATCACACTCCAGTGTACAATACAGCCACTAATTGGATAACATCTTACATCACCCATTTAACTATTGCCTTTCAGGCAGAGCTACACTGCAGATTACCTGAGATACTCTCGCATTATGCCCTGGGTGAGTGTTGCCAGGCTCACCAGATGAACCTGAACAGGTAAGGGGGGGCCCTATTCAACAAAACCTACCACCCTGCCTATATGTTGGCAAGGTGGTGGTGCATCTTGATCTGTGCATGGTCAACATAAAAGCTTAAGACTATCAAGGGATCTAGAGAGAAAGGTGCTGTTGCAGTGTCAAAAACTTGGTCTCCAGTTCGCAGGTATGGGTCCTGCAACAAGATAAATGACTCAAACACACAGCCGAAAACACCAAGAATGGTGAGAGAAAACATTGGACTATTCTGGTGGCTTCTATGAGCCCGACTAACCTATTGAGCGTCCTTGGAAAGTGAGCTGAAACCTGATCTGGCAAAGACACCCTGTCAAACCCCGACTGGAACGGGTAAGTACATCTTGCCCAATGACACAGTCACTCTCTACCCCCATCCCTATAAACGCACAGGAGCACTGCTGTCCCCTTCCCCTCAGATCACGACCTCCTCAGCTGAACAAGAAGTGCCTGTTCTGTAGTGCTCTACTGACCTCCTGCCCCATCCCTGATTACAAGAGAACTATTCCCTAAGAGGAATCTGCCCGACCATAATCAGAATTTTATGGTCAAATCCAGGGACAAAAACCAAACCATGACTGACAGGTTTGGTTTATATATGTAAAGAGCTGTATTGTTACAAATAACATTGAATTGAGAATGGTGCTATTTTCATCTTTACTTTTGACGAGGCCACTTCAAAGTCTTTTCAATCTCAAGTTTCCATCAAGTACTGTGCTCTGTCAGGTTCTGGTATTTACAGGGCATGAGTGCCCGAGTCATAAGGGTCTTCTGGGTTTGAGAAGCCCCGGGAACCCCCACACTTTGCCCTTAAAGGGGCCCCACCAAATGCGGCGATCGCCCATCTAACTGGCTTCGGCTCCCTGGCGGCGGTCGCCGTACCTCCTGCCGCTGTGCCCTGACTTTATGTCTATGGCGACGGAAGAACATATTCCCTGCTCTGCATAGACGATTCTCGGGTTTAACACACAGATGATGGAAGGTGAGTACAATTTATATTATTTAACCTAGGACTGGAATATAGTTTTCTATAGGGGGTGTTACAAAGTGTACTGTTATCTAGTGTTTGCTGGGTGGTGCTGTACTCTGTCAGGTGCTGGTATTAACAGGGAGCGCTGTGTCTGTCGGGCTGGTATTATACGGGCCTGTCTCTGTCACGGTGCTGGTATTATACAGGGTGCTGTACTGCTGTTCATGTTGCTGGTATTATACAGGCGCTGTACTCTGTCAGGTGCTGGTATTATACAGGCGATGTACTCTGGTCAGTGTCTGGGTATTTATACAGGGCTGTCTTGTCGGTGCTGGTATTATACAGGGCGTGTACTCTGTCAGTGCTGGTATTAACGGGGCTGTACTCTGTATCTGTATATACAGGTGCTGTGTCCTGTCAGGTGCTGGTATTATACGGTCGTGCTTGTGTCAGGTGCTGGTATTATACAGGGTTCTGTACTCTGTCATGTGCTGTTGATTTATACAGGGCGCTGTACTCTGTCAGGTGCTGGTATATACAGGCGCTGTACTCTGTCAGGTGCGTGGTATATAGGCGCTGTGCTCTGTCAGGTCTGGTATTATCATGGTGCTGTACTCTGTAAGTTGCAGGTATTATACTGGTGCTTGTGCTCTGTAGTGCTGTATTAACCGGTGCTGTACTGTGTCAGGTGGTATGATACAGGGTGCTGTGTCTCTGTAAGGTGCGGTATTATACAGGGTGTGTACTTTCAGGCTGGTATTATACAGGGCGCTGTACTCTTGTCAGGTTCTGGTATTATACAGGGCGCTGTACTCTGTCAGGTGCTGTATTATACAGTCGCTGTACTCTGTCAGGTGCTGGTATTATACAGGCGTGTACTTATCGGTGCTGGTATTATACAGGCGTACTCTCTCAGGTGCTGGTATTATACAGGCGCTGACATCTGTCAGTCTGTATTATACACGGTGCTATACTCTGTCAGGTGCTGGTATTATACGGGCGCTTGTACCTGTCAGGTGCTGGTATTATACAGGGCGCTGTACTCTGTCAGGTGCTGGTATTATACAGGTGCTATGTACTCTGTCTACGCTATGCTGGTATTATACAGGGCTATGTACTCTTCAGGTGCGTATATACAGGCGTAGTTGTACTACTGTGCTCGGTGCTGGTATTATACCAGGTGCTGTGGCTTGTGGTCGGTCTGGTATTATACAGGGCTTACTCTGTCAGGTGCTGTATTATACAGGGTGCTGTGTGTTCAGTGTGTTCAGTGCGCTGTCTGTATGTGGTATTATCAGGGGTGCTGTTCAGTGCTTGTATTATACAGGGTGCTGTCTGTGTCAGTGCTGGTATTATCAGGGTGCTGTGTCCAGGTGCTGGTATTATACAGGGTGCTGTACTCTGTCATGTGCTGGTATTATACAGTTCTGCTGTCTGTTAGGTGTCTGGTATTACAGGGGGGCTGTCCTGTCAGGTGCTGGTATTATACGGGTGCTGTGTCTGTCTGTGAGGTATTACACAGGGCGCTGTACTCTGTCAGTGCTGGTATTAATACAGGGTGCTGTAACTTCTGTCAGTGTCTGGTATTACACAGGGCGCTGTACTCTGTCAGGTGTCTGGTATTATACAGGGCGCTGTCTCTGTCAGGTGCTGTATTATACAGGGTGCTGTTCTCTGTAAGGTGGGCAGGTATTAACCAGGGTTGCTTGTACTGTGTCAGGTGCTGTCTTATCCAGGGGCGCTGTACTCTGTCAGGTGCTGGTATTATACCGGCGTTGTACTCTGTCAGGTGCTGGTATTATCAGGCGATGTCGCTGTCAGGTGCTGGTATTATACGGTGTCTAGCTGCTGTCAGGTGCTGTATTATACAGGTCGTGCTACTCTGGTCGGTGCTGGTATTATACGGGTGCGTGCTCTGTCAGGTGGCTGGTATTATCAAGGCGATGTACGCTGTCAGGTGCTGGGTATTATACAGGGTGCTGTGCTGTGTCGGTGCTGGTATTATACAGGGTGCTGTCTCTGTACAGGTGCGGTGTATATACAGGGTGCTGTACTGGTGTCAGTGCTGGTATTCTACAGGGCGCTGTCTCTGTCATTCGGTGCTGTATTATACGGGCGCTGTGCTCTGTCAGGTGCTGGTATTTACAGGGTGCTGTACGTCTGTCAGGTGCTGGTATTATACAGTGCTGTGCTCTGTCAGGTGCTGGTATTATACAGGGTCTGTACTGTGTCAGGTGCTGGTATTATACAGGCGATGTCTCGGTCAGGTGCTGGTATTATACAGTGCGCGTCTCTGTCAGGTGTTGGTATTATACGGTGCTGGCTTGTCAGGTGCTGGTATTATCAGGGTGCTGTGCTCTGTACAGGGCAGGTATTATACAGGGGCGCTGCTGCTCTGTCAGTTTTGGTATTATATCAGGTGCGTACTGTTGTGTGCGGTTAGGCGCTGTGTATATATTATACGGCGCTGTACCTGGGTCCAGGTGCGTGGTATTATACAGGCGCTGTACTGCGGTCAGTGCTGGTATTATAAAGGGTCCGGCTGTACTCTTAGTGCTTAACGGTGGACTGGTGTCTGGTTATTATAGGGCGCGTCTGTCGTCTGGTTTACAGGTGCTGTATTTTTAGTGCTATATCAGGGTGCGTATCTTGTCAGGTGCGGTATTATAACCGAGGGCCTGTACTGTGTGTGGTATCAGCTCGCTCCGCAGGCTGGTTTATACAGGGCCTGTACTCTGTCCAGTGCTGGTATTAACAGGGTGCTTGCTGTGTCGAGTGGCGGGTATTATCAGGTCGGGTGTGCTCGTCAGTCTGGTATTATAACACGGTGCTATACTCTTCGTGCTGGTATTATAACAGGGCGCGGAACGCTGTCAGGTGCTTGGTATTATCAGGGTGCTGTGCTCTGTCAGTAACTGTATTATACAGGATCTTGCTCTCTCAGGTGACTGGTATGATCACGTGCTAGTACTCCTGCCAGGTACTGGTATTACAGGTGCCTGGTCTCTGTCAGGTGCTGGTAGTATACAGGGTGCTGTACGGGTTGTCAGGGTCTTGTATCATACAGGTGCTGTACTCTGTCAGTTGCTGGTATTATACACGGGGCTGCGCTGTCATGTGCTGGATTATACGGGTTCGTAGCTTCTGTCCAGGTGCTGGTAATTATAGGGTGCTGTGCTCTGCAGGTGCTGGTATTAACAGTCTGTCTCTGTCAGGTGCCAGGTATATCGCAGGGCGCTTGTGCTCTGTCAGGTGCTGTATACACAGGGCGTCGGTACTCTGTCACTGCTGGTATTACACGGGGCGCGTGCTTCTGTCAGTGTACTGGTATATACAGGGTGCTTGTGCGTCTGTCACGGTTCGGTATTATACAGGGCCGTGCTCTGTCACGGTGCTGGTATTATACAGGCGCGTACTCTGTCCAAGGTGCTGTATTACACCAGGGCTCGTACTCTGTGGTGCTGGTATTACACAGGGGCGCTGTGCTCGTCGGTACTGGTATTATACGGGGCGCTGTGCTCTGTTCAGGTACTGGTTATACAGGGTCTGTGCTCTGTCAGGTGCTGGTATATACGGGTGCTGTGCTCTGTCAGTACTGGTATTATACACGTGCTAGTATCTGGTCAGGTTACTGGTTCATTATCGGGTGCTATAACTCTGCAGGTGTCTGGGATTATAAGGGCGCTGTACCTGTCAGTGCTTGATTATCCAGGTGCTGTGCTCTTCAGTACTGTATTATACAGTGCTGTTGCTCGTCAGGTGCTGGGATTATACAGTCTTACTCTGTCAGGTGCGTGTAATATACAGTGGTGCTGACTCTGGATCGGTGCTGGTATACAGGGTGCTGTTGCTCTGTCAGTTGCTGGTATATACAGGTGCTTGTGTGGTGGTTTCATCTGTGGCGGTGCCTGTACAGAGGCTGTCTCTTCAGTGTGGTATTATACAGGGGCGTTGTACTCTGTCAGTTCCTGGGACTTTACCGGGTGCTGACTTCTTGTCAGGTGCTGGTATTATACAGGGCGCTGTCTGTACTGTTAACAGGGCTGTCCCATGTCTGGTATTAACGGGCCGGCGCACGCTGCTCATTATAAAGAGGGCGGGGGCTAGGAGCTGCCCACTACTGCTCTGCCAGACCGCGCTGCACTCTGAGGAGAGCATTGTAGGGCACAGTACTCAGTGTAACAACACAGCAGCACCCTATATAGTACAGCACCCTGTACAGTACAAGCACCTGACAGAGCACAGCACCCTGTATAATACCAGTACCTGACACAGTACAGCACCCTGTATAATACCAGCACCTGACAGAGTACAGCACCCTGTATAATACCAGTACCTGACACAGTACAGCACCCTGTATAATACCAGCACCTGACAGAGTACAGCACCCTGTATAATACCAGTACCTGACAGAGCACAGCACCCTGTATAATACCAGTACCTGACAGAGTATAGCACCGTGTATAATACCAGTACCTGACAGAGCACAGCACCCTGTATAATACCAGCACCTGACAGAGTACAGCACCCTGTATAATACCAGTACCTGACACAGTACAGCACCCTGTATAATACCAGCACCTGACAGAGTACAGCACCCTGTATAATACCAGCACCTGACAGAGTACAGCACCCCCAGCAATCACTATATACAGACCGCAGTAATAAATACATACAGCCCAGACTCCCTATAATAACTGTAGTCCTCCTATAATAACCATATACACCCCTTATAATATCTATATACAGTCCCCCTATAATAACTATATTCTGTCCCCCTATAATAACTTTATACACCCCCTATAATAACTATATACAGTCCTAGGTAAAATAATAAAATTGTACTCACCTTCCATCATCTTTGTTTAAACCCGATCGTCTATGGCAGAGCAGGGAACTTATTGTTCTCTCGCTCTGCCATAGACTAAAGTCAGGCACATCGGCAGATTCGGCCCGCCGCCCAGGGAGCCCGAAGCCAGTTAGACTGTTGGCGATTCGGTCGCATTTGGTGGGGGCCCCTTTAAGGGCAAAGTGGTGGGGGTTCCGGGGCTCTCAACCCAGAAGACCCCCTTATGATCCGGCACTCATGCCCTGTATAATACCAGAACCTGACAGAGCAAAGCCTTATGGAAAACTTGATTGAGAATTTGAAGTGGCCTCGTCAAAAGTCAAAGATGAAATAGCACATTCTCTAATTCAATGTTATTTTTAAAAATACAGCATTTTACATATATAATTCCAACCTGTCAGTCATGGTTTGGTTGTCCCTGGATATGACCATAAAATTCTGATTATGGTCGGGCAGATTCCTCTTAGGAATAGCTTCTCTTGTACTTCAGGGACTGGGGCAGGAGTCAGAGAGCACTACAGACACAGGCACTTTCTGTTCAGCTGCAGAGGAGGTCGTGATCTGAGGGGAAGGGGACATAGCAGTGCTCACTGTGTGTTCTATAGGTGAGGTAGCAGAGCTGACTGTGTCATTGGGGCAGATTTACTTACCCGGTCCAGTCGGGGTTTGAAGGGTGTCTTTTCCAGACTACAGGTTTCAGCTCCTTCCAAGGACGCTCAATAGGATTTTCCAGACTACAGGTTTCAGCTCCTTCCAAGGACGCTCAATAGGAATTAGGTCGGGGCTCATAGAAGCCACTTCAGAATAGTCCAATGTTTTCCTCTCACCCATTCTTGGGTGTTTTCGGCTGTGTGTTTTGAGTCATTATCCAAACGGCATGACGAGATACTCAAAGTGTCCATCACGAGTATTGAAGGTGGTCTTTGCGGATAAGGTTATATGCCCCACGTAGGTCTATTTTGGTAAAGACCTTGGCTCCACGTAGGCGGTCGAAAAGTTCTGTGAAAAACGGCAATGGGTAGCGGTTCTTCATGGTAATTTTGTTAAGACTGCGATAGTCTATGCATGGACGAAGTGACTCATCCTTTAGGGCCACAAAGTAGAACCCTGCACCGGCAAGAGAAGAGGATTTGCATATGAACCCCCTCTGCAGGTTCTCCTTTACATAGGCTGACATAGGCACGGTTTCAAGCACTGATAGTGGATACACGCAACACCGTGGAATAAACATGCCCGGCAACAGGTCTAGGGGGCAGTCATAGGGACCGCGTGGTGGCAGAGTCTCCAATTGCTTCTCCAAGAAGACATCAGCAAAGTCCATAAATGGAGTGGGGAGGCCCACCAGAGGTTTGGAGGACAATGGAGAAGATACAGTGGACACAGGACAAGGTACCATAAAACAGCATGATCGGCGAAGTTCCCTGCAGAGCTGGAGTCCAGGAAGGATGACGCTTAAACCATAGTGCTTGTTCCATAGCTTCGTAGGACTGGAACATTCAGACGAGGAGAACCTTTGTTCTCACCTAGGGGTGTTTCCCGGACGCTGAGGATGGACAGGATACGTCTGAAGAAAGTGCTCCGACTGGCACAATAGAGACATAGATTCCCCTGCCTTCGTAGGGAACGCTCTTGAGTAGACAGCCGAGCTCTATCTAAAGAAACTAAACTCCTGAGGCCACATGCAAATGACCGTATGGGGGCCCCTGATATGACCGCGCAACTTTTGGTTATATCATGGCCGCCAAAGAGTTATATGCCATCTGGTCACGGTGCGTTGACCACACAGAGTCTCTCTAGTCCTTCTATGGAAAGAGGAGAGATATGGGGTGTTCAACCCTCCTGCAGCTGTGTGCATGAAACCTTTAGATGAATTTGCCATTTTTTTATGGAGACTTAAAGGCCAAGATTCTGAGAAGGAAATATGCAAATACATTTTCCAGGGTAAAAAAAATGGACTGCACATGAATGTCAGTGGCTGGAAAAAAAACAACTCAGATCGGCACCCAGAAGAGACACAGGGGCACATTCACTAAGGGTCTGCAGACCGCATTTTCGTTCAGCGCCACATTTAACTGGGGATATTGGCGCACACAATCGGATTTTGGCGCCGACTTTCATGCTCCAACTCCTCGACGGACAACACACCTCAGGGATTGGGACGGGACGGATAAATAAATGTGCCCCACAGGCTCAAAATGTTTGCATCTTTATGCACTTATTTTGTAATTTTTAGGAAAAGTAATACTGTATCCCAAAATTAGCAGCTGTATCCCATCACCTACAGACAGATTCTAGATTTACACAACTTTGTATTACACATTACTTGTCTTGTATCGGGCTACTGCATTCAAGGGTATAACAGCAGATGTAAGGAACACATCCAATTATCTGTTTCTTTCATTCCCCTTAACCTTTTTCTCATGCTCTGTGTGAGGTAAAGAAAGATGACAGAACAAGGAATAGGTGTGGATTAATATCAGTTGGTGACATTGGGAAGAGATAAAAGTCAGTGTCATAGATGATACAGCGAGAGAAACTCTGCTAGGTAGATGAAATCCCATGGAATCCTCCAGCAGCCTCTAAAAAAAAGAAAAATTATATATATATTTTAAATGTGCCTAAATATCCTAGCTCCAGATCACTGCAGAAAGCAGAAGCCTAAAATATCCTCAAAACCAAACATGCGTGGGTCATTGCTTAGATGCAAAACTAGATATTCATTACAGAGAGAAGAATCCTTCATGAACAATTGCAATGAGAAACATTTTATATGCTATACAGAGGAAAGAAATTACTATCTGGTTGGTGTTGGTTCATTCTCGGAGGAAGTGATTGAATGTCCAATAATCAGACCAATTCTATCATTAATCAAACACCAATTCAAAGGATAGGAATGATATCTAAATTTGTGCTAAGCCCATTAAGGGCTCATTCAGGTGGCCATAATTTATTTATGTTATTTAGACTGTATAAGAATATCTAATGTGTACAACTAGTTCACACTGTCTATATGCTATAAACTAAGGTACCATGAATATAGAGATAGAGTTGCACTTGCAGTATGTCATGTGCCCTCTCATGTACCACTTCTTGTCCAAGTTTGCTTTTAAATTAATCCCATCAAAATCATTGAGACAAACTGTCAGAACTTGCAAATCGTTCTGATGGGATCTGGTTTTAGGTTTCTTGCCAGAAAACCCCACCCAGAGCTGCCTGTGATTGACAGCTCCATTTCTGATCCTGGGAAAGCTGGGTGTGTCTTTGAACTTGTTTTGCCTGCAGCTGCGGTTTGAGTGATGGACGGCTGAGCCAGTCAGTGCTGCAGGTAGTGTCCATTACTGCTTTTCTGCCCAGCCCTTCATTGGGCGCTGGTTATTCAGTCTCCTGTGTTCTCTAGTGCTCTTGAATTTCTTGCTATCCTGTGTATTGACTTCTGCTTTGCCTACTGACCATTCTAATTGCTATACGAATCTGTACCTTTGCCGCCATCTTGGTTTTGACCCGGTTTGACTCTGCTTGTCTGTCTGTATCCGTTGTTTGTCCCTCAGTATCGTTTATCTCCTACTGTGACCCTTACTTTCCTGTCTCAGTCTTGTTTCAGTTTATGTGTACCAGTGTGAACACTGGTCTATACTGGTCTATACCTGTATTCCGGTTACCTTGTCCCCTCCACCATTCGGCCTCTGCCAGACGAGCCAAGTCTTCCCTGTCATCTTGTAGGGTCACTCAGGGACCGTCAGTTAGGTTCCTGATAGTGGGTTCGCCCTTGTCAGGGCAGTTCATCTGCTTTAGGCAGGGCCTAAGCCCGCAGAGACATCACAGGGTGAATTCGCCACCACTTACCTAGTCTGACAGCTAGCGCCAAGCATGGTTGTGGTTGCGGAGTTGCTGAACAGGTACTGACATAATAACCAGTCTTACTTACACTATGGAGGCCATGAAAGCTGTTGTTAGTCAGGTACAGAGTCTGGACATTTTCTTTAGCCCCTGATGCCCCAGAGGTGTCCTCAGTAGATCTATTTATTATTTTTTGCTTTAGGGTCTTTATATGAGGAACCAGATAAAACCAGTTTTGCTGTAGCTCAGTTGACTGCCTTACGTCAGGGTAAACGCGCTGCGGAGGATTATTGCTCTGAGTTCAGGGGATGGTCCATTCCAAGCGGATAGAACGATAGAACTTTGAGATATCAATTTAGATTGGGCCTGTCTGATGCTATTAAAATCTGTTAGTGGGACATCCTGAGCCTAAAACCTTAGAACAGGCCATGACTCTAGCAGTCAGAGTAGACAGACGTCATAGAGAACGTAAGCATGAATGCGAGTCCGTTTTTCCTGATCCTTCTTCTCCATCTTCTTCCATTGTCCTACCTGCTCTATCTAAAGAGCCCCTAGAAAATACTATAGAGCCCATGCAAATAAAATAGAAGTGGGAGTCATGTCACCTCTGCAACGCAGAGATCTACGTAAGAGGAATGTCCTGTGCTTCTACTGTGGGAACTCCGGTCATTTCATCGAGTCCTGTCCTGTCAGACCTCCGGTGAAGAAGCATCAGCATTTAAGTGATAATCGAGGAGGTCACTTAGGTGCCCAGGTATTTCAGAAACCGCAGATGAGGTCACCTGTTATTGGTTCCTTGACTGAGGATAAGGTATCTGACAAGGCCATTGTTGACTCTGGGTCTGAGCGCTACAAGTCCATTAACCTTGAGTTATGTGGTATACAAAACCCTGAACCTGTGTCTGTTTTACCTTCTAATGTTGATGTGTCTGCTAGTGAGCCAGATTTATTTATGGTCATCTGTGATAATCAGCATCTGGCTCCTGATAACACCCCTGCAGATAAGCTATTTGTACCTGCCCAACACCGGGTCAAGGTTATGGAGGAATGTCATGGTACTGCACTTGCTGAACATTCTGGAGTCACTGCTACTAGAAATGTGGTTTCTGAATCTTATTGGTGGCCTGAATGGTCACATGATGTGGAGGAATATGTTGCAGCATGTAGTAATTGTACTAAGACCAAGGTTTCCAGAGAATGCCCAGTGGAATCCCCTGCTCCTCAATCAGTTCAGTCTAAGCCATGGACACATGTATCTATGAGTTCTGTCAAGAATTTGCCTCCTTCTCAGGGAATGAAATTTGGGTGGTTGTTGACCTCGTATCTAAAATGTGTGATTTCTTTTCGCTAGAGAAATTGCCTACTGCCAAGGAATTTGCCACTCTGTTCATTGACAATGTTCTTAAACTGCATGGGGTACCGGAGTCTGTTATTTTTGATCAGGGGGAACCATTTGTATCTGTGAGTTTCTGGAGGGAGTTCTGTAAAAAGTTGGGGATACAACTGTCTGGAACCCTGTCCTGTCATCCTGAGACTGCTGGACAATCTGATCAAGACAGTTTATGGGTTTAGCTGTACCTGAGGAGCTTTGTATCTGACTGCCAGGAAGATTGGGGTACACAGCTAGCTATCGCTGAGTTTGTGTACAATCACCAAGACTCCCCATCTACTGCCAAGTCCCCATTTCTCTGCAGTTATGGTTTTGTTCTCCGTTTCTCTTGTGTGTCTATGGATTCATCCAGTAACCCGTATGCAGATGCCGTTGTGTCCAGCCTATGTTCTGTTTGGGCACAAGCCCGCAAAAGTCTGCTAAAGACCCAAGATCTTATTTGCATGGGAACAGATAGAGCATCTTTAGTTGAGAGTCCAGTGGCCCCTAATAAAAGGGGGGGGGGGGTACTGTCAGGACTCGCGAATTGTTCTGATGGGATGTGGTTTCAGGTTTCTTGCCAGAAAACCACACCCAAGCTGCCTGTGATTGACAGCTCCATTTCTGATCTTGGGAAAGCTG
This sequence comes from Engystomops pustulosus, assembly GCA_019512145.1. Classification (NCBI taxonomy): domain Eukaryota; kingdom Metazoa; phylum Chordata; class Amphibia; order Anura; family Leptodactylidae; genus Engystomops; species Engystomops pustulosus. Next base: position 52,117,031 of record CM033651.1, read on the forward strand.
GGTGTGTCTTTGAATTCATTTTCTCTGCAGCTGCATTTTGAGTGATGGACGGCTGAGCCAGTCAGTGCTGGAGGTAGTGTCCATTACTGCTATATATTCTGCCCAGCCCTTCATCTGGTGCTGGTTATTCAGTCTCCAGTGTTCTCTAGTGCTCTTGCGCTTCTTGCTATTCTGTGTATTGACGCCTGCTTTGCCTACTGACCATTCTATTGCTATACGATTCTGTACGAGTGTGAACACTGGTCTATACCTGTATTCCGGTTACCTGTCCGCTCCACCATCCAGCAGCTGCCAGATGAAGTAAGTCTTCCCTGTCATCTTGTAGGGTCGCTCAGAGACCGTCAGTTAGGTTCCTGATAGTGGGTTCGCCCGTATCAGGGCGGTTTATCTGCTTTAGGCAGGGCCTTAGCCCGCAGGGACGTCGCAGGGTGAGTTCGCCACCACTTACCTAGTCTGACAGCTAGTACTGGACAGGTGCTCACACAAACATTTTCATACAAACAAATGACAGGGGATATCCATAATAAATCAAAATTCATATATACACGCGGTCCCCTACTTAAGGACACCCGACTTAAGGACAGACCCATCTGGATGCTTTACTACAGTCCCAGACTGCATTGATCAGCTGTAAGGTGTCTGTAATGAAGCTTTATTAATCCTTGGTCCCATTACAGCAAAAAATTTTGAAACACCAATTGTCACTGGGGACCTTGAGTTATGTGGTATACAAAACCCTGAACCTGTGTCTGTTTTACCTTCTAATGTTGATGTGTCTGCTAGTGAGCCAGATTTATTTACTGTCATCTGTGATAATCAACATCTGGCTCCTGATAACACCCCTGCAGATAAGCTATTTGTACCTGCCCAATACCGGGTAAAGGTTATGGAGGAATGTCATGGTACTGCACTTGCTGAACATTCTGGAGTCACTGCTACTAAAAATTTGGTTTCTGAATCTTATTGGTGGCCTGAATGGTGGAGGAATATGTTGCAATGTGTAGTAATTGTACTAAGACCAAGGTTTCCAGAGAATGCCCAATGGAATCCCCTGCTCCTCGATCCATTCAGTCTAAGCCATTGACACATGCATCTATAAGTTCTGTCACGAATTTGCCTCCTTCTCAGGGAATGAAATTTAGGTGGTTGTTGACCTCGTATCTAAAATGTGTAATTTCTTTTCGCTAGAGAAATTGCCTAATGCCAAGGAATTTGCCACTCTGTTTATTGACAATGTTCTTAAACTGCATGGGGTACCTGAGTCTGGAACACCATCCTGTCATCCTGAGACTGCTGGACAATCTGGTCAAGACAGTTTATGGGTTGAGCAGTACCTCAGGAATTTTGTTTCTGACTGCCAGGAAGATTGGGGTACACAGATAGTTATCGCTGAGTTTGTGTACAATCACCAGGACTCCCCATCTACTGCCAAGTCCCCATTTCTCTGCAGTTATGGCTTTGTTCCCCATTTCTCTTGTGTGTCTATGGATTCATCCAGTAACCCGCATGCAGATGCCGTTGTGTCCAGCCTATGTTCTGTTTGGGCACAAGCCCGCAAAAGTCTGCTAAAGGCTCGAGATCTTATTTGCATGGGAACAGATAGAGCATCTTTAGTTGAGAGTCCAGTGGCCCCTCATAAAAGGGGGTTACTGTCAGAACTTGCAAATTGTTCTAATGGGATGTGGTTTCAGGATTCTTGCCAGAAAGCCACACCCAGAGCTGCCTGTGATTGACAACTCCATTTCTGATCTTGGGAAAGCTGGATGTGTCTTTGAATTTGTTTTATCTGCAGCTGCATTTTGAGTGATGGACGGCTGAGCCAGTCAGTGCTGGAGGTAGTGTCCATTTCTGCTTTTCTGCCCAGCCCTTCATCGGGCGCTGGTTATTCAGTCTCCAGTGTTCTCTAGTGCTCTTGCGCTTCTTGATATTCTGTGTATTGACTTTTGCTTTGCCTACTGACCATTCAATTGCTATACGATTCTGTACAAGTGTGAACACTGGTCTATACCTGTATTCCGGTTACCTGTCCGCTCCACCACCCAGCAGCTGCCAGACGAGGTAAGTCTTTCCTGTCATCTTGTAGGGTCGCTCAGGTACCGTCAGTTATGTTTCTGATAGTGGGTTCGCCCTTACGAGGGCGGTTTATCTGCTTTAGGCAGGGCCCTAGCCCGCAGGGAAGTTGCAGTGTGAGTTCGCCACCACCTACCTAGTCTGACAGCCAAGCCTGGTTGTGGTTGCACGGTTGCTGGACAGGTGCTGACACAAACATTTTCATACAAACAAATGACAGGGGATGTCCATAATAAATCAAAATTCATATATACATGTGGTCCCCTACTTAAGGGCACCCGACTTAAGGACAGACCCATCTGCCCACTGTTATCTGGGGTAAAGCTTTCTGGATGCTTTACTATAGTCCCAGACTGCATTGATCAGCTGTAAGGTGTCTGTAATGAAGCTTTATTAATCCCTGGTCCCATTACAGCAAATCATTTTGAAACTCCAATTGTCACTGGGGCAAAAAGAATTCTTGTCTGGATCTACAATTATAAAATATACAGTTTTGACTTCTATACAAATATATATATAAGGTAAGTATATCTTTATTTTTTTAAGCAACCCCCTCCCGCCACCTTTTGTTTTTTCCTAACTTTCGGACAAACCCCTTTAAAGTAACCCACGATATATATAAGGTAAGTATATCTTTATTTTTTTAAGCAACCCCCTCCCGCCACCTTTTGTTTTTTCCTAACTTTCGGACAAACCCCTTTAAAGTAACCCACGGAACCTCCATCCCACAGTTCCAGATCAGTAACTTTCTCTTCTAAAGTAAAATCCTGATAAACAAATGTTACTGGTGGCTCCTATGTATCCTAGTCTAACACTGCATGGTTACATGTTTGCTTTGGTCTGCAGATGGTTATGCTAGCTGGAATGGACTGATGCCTCATGATGGTCGGCCCACTTCCCAATGCTTGCTATAAGTCTTCTTTGGAGCTTGCTAGCATTCATTGATCTTCTCACCGTTGCTAGTCTTTTGACCATCCTTTTGATTCTGTACTGAATTATCCTCTTGGTTTTAACTAATTTTTTGGTTACATGGCTGAAACAAATACTAGTAATAACTACTACTACTTATGAAACTAATACTATACTCTTCTCCAAATGTAAAATTATCGCCAGAAGACAGCAGGATGACGTCCGGTCCCAATGCAACCTGTTTGTGCAGTCATGAAAATTGATTGTCTAAGGCTTCATATACAAGTCTGTCAAATGCTTTCCAATAATTTTGAATTCCAGTGGGATTATTATGTAATAGAGACAGATACATAGCATTAATAATGCAACACATTTCTTGCAAGGATCTTAGGTCATTACAATTATGTTTCAATTGTTATCATTGTTAAAGATCCTCATCAACATGTTTTCTGAGAAAATCGTTTTGTAAATCAGAATTAGTTTGGCAAGAATTAAATTGGGATTTTCAAGCCAATTTTAAAACATTCCGGATTATTTTTAAACCATCGGATGTTCTAAGTGAGTCATTTTGTGGTGTTATGTCCCTATTGACTTCAGCGGAGAGAAATGTGGTTATGTCCCTATTGACTTCAGCGGAGAGAAATGTGTATGTGCACGTTCCAATAGTTCAGGGTTTCTAAGAATGTTTTCAATAGCTATTCTTTAATGGCTATAGTAAATGCTGCAAACACCACATGCAGAACACATGTTCGGCAGCTCTCTTGTCCTGTATATAGTAAATAGTTAATCAGGTGAACTATTTTGTCATCCATGGCCTCCTACCTTCTTAAAATGTATCTACACAGTACAACCACAAGCATCGGGCAGTAATATATTAAGAACATCCTAGGATAATTAGATCTTCAATGAAGCAATTAAATAGAAAGAATAATCACAATATATATTTACTTACCTGCTCCCTCGGAGTTCCCGAAAGTGCATTCACTTAGATTGTGCGCCCCATTTCCCCATAAGGTGACGTCCTCTAGCTCAAGAATATCCCTCTGCCAGATACAAAAGCTTCTCTCAAAAGGTGAAGGCTCAGTGTCTGTCACGGGTGCCCCTGCAACCCTTGTCTTTGGTCGCAGGCGCACCTGTGTACCTCCGTGCGGGCTGCTGCGCTCACCGCACGAATTACCTTGCCAGGATCCAGCAGCGTCTCCCACGGCTCCCTGTGCATGTCCTCGCCTCATAGGGCGCACACACCCACTCTGTCCGATTTAAAGGGCCAGCGCCCCAATAATTGGCATTGGCCAGATGCCCTTCTTTATAAATTCCCAGCCCTTTCCTATCTTCCCTACCGGATCTATGTGCCTCACAACCTTTGTAAAAACTCCCTGTCTCTTGTCTCCTGCATTTCTGTGTGTTCCTGTGTGGAGGAAACTGGCTATTTTTACCAGGGCCAACTGGCTCAAGTATAGTACTCTATGTATTTAATTTTTCTGGAGGGCCACCTACCTTGTCCTCTGTTTAAACAAATTTGGGAGTGCCACATACAGGTACTCTACGTATTTAATTTTCTGGAGACCACCCACCCGGTCCTCTGTTTGAAAACTTTTTTGGACTGCCACATACAGGCACTATCCAATTTAATTGTCTCTATAGCAGCCTCACACGTCGTCTTTATAGCTGCCCTCCACACGTTGTCTCATGTGACCCTCCAAACATCATCTCCATAGCTGCTCCCCAAAGTCGTCCATATAGTTGCCTCAATACATCGTCCCCCTTAGCAAACGAGCTGTGTCAGGCAGAATTTGGGTTGTTTTCATGGCTTCCACATCAAACTTGTTAACTTTGTTGCCACCCGGCCTATATTATCCGCAAATATACTGGCAAACTTTATCATTTACCAATATTATTTCAGTGCTTCTTGCGCTTCTGTTACATTCCTCACCCGCCATAACCAAAACTTATAAGAACTGTTACACTTGATCTTATCCAAAAGGTTCTTAGAAGTGCTGTTTGTAGCCCCCGCCTGCTTAAAATGATACTTTTTCAAAGAAACGCTTCTGGCTCCCAGGCCCATTTTGGTGGGGAGGAGCCAAGAGACAGGGGCTTGGACAGGCGAAAGCTCGCCTGGCAGCGGACCGCCAGCTCCATCCCAAGATTAGTCCCCTCAGAGGCATCATGCATATTGCCCCTGCTGTTTCCTGTCCATTTTGCCACCAATGTCTCATGCGCAACTTTCAAATCTCTATACCCCAGACGCTTGAGCGCGAGAGGATATACAGCACATCATCCCCTAGCAAACGAGCTGTGTCAGGCAGAATTTTCAGGTGTTTTCACCAGATACATAATGGAACTCGGCTCATTTGTCGCCGCCATGCTGGAGACTGAAGTTTCAATCATAGCAGTGCAATATGGATGCCCCATACTGTCACTCTTAATCATGGAAGTCGTCTCCATGGCTGCCTCCAAAGTGTCCCCTATCAACAAGCTGTGTCAGGCTCATTTTTCGGGTGGTGTGTGATCGAATAAATATACCGTCAACCTTGTGTTCACATAGGGAATCATATCAGCGCTTCTTGCTCACCTCCTTTGGTTCCTCTCTGCCACCCATTGGCTTGAAGCCTGAGTCCATTTGGGGTTATGTCGCCCTGCCATTCTTAGCCTGCCGCTGCTGCCCGTGGCTCTGTATGCTGTCCCCTATAGTAGTGATGGTGAACCTTTTAGAGGCTGAGTGCCCAAATACAACAAAATGCACTTATTTACTGTGAAGTGCCAACATGGCATTTTACGCAGTATCTTATTGCTACCTGTTCTTCCACATCTTTCAATCGTATCGGCCCCTGAAGCCACCAATATAGTTGAAAGAAGGAGGGCAAATTCAGACTATATTTGCTTCTCTCCAGGGTCTCTCTCTGTACGAAGAATGGTGGGTCTCATAGCAGGGGACTCCCACCAAGACATGCAGTTCAGTCCCCCACCTTCCAATTTTACCTGCAGTTGTTCCAAACAGCCAATGAAGTGTTGCTTTAAAGTAGCGCTGAGAGCAGCATTTCTTAAGTTGCCTGTGACAGTAGGAAGATTTGGTGGATTTGGTCTTGTTTGGTGAACTCTGTCCTGAGTGCCCACAGAAATGGCTCTGAGTGCCACCTCTGGCACCCGTGCCATAGGTTCGCCACCACTGCCCTATAGTGTCAGGGTCAATTATTGCATGTTTTAGATGCTATCTAGCCTCATTCGGTCACTCTGTCATCGCCATGCTGTTGCCCATAATTTTGGCATAATGGTGCGATTAAGCAACCTCAGAGGGATCCATGCATGCTGCCCCTGCTGTTGTCTGTCCATTTCCGTGGTGTTTCCATCATTTTCTGAGGTTTCAAGGTGTTTGGCCAAGCTTCCCTGTGCAGACCCTTGGTCCCCTTGAAAAATGCTCGAGTCTCCCATTGACTTCAATGGGGTTCGTTATTCGAGACGAGCACTCGAGCATCGGGAAAAGTTAATCTCGAATATCGAGCACCCGAGCATTTTAGTGCTCGCTCATCTCTAGTCATTATTGCATCTACCGTATATAATCGAGTATAAGCCGACCCGAGTATAAGCCGAGGCCCCTAATTTTACCACAAAATACTGGGAAAACCTATTGACTCGAGTATAAGCCGAGGGTGGGAAATGGCACTGGTCACGCCTCCCAGTAATATGCCAGCCAGACCTTCCCCAGTGGATATAGCCTGCACGACCTGCCCCAGTGTATATAGCCTTCAGACCCTGCCCCAGTGTCTATGCCTGCCAGACCCTGCCCCAGTGTAGATAGCCTGCCAGACCCTCCTCCAGTGTATATAGGCCTGCCCCGCTGCCGGACATATTGCACAGAAGATATCGGGGTCGCCGGAAGGTTGAGTTTAAGATATATTTATTTTTGAGACTCATGTAAAGCCGAGTTTGGGTTTTTTTCACACTTTTATGTCTGAAAACTAGGCTTATACGCGGTTATTAAGTAACTTATTTCCTCAAGAAACCTAATCTTTTCCTAAAGACATGCGACTTTACAAGAGATTTCTCTTGTCAACCTTCCTTATTTTCCATTTAACAGACAGATCCCATTTGTCTCTCGTATTTACAAAACCTATAGTACCAGACCGTCCTTGACATGACACTCTCTGTAACTTCTCCTCCTTACTTTTTTTTTTTCTATTAGGCTTTTATTGAGTGAATTGAATACATACAAAGTAATTGGATAATGCATTAATTGGCATTTATGGCATGCAGGGTTCACAGGCCAACATTCAATTTAACATGTAACATAGAAACATTCGTAAAGATAACTAAGGAACTGACGAAGGCCATTGCGGTATCTTTGTTACAGGGGTTTAATCGTTCCGGTGTATTTCAAGTCAATCAATGTGTGCCGCTACTAGCCGGTATTTTGGGCTATAGAATAGAGGGGTAAAAGGGGGGTAATGAAGTTAGTAGAGTGAGGAGAGATAGGGAAGGACGGGGGTTAACTGGAGCATCTGATGGTACCAAGAGGTGGGCGGGGTGTTTTTCCCGGGCTGCACCCCCCACAAAACCCTATCTTGTAATGTGCGTTGAGACTGGGAGCTCAGGAATTGCGTCCATGACACCATGTTTTAGAGAATTCGCACGTTCCTTTGGGACTGAGCATAAGTTCCTCATTCTGTGCGTCGTGGCTACTTCCCCAACCATCCATTCACTGTGGGAGGGAGGTCAGATTTTCCATTTCCTTGGAATAATTTGTCTTGGCTGCCTGCAAGAGGTGTTGACAGTGATTCTTATTTGTTGAACGGGTTGTCTTCTCCCTTATTTTACTTTACAGGCTGTCCCCAACTGAAACACCTGACTTACCATACGACCCCTAGTTACAAACGGACCTTCTGGATGTTGGCATTTTAATGTACTTTAGCCCTTAGGCTATAAACAGCTGTAACAGTTAACTGGTGTCTACAATAACCCTTTATTGTTAATCCTGGTTCTAAATACATTCCACATTTTTAAAATCCAAATGTCACAGAGACCAATAAAAATTTGGCTGGGTACAATGATAAAGTCTACAGTTCCGACTACTTCAAATTCAACTTAAGACAACCTACAGACCCTATCTTGTATGTTAACCCGGGGACTTGCCTTTACGTTGACTCTTCTATCAGTCATATTGTGCCCTAGCCTTGCCTTCTGCCACAACATTTCATTGTGGTTCCAGTGCTACTTCCTAACGATGTTTTTCTCCTTTATCTCTGGTTCTGTAGCTCCCAGTACCACAACAGTGAAGATGAGATTGTTATCTTAACAGATGTAAATTCATTTTGTAATACATATTTTTTTGGTAACTGGTGAAAGAGGACTTCTGGAAGGATCTTTTATTGCTAGCCTACTTAAAGGTGCCTGTTTGGTGGAGTAAAAGCTGTGACAGTGTCCCATTAAATGGTATTCTCATGTGGACATTCATTGCAAACTTAATCTAAGTTTTTCAAATAGTTTTGTGGTTCATGGTAATAGTCAAAAAAATGTGTTTAAAAACCTATAGTTTGTAGCATTTTTTATTTCATGGTATTTTAACTGACAAGATTAAGTCACCAGGTTAATAGAAAGGTGAACACGTCTGAAGGAACCAATCTTGGGTTAAGCCCCCAGTCACCTGTATCTCCTGTCCTCGCCAGTTCCTAAGTAATCTGCGTCCCCTTTAGTTGGGCTCCTCATAGACATCAATATCCCTCATGTACATGGACAGAATGGATTTCATGGACGGATCTCTCATAGACATGAGTAAAGTCATCAGTGAACTCCATCTTTTGTCTCCTCTGAGTTTCTCTCTCCATCGATACTTATTCTGACGACCCTCCTGCTTGTTAAAGAAAACACTATGACTAGAGATGAGAGAGTATACTCGTCCGAGTATACCGCTCGGTCGAGTATTAGCATAGTCGGGCCGGCTCGTTGTTTACAGATGTTTTCCTTGTAAGAACACAATGAAATAACACTATTATTCAGTTTTCAGGTGTTTGCGATTAGCGTGTCTTCCGCTAAGTAAAGATGTTCTGAACATCTGGAATGTGAAAATCTTGTGCTTTCAATGTGTTTTCTGCCCTTAATGGTCCTGTTTCACTGTTTTCACTGTTATTATCTATTCTTCACTTTCAGATGTGGCGCGCACATCTCCGTACTTCTCGGAAAGACACGCGCGAACACCTGGAATGGAGACAAGAATGAAAACAGTGAAAACAGTGAACCATGCCATTAAGTGCCAGAACACCTTTGAAAGAAATATCTTCAGCATTCCGATGTTCGTGCACTTCGCCTAACTTAGCAAAGACACCGCGAACACTGCAATGTGAAGAAGAGTATTATTTCAATGTGTTCTTACAGGAAAACATCTTAAACATCTGTAATGTGTTATCGTCACTGTTCTTTTAATGTTTTCTTTCAGGAAAAAATGCTCGAGTCTCCCATTGACTTCAATGGGGTTCGTTATTCGAGACGAGCACTCGAGCATCGGGAAAAGTTTGTCTCGAATAACGAGCACCCGAGCATTTTAGTGCTCGCTCATCTCTAATAATAAGCTTACCACAATCACAGTGTTTGAATCTATGAATAGGTGTCCATGGCATTTGGAACTTGATGTAAAAAAAAAGTGAAAAGGGCCCAAACTATCCTCTATGGGTTTGAGGACACATCTTTATAAGCAAAATATATAAACTCTACACAAAAACAATGTAAAAAAACCCTTCCCCGCCACTGCCAGTCACATCTTCCAATGATCAAAAATCAAAAGGAGAGTGATTGGTGTTGACATTCTGTGGAGATTTATCAGAAGCATGTGAGGGAAAACTGTTCTAGTTGGCCCATGGGAACCAATCAGAGCTCAGCTGTACCATATTTTTCGGACTATAAGGCACACAAAAAAATCCTTTGATCTTCTCAGAAATCAAAGATGCGCCTTGTAGTCCAGTGCACCTTATATATGAACCGAACTTACAGATAACAGCTGCCTTGAACTGTGCACAGGTCTGCCACCTGCTGGTCATTCATCCTTATAATCAGGTGCGCCTTATAATCCGGTGCGCTTTATATATGAACCTAGATATTTTAGCAGGCATTTATTGATGGTGCGCCTTATAATCCGGTGCAGTTTATAGTCAGAAAAATACGGTAATTTTGTAAACAGCCATGGTGCACTCAGTGCTATCAGACCTTAACCATGTGCAGTTTGCCTCACTATTGATAATTGTGGGCAATTGTTTCATATTATCTTTCTCTGAATAACTTTTAATGTGTGCTTTACAGGTCCTTTCAGGAGATCAGATATATCTAGGGTTTCAATTCGAATAAAACCACCGTCTTTGCCAGCTGTACCAGAAGGTAATTTTTATTTTCAGTAAGCTAACCCCTTCACAACTGCCATACAGCTATTATATACATCCTATTTGCACATTGCAGATAACACATACATATACACATCATGACAGTGTCAAACTTTATCTTCTTACCAATATGGGACGTATTGGTACATCACACCCACCGTTATCACATGCGATCAGTGCTATCACAAATTGTTATGCCTTTTATTGGCAAAGAGTTAAAAAGCAGCCAACAGTGTGGGGCGCCGCCATTTTGGCTTGGGTCATCGCTCCCCATGACACCATAGAGGAGCGACAATCTATTGCTACGACAGCCTCAGGTTTTTATAGTTATATTTATTACCATGTGCCAGTGGCACATTGTAATAAATTATCAGTAAAATCCCCATACTCTAGTATGGCAGGATATGGTAGGATCAATCAAAGTACCCTAGGGGGTTTGAAAAATAGTTAGAAAAATATACAATAAAAATAAATAAAAATTCGGTAAACAGTAAAGATCATTGACATGTTATGTATAGCAGCGTCCCAATATCTTCGTTCTATCAAAACATTTGCAACATCCCCCACTGGGGCCTAGCCTTTTCTTCAGCCAAGACCCAGTATACCAGAGTGGTTGGCGATTGCAGCCTAGGGCACGCTGATGTCACGGTGCTTGGTATGGGGACCGGAGGGCTGTCTCACAGCCTGGCGGGTCTCCAGCAAGTGGTGTGTGCAAGAAATATGGAGGGAGAGGCTGAAGTACTTGTTTCTCCCTGGGGAAAACCCTGAGTGTTTCTAAGATAGGTCCCTGGGTAATGGATGGGGAAGCCCGTGGTGGTAGACAGCCGTATCCAGGGATCAGACAGAGGCAATGTTGTGCAAATCAACTCATGGTTCTTTATTGAACAACAGGTTGCAGGCAACGGGCCTAAACGGTCAAACGGCAGATTTAGATTCTGGCACTGGAGTGGTTGTGGAGAGTGGTCCGCAAGACAAAGACTCTCTTTTCACTCTGGGATTAAACCAGTTAAAACTGGACTAAGACCATGTGCACCCACTGCACAGGGGTTTTATACTCCCCCTAGTCAGGTGGTAGCAACTCTCCATTCACACTCTCCAGTTTACAATACAGCCACATAATTGGATAACACCTAACACCCATTTAACTATTGCCTTCCCAGGCAGAGGCTACAGCTGCAGATTACCTGACTTCTCGTGTATTATCCCTTGTGTGAGTTGCGCATGCTCACCACATGGATTCTGACAGGTAGAGGGCCTTATTTGCAACTAGCCCCTTGCCAACACGTTAGAAAGGTGTACGACTGCTCTCGTAATCTCGGGGTGCGACAAAGGTACATTGGTTCTTGTGATCCATGGAGTTCCGATCATTGACATCCCCACCAATTAGCAAGTAAGGCATACAATTTTACCACTACACCACCACAAAGTCTCACATGTTATGTGTGAAATAGTTCCAAATATATTGTCACTTAAATCACAGCAGAACAGAACTGCAAAAATTTACTTAGACTTTCAGACACCAATGACCCTCAGTCATGAAGGGGTTAAGGAATCAGAACATATTATTGTGTGTTATGGGTTGTTGTTAGTGTATGCTTAGAAATCAGGCTCTGCAAGAAATGTAAAATGTGAATAACATTTTTCCCAGACAATCCCAGAGTTTTAAAAGACACAGGTAGGTGCCTGAGCTTTACTACTCTGTTAGAGTCCTACAATGGTATTTGAACTGCTATATTCTGCCTTCCATTTTCTTGAAAAAGTTCTGTTCTGCTTTGTACCCTACTTAGCCTTTATATTAAAATGTTATTCTATTAGCACTTATAAAAAACATAAAAAAGCTTAAAGGGCTTTTGGGGCATGCTTCTCTATTCTCCTTCCTGCAGTCTAAAAATATGATGTGGAATTAAGCCAAACCAGTATATCTATTCCAGAAGGAACAGACTCCCAACTGTAGACAGCAATGTTTCAACCTGTTTGTGTCTCCTCAGTACAGTGTAGGGAACTGGATTGGCTGAGTGAGAGGCTATTGACTAGGGTCAGACAGTAGGTGTTCTCCTTATGGAGAGATTGCCAATTAAGGCCACCTGAAAGGCATGTGGAGACTTAAAGCCATAGATGCTCCACTATGGTCGAAACAGCGCCGTCTACAGTTGGGAGTCTGTTCCTTCTTGAATAGATATACTGGTTTGGCTTAATCCCACACCATATTTTTAGACTTCTTGTAGGTCATTCTTGGTGTTAAGGGGGCTGCCTTTCAAGGTATCAAAAGGAGGCATTGTTTTCCATGGTTTGCATACTGCCCAGAATTCCCTAGTGGAGCGCCTATGGCTTTAAGTCTCCACATGCCTTTCAGGTGGCCTTAATCCCTTCCCGACATTTGACATAATAGTACTGCGTCGCGGGAGGTGCGTTTCCGCAATTTACAGTACTATTGCGTCAAGCTGCGGGCGTTGGCTACATATTATAGCCAACACCGGTCTTTAACACCTGCGAACGGACCGCGGCGTGTAAGGGGCATTTAACGTGAATCGGACCCCTCGGGACGCTTACCGGGGGAATCTGCTGCTCCGAACGCAGACCCCGGGGACTGCCAATGCCCCAGGGCTGCGCGATCTTATTCCGGAGCTGGGTCCTGCCTTCTAGCAGGACCCGGATGTAATACATTGAGCATGCGCAGCATGCTCAGTGTCTTACATTACACAGTGCAATATATCTGTGTAAGCTGTATAAGAGCTTTAACAAGTGATCAGAAGATCACTTGTTCAAGCTTACATGTCAGTAAAAGTAAAAAAAAGTTTAAACTATAAATAAAGGTTTTTTTAAAACAAAAATAAATGATAAAAGAAAGTGAAATTCCCCCCAAACACCACATTTCCCTGTACACAAGTAATAATGTACAAAAACACTAAATCACAAAAAAACCCACTTATTTGGTATTGCTGCATCCGTAAAAATTTGTAAAATAAATCCTAATCATAATTGGACCCGCTCGGTGAATGTGGTTAAAAAAAAAAAAAAAACTTGCCAAAAATTTTCATTTTTTATCAAATTGCTTTACAAAAAATGTTCTAAAAATGATCCACAAAAGTTACAAGCACCACAATGATACCACTGAAAAGAACAACTTGTCACGCAAAAAATAAGCTCACAACCAGCTCTGTAAACCAAAAAATACTAAAGTTATGCCGCTGTAAAAATGGCAATACTAAAACAAATGCAATTTTTTTCTATTCTAGTTTTCCTTCAATAAAATTGGACAAATATAAACAAAACTATATAAATGAGGTATCACCGTAATCATAGTGATCCGTAGAATAAAGATAATAATAATAGAATAAAGCATTGTTATGCTACAGTGACACCCCCCCAAAAAATGCTAAAAATCCAAAACAAGAATTGATGATTTTATTTTTTCCTCCACACGTAAACAGTTAGTAAAATTGCTTCAATAAGCTAAAAACTCACTAAAATGAAGGTTTTTTTACAGTGCATCTTGTCTCGCAAAAAATAAGCCCCTATTTGTCTAAATTGCCAAAAAAATAAATAAAGATTGTATAGCCTATTCCCGACGCGCATTGTCCTAGAACGCTGCGGCGGGTAGTGACTCCCCAACACGGTTCAGACGCAGTGATCGGGACAAGATGGCGGCTGTTCCTGACAGCCATCCATCCTGCCCCATGGACCAGAAGGGTTACGTCCCCTACCCCCCAATTCAGCCCCCTGCTATTGGCTCATTATTGCAGACCAGCCAGTAGCAGCAAATTTACTTATGACGTCAGTAATACCTATAACCATGTCTGTAGACACGGTGATCGGGTCAGGGTGGCCACCAATTTTGCCTTGCGGTCCACAGGGGTTTTGTAGCCCCCCTCTATCCATGTTTGCCGCTATTGGCTGGTCGATTTGGTCCAGCTAATAACAGCAATATATTCGTCACAATGGGCATCACTAGGGTGAATAAGAGCAACTCTTACGAGGTGTTCCAATGTGCAGGTCCTGCCGTATCATTTCTCCGTTTTCAAGAGGAAGATATTAGGAAACTAATATTTGGACAAGAAGGGCAGGGACCCAGTACCTCTGGATTAGATGTTCCCGTGTTTTGCCAGGAGAGCATTTTCTTGGTGAATTCTGCTGCTTCTAAAGGAAGGACTCAATAAAGAGTCTGTTCCAAAAGAGGAGTTAGGATGGACACTATATACTACTAAGAGACCTGCGACAACTCCAGAGTGACAAAAGTTTAGTTGGTCCCCTGGTATATTCCACCTCCTTATACGCAACACATTCACAATTCACGCCCAACTTGTTGTGAATTCATTTCGGTAAAATGAATAATTGTAACAACTGTTAGGTCACATTGCTCCATATACCCCTCCCTTATTTCATTGCAGGATGTAGTTTGCAAACTAGTGGCACTTATGAGGTTTATGTTTTTTTATTTAGGTTTTCTATTTCCCCTCTAAGTCTCTGGATTTGTAAGCAGGTCCTTTATAATTCTCCAAGTTCTTTATTTATTTATTATAATAATTATTATTATTATTTATTTATATTCCAAGTGCTTTATCATTCTGGAGCCCTGCTGGGTTTTCTGGCTAGCATTTAGGATCACATGTTGGGTCTTTCTCGCATCAGGAAATATGGCTTCCTAGTCAGAGAGCTGATATTTTACAGTGGCACATAATGGGCATCACATAATGGGCACCATATAACGGGCGCCACATAATGGGCGCCACATAATGGGCACATCATAACAGGCACTGAACTTTCCAGAAATGATTGCAATTTCCATCTTGGGCTCCATTACACATCATATTTGGAAACCACCTGTATGTTCAAAATGTTCTTTTCACCACGTGTATTACACTACACCACATATTACACCTTGCTAAATTCCCCAAGGGGTGTACATTCAACAATTAGGGTCACTTTTTGGGTTTTCCTCTGTTTTGGTACCACTAGAGCTCTCCAAATGTATCCTGACACATGTGAAGGATTTCTGTCAAATTTGGCTTCTAAAATACAAACATCCCTCTTTTCCCGTACTGTGCGCCCATAAAGCATTTTATATGCACATGTGGGGTACTTCTACACTCGGGAGAAATAGTTTTATACCTTTTTTGGGGTTATTACATATTTTAGCCCTTGTGGCTTACAAAAATTAGGGGTAAAAGTGACATTTATAGGAAAATGTTCACCTTTTTAATTTTTAGGGCCTAATTGGATCATTCACCTGTAGGGGCAAATACATATATTACACATTGCGAAATTCTCTAAGGGGTGTGCGTTCAAAAAATTAGGGTCACTTTTCGGATTTTTATCTGTTTTATACCACTAGGGTTCTTCAAATGCATGTCAAACATTTCTTTCAAATTTGGCTTCTAAAAGGCAAACATCCCTCTTTCCTTCTACGGTATGCCCATACAACATTTTATATACACATATGGGGTACCTCTACACTCGAGAGAAATAGGTTTACACATTTTGAGGGGTTATTACTTTTTTTTTTATCCCTTGTGTCTTTAAAAAATTAGGGGTAAAATGACCTTTATAGGAAAATTTTCACCTTTTTCCTTTTTAGGTCCTAATTAGAGATGAGCGAACATGCTCGTCCGAGCTTGATGCTCGGTCGAGCAAGCATTTTCTTGGTGAATTCTGCTGCTTCTAAAGGAAGGACTCAATAAAGAGTCTGTTCCAAAAGAGGAGTTAGGATGGACACTATGTACTACTAAGAGACCTGCGACAACTCCAGAGTGACAAAAGTAAGTTTAGTTGGTCCCCTGGTATATTCCATCTCCTTATATGCAACACATTCACAATTCACGCCCAACCTGTTCTGAATTCATTTCGGTAAAATGAATAATTGTAACAACTGTTAGGTCACATTGCTCCCTATACCCCTCCCTTATTTCATTGCAGGATGTAGTTTGCAAACTAGCGGCACTTATGAGATTTATGTTTTTTTATTTAGGTTTTCTATTTCCCCTCTAAGTCTCTGGATTTGTAAGCAGGTCCTTTATAATTCTCCACGTTCTTTATTTATTTATTATTATTATTATTATTTATTTATATTCCAAGTGCTTTATCATTCTGGAGCCCTGCTGGGTTTTCTGGCTAGCATTTAGGATCACATGTTGGGTCTTTCTCGCATCAGGAAATATGGCTTCCTAGTCAGAGAGCTGATATTTTACAGTGGCACATAATGGGCATCACATAATGGGCACCATATAACGGGCGCCACATAATGGGCACCACATAAGGGGCACATCATAACAGGCACTGAACTTTCCAGAAATGATTGCAATTTCCATCTTGGGCTCCATTGCACATCATATTTGGAAACCACCTATATGTTCAAAATGTTCTTTTCACCACGTGTATTACACTACACCACATATTACACCTTGCTAAATTCCCCATGGGGTTCCACAGGGGTTTTGTAGCCCCCCTCTATCCATGTAGCCCCCCTCTATTCAACAATTAGGGTCACTTTTTTGGTTTTCGTTTGTTTTGGTACCATTAGGGCTCTCCAAATGTATCCTGACACATGTGAAGGATTTCTGTCAAATTTGGCTTCTAAAAGACAAACATCCCTCTTTTCCTGTACTGTGCGCCCATAAAGCATTTTATATGCACATGTGGGGTACTTCTACACTGGGTAGAAATAGTTTTACACCTTTTTTGGGGTTATTTCATATTTTAGCCCTTGTGGCTTAGCCCTTGTGGCTTACAAAAATTAGGGGTAAAAGTGACATTTATAGAAAAATGTTCACCTTTTTAATTTTTAGGGCCTAATTGGATCATTCACCTGTAGGGGCAAATACATATATTACACATTGCAAAATTCTCTAAGGGGTGTGCGTTCAAAAATTAGGGACACTTTTCAGATTTTTATCTGTTTTTATACCACTAGGGTTCTTCAAATGCATGTCAAACATTTCTTTCAAAAAACTCCCTGTCTCTTGTCTCCTGCATTTCTGTGTGTTCCTGTGTATCCTGCGTTCCTGCTCCTGTGTTCTCATGTCCTGTATCCCATGTGCCTCTATTCCCGTTTCCATCTGCCTGGACCTCCTTTTGCTGATCCCAGATTGGACTTGACGTTGCATCTCTGCCGCCTGCCCTAACCTTGTGCCCCAACCTGACCACGAGACTGTCTTCTGCTAAGGCACCGTATTTTTCGGACTTTAAGACGCTTCTTACTATAGAAAGCACCCCAGATTTAGGCTTCCAAAAAAGGAAAAATATATTTTACACCAATTAAAATATCCCTGTTGGTCGCACTAAAGCACAGCACACACAACTCTGCATCATCCATACATTTACACACACAGCTCTGCTTCATCCATACATTTACACACACAGCTCTGCTTCATCCATACAGTTACACAAACAGCTCTGCATCATCCATACAGTTACACACAAAGCTCTGCATCATCCATACAGTTACACACACAGCTCTGCATCATCCCATCAGTTAACAAACAGCTTGCATCATCCATTACAGTTACGCAACACAACCTTGCATCATCCATACAGTCCAACACAAAGCTCTGCTTATACATTAAAACCTATGCCATTCATACAGTTACACCAAAGCTCTTGCATCATTCATTACAGTTACACAACAGCTCTGCATCATACTAACGTTACACACCAGTCTGCAATCATCCAACGTACACACACAGCTCTGCCTCACATCCACTAGCATCATTCATACAGTTACACAACACAGCTCAGCTATACACCAGAACCCCCCCCCAACACACACACACACACACACACACACACAACACACACACTACCCCTTCTTACCCTGTCCACAGCCCCAGCCTGTTCCCAATCCTCCCAGTATACGATCCTGTGGTGATTGTAAGAAGCAGTGTGATCAGTCACATGATTGACATTCACCGCAGGTCTGTACCTGTAGGCAGAGGAGAGACGTGCGAGGCTACTCTCTGGGAGATCGGTAAAGCTCTCTTCATCCATACATTAAACACACACAGCTCTGATCCATAACATTAACACAAAAAAGCTCTGCATTCATCACATAACGTACACACCAGCTCTGCATCATCCATACAGTTACACAAACAGCTCTGCAGCATCCATACAGTTTACACACATGCTCTGAATCCAACCATAAAGTACACCACATGCCTCGGAATCATCCATGGAAGTTACACACAAAGCTCTGACATCATTCATCCAGATACACACCCCACAGCTCTGCATCATTCATACAGTACAACACAACAATCAGCTATACACACAGAACCCCCCCCCACACACACCCCACACCACACATTCCCCTCATTCCTTCTTACCCTGTACAGCCCGAGGAGTTCCTATCCTCCCAGTATAAGAATCCTGATGGTGATGTAAGAGCATGTGATCCGTCACATGATTCTGACATCACCGCAGGTCCTTGTACATGTAGGACCAGAGAGAGAGAGCAGTGCGAGGCCTCCTCTTCTGAGAGAGGTATCTGGTAAAGCTCTCCATATTACACAACATCTTCATCCATACCATGTAACACACACAGATCTGAATCATCCATACATGAACACACACAGCTCTGCATTCCATCATTACCCACAGGACTACACCACTACAGTTACAACATGTCTGCTTCATTATACAGATACACACAGCTCTGGCATCACCCAAAGTACACAAACAGACTCTGCATCCAGTACACCGCATAATCACCGTTACCACACACAGCTCTGCATCCAGTCCATACGTTACACAACACAGACCTGCATAATCCATACAGTTACAACAAGCTCTGCATCATCCATATACAGTTACAAACACAAGGCTCTGCATCATCCATACAGTCAAAGCGCTCATCCTACATAACACCACAGCTCTGATCATCCATACAGTTACCACATGCCTCTGCATCACTCCTGAACAGTTACACACATGCCTAGCAATCATCATGGAAGTTACAAACACAAACGCTCTGATCATTCATACAGATACACACCCCACAGTCTCTAGCATTCATTCATACAGATGACCACAAAAAAACCAGCTATACACACAGAACCCACCCCACCACCCACACACACACCACCACTTCCCCTCATTCTCCTGTACCTTGACACTGTTAAAGCCAGGTTACTATCATCACAGTATAAGAGTCACTTGGGTGATGTAAGACGCATGTGATCAGTACATGATTCTGACTCACAGGGTTCTTGTGAGCCTGGGAGGTTAGAGCTGGAGAGAAGCAGTGCCGAGGGTCATTCGGGGAGATCAGGGTAAAGCCCTTATCATCCACAAAGTTACAAACAAGCTCTGCTTTCATCCATTACATTAACACAAACAGCTCTGCTTCATCCATACCAGTTACCACACAGCTCTGCTTCATCCATACATTTACACACAAGCTCGCTTCATCCATAATTTACACACCACAGCTCTGTCACCATACAGTTACACACAACAGCCTGCTTCCTCCCATACAGTTACACACACAGCTCTGCATCATCCATACGTTACACACACAGCCTCTGCATTCATCATACAGATACACACAAAACTCAGCTATACCACACGACCCCCCCCCCCCCCACACACACACCCACACACAAAACACACAACTCCCCTCTTCTCTTCTGACCGGTCACAGGCCCCGCATGTTTCCATCATCCCATATAAGATCCTGTGGTGATGTAAGAAGTGATGTGGTCAGTCACAGGATTCTGACATCACCGCGGTCTTGTACCTGTAGGCAGAGGGACAGAGGGAGAGAGCAGTTGCCGAGGCTCCTCTGGGAAATTCGGGTACAGCTCTTCATCATCCTAACGTTACACACACAGCTCTGCTTCATCCATTACATTAATAGCATCGTTGCTTACAGAATGCATAGGCTTGACTATGTAATTATGCTGCAATAAATTAGTATTGCAGTAGATTACACTGCCACAAGTGTCAAATGATCACTGGTTCAAGTCCCATCCCATCAATAATACAATAAAACATTAAAAAAGTGAAAAATCACCAAAAAAGACAAAAATATTGGGCATCCACAACGCCCGTTACAAACCCGTACAATAAATAAAACGGTCATGAACCCATACATTTACACACACAGCTATCATCATCCATTACAGGTACACACACAGTATGCATCACATACAGGACACACCACAGCTCTGCCTCATCCATACAGTTACACACACCGCTCTGCATCACCCCATACAGTACACCACATGCCTCTGCATCATCCATAGTTACACACATGACTCTGCCCATCAGCCATACAGTTACACCACATTGCCTGGCATCACACATTGTGAAAGTTACCACACACAGCTCTGCATCATTATCCAGATACACACACAGCTCTGAGCCATCATTCTACAGGAGAACCCAACAACTCCGTATACACACAGAACCCCCCCCCCACAACAAACCACACACACACACACTTCCCCTCTTCTCCTTCTTACCCTGTCACAGCCCAGCATGTTCCTATCCTCCCAGTATAAGATCCTGTGGTGATGTAAGAAGCATGTGATCAGTCACATGATTCTGACATCACCGCAGGTCTTGTACCTGTAGGCAGAGGAAAGAGAGCAGTGCCGAGGGTGCTAGGGGAAATTGGGTACAGCTCTTTCATCATCCATACATTAACAACACGCTTGCTTCATCCATACATTAATAGCATCGTGCTTACAGAATGTAGGCTGACTATGTAATATGCTGCAATACATTAGTATTGCAGTATATTACAATGAACAAGTGATCAAATGATCACTTGTTCAAGTCCCATCCCATGCAATAATCCAAAAAAACATAAAAAAGTGAAAATCACCAAAAAAACACAACATATTGGGCATCACAACGCCCGTTACAACCCGTACAATAAAATAAAACTGTCACTGAACCCATACATTTACACACACAGCTCTGCATCATCCATACAGTTACACACACAGCTCTGCATCATCCATACAGTTACACACACAGCTCTGCATCATCCATACAGTTACACACACAGTCTGCATCCATCCCATACAGTTACACCACACAGCTCTGCATAATCCCATACAGTTACACACACAGCTCGCATCATCCATAACAGTTACACACACAGCTCTGCATCATCCATACAGTACACACACAGCTCTGCATCATCCAGACAGTTACACACAAGCTCTGCATCATCCCTTACCAGAGACACACACAACTTCCGCATCCACCACAGAACACCCCCCCCCCCCCCCCCCCCCCCCCCACCCCCCCCCCCACCACCCCCCCACCACCACACACACACACAACACAACACCACACACACACACAACACACACACTTCCCCTCTTCTCCTTCTTACCCTGTCACAGCCCAGAATGTTTCCATGTCCTCCAGATTAAGATACTGTGGTGATGTAAGAAGCATGTGATCCGTCACATGATTCGAATCACGCAGGCGGTACATGTAGCAGCGGAGGAAGAGCAGTGCCGAGGGCTCCTCTGGGGAAATTACGGGGGGTTACGGTGGTACAGGCTCTTCATCATCCATACAGCAGTACACACACAGTCTGCTTCATCCCATTAATTATAGCATCGTGCTACAGAATGAATAGGCTGACTATAATATGATGCAAATAAATAGTATGCAGTATATTACAATGAACAAGTGATAAATGATAACTTGTTCAAGTCCCTCCCCATGCACAATATATCCAATAAACACATAATAAAAAAAGTGAAAATCACCAAAAAAAAAAACACAACATATGGGCATCACAACGACCGTTACACACGTACAATAAAATAAAAACTGTCACTGCACCATACATTTACACACACAAGCTCTGCATCATCCATACCAGTTACACACACAGCTCTGCATCATCCATACAGTTACACACACGCTCTGCATCATCAAGACAGTTACACACACAGCCTCTGCATTCATCCATACAGTTACACACAAGCTCTGCATATCCATACAGTTACAAACATGCCTCTGCATCATCCATGAGTTACCCACACCATGGCCTCTGCATATCCATGAAGTTACACACACAGCTCTGCCATCAATCATACAGATAACAACAGCTCCTGCATCATCCATTACAGTTACAACACACAGCTCTGCTTCATCCATACAGTTACACAAATGCTCTGCATCATCCCTTGAGGTTACACACACAAGCTCGCCTCCTTCATAGCAGATACACAAACAGCTGGAACATTCATACAGAAAACACACAACTCAGCTTACACACTAGAACCACCCCCCCCCCCCCCCCCCCACACACACGTTCTCCCCTATTCCCCTTCTAACCCTGTCCCAGCCCAGCATTCATCCTCCCGTACAGATCCGGTGGTGAGTAAGAAGCATGTGATCAGTCACCTGATTTTGGACAGCACGCAGGTACCGTACCTGTAGGCAGGGGAGAGAGCAGTGCCGAGGCTCCTATGGGAAATCGGGGTACAGCTCTTCATCCATCATTACAGGTACACAACAGCTTGCTTCATCCATTACATTAATAGATTCGTGCTTACAGAATGCATAGGGCGACTAGAAATGCTGCAATACCATTCGTATTGCAGTATATTACAATCGAACAAGTTGATCAAATGTCATTGTTCAAGTCCCATCCCAGGCAATAATCCAATAATAAAAACATAAAAAAGTGAAAACACCAAACAAAAAACAACATATTGGGCATCACAAACGACCGTTACACCCGTATCAATAACAATAAAATAAAACTGTCAATGAACCCATACATTTACACCACGACTTGCATCATCCATACGTTACACAACAGACTCTGATCATCATACAGTTCCACCACACGCGCTGCATATCCATACAGTTACACACATGCTCTGCATCATCCATACAGTTACCACACACAGCGCTGCATCATCCATACAGTTAAACACATGCATATGAATCACCATGAAGTGAAACACATGCCTCTGCGCATCCATGAAGTTACACAAAGCTCTGCATCATTCATACAGATACACACACAGCTCTGCATCATTCATACAGATACACACACAACTCAGCTATACACACAGAACCCCCCCCCCCCACACACACACACACACACACACACACTTCCCCTCTTCTCCTTCTTACCCTGTCACAGCCCAGCATGTTCCCATCCTCCCAGTATAAGATCCTGTGGTGATGTAAGAAGATGTGATCGTCCAAATGATCTGACATCACGCAGGTCTTGTACCTGTAGGCAGGGGAGAAGCGTGCCGAGGCTCAACTGGGAAAAGGAAATTCGGGTACAGCTCTTCATCATCCTACAGTTACACACACCAGCCGAGCTTCCTCCATACATTAATAGACACGTGCTTACAGAATGCATAGGCTGACTAGTAAATACCTTCCCTCTTCTGTCCCTTTTTGCAATACATTAGTATTGCCAGTATATTACAATGAAACAAGTGATTCAAATGATCACTGTTCAAGTCCCATTCCATGCATAATCCAATAAAACATAAAAAGTGAAAATCACCAAAAAAAAAACACAAATATGGGGCATCACAACGCCCGGTACAACCCGTTTACAATAAATAAAACTGTCAATGAAACCCATACATTTACACACACAGTCTGCATCATCAATACCTTACACACACAGATCTGCCTATCCATAAACAGTTACACAACCAGCTCGGCATCATCCATAAAGTTACCACCCCAAACACAGCTCTGCATCATCCATACAGTTACACACCACAGTCTTGCATCATCCATACAGTTACACACCACAGCTATGCATATCCTACAGTTTACACCACACAGCTCTGCATCATCCATACAGTTACACACACAGCTCCTCTTGCATCATCCAACGTACACACACAGCTCTGCATCATCCATACAGTTACACACACAGCTCTGCCATCATCCATACAGTACACACACAGCTCTGCATCATCCATACGTTACACACAATGCCTCTGCATCTCCATGAAGTTACACACACAAGAATCGCATCACATTACAGTTACACACATGCCTCTGCATCATTCATAAAATACACACCACAACTCAGCTTATACACACAGAAGAAACCCCCCCCCCCCACACACCACACAAAAACACACAAACACACACAAACACCACTTTCTTACCCTTTACCCTGTCACAGCCCAGCATGTTCCCATCCTCCCAGTATCAGATCCTGTGGTGATTTAAGAAGCATGTGATCAGTCACATGATTTTGACATCACCGCAGGTCTTGTACCTGTAGGCAGAGGGAGAGAGCAGTGCCGAGGCTCCTCTGGGAAATTCGGGTACAGCTCTTCATCATCCATACAGTTACACACACAGCTCTGCTTCATCCATACATTAATAGCATCGTGCTTACAGAATGCATAGGCTGACTATGTAATATGCTGCAATACATTAGTATTGCAGTATATTACAATGAACAAGTGATCACATGAACACTGTTTATGTCCCACCTGGGAGACACAATAAAACAGTAAAAAAAAGTTTAAAAAAAAACAAAGTGCAATAAAAAAAAAATATTAAAAAAAGAATAAAAGTCCTTGAAGTCCCATCCATGCAATAAGCCATAAAACATAAAAAAAGTGAAAATCACAAAAAAAAACACAACATATTGGGCATCACAACGCCGTTACAACCCGTACAATAAAATCAATGTCACTTGACCCGGGAGCGAACGGCGGTAAAAAAAACACAAAAATTTTACACTCTGAAAAAAAGCGCATAAAGGGCAGATTTCTTACCCGGTCCAGTCGCGAGCCAGCGGGTTTCTCTGGGGGTGGAATGCGGGTTCCGGCAATTCACTAAGGGCAGCCTCTGGACGTCCACCAGGGGTCGTACTGCGTGATGAAGTTCCCCAGAGGTCCGCCGGAGGTCACGATCATATTCCTGGTGCAGGTTAAAGCGCGTGCCATCGACACTTTTTTTTTGTTTAATGCGGCACGGTTTCTCCAAATTCCGGCGGGTTTTCGTTCAGCACGCCCACGATTTCCGTTGCGTGCATGCCGGCCTGATGCGCACAATTCCAAGGCGTAGTGCCAAAAACCCGGGGCAATTAGGAAAAATCGGAAATATTTGGGGTAACAGTCGGAAAACGCAAATCGGGGCCCTTAGTAAATGACCCCCATAAAGTATCAAAAAGTAAACATTTACCACGACATGATACCAAGGGAAAAAGGACAGCTGTCCAGCAAAAAATAAGTCTACAACAGCTCTGATAAACAAAAACGATTAATGTCTGCCCATTGTACATGGCGATGCAAAAAAACAAGCAAATTTCTCTGCCAAACAAGTTAACTTAAAAAAGCCATATAAATGAGTATCGCAGTACGTAATCGTTGATGAACCCTAGAATAAAGAGAGATAAACATTATTTTATGGACCCTCACAGTGAACGTCCAGCGAAAAAAAAAATGCTAAAAACAATAAACAAGAATAATGATTTTTTTTTTAACACCCAGAAAGGTTAATAAAAATGATATTGGTATTGAGCCCCCCCCCCCCCCCCCCCCGTCATCTTGGAGGGAGATGTCTTCCGATCTTTAATATCCCGCCTCCTTCACTGTCGCCGTTTCCTTCGGGTGCCGCGAGGCCGTGACGTCACAGCTTCGGCACATATCGCTGTCCGGCTGTGTGGAGAGTAGTATTGCGCATGCGCCATAGGTGCGAGAGACTTGGTGACGTTCACGGCTCTCGGCCACTGAAGGAAAACGGCTACAATGAAGCAGGCGTGAATAATTAAAGATCGGAAGAACCTCTCCCTTCCGAAGATGACGTTAGGGTGCACCGGAGGGATATTTTCAACGGAAGTAAAACATGTTTTTTATCATAAACTAACGATCGCCGTGCCAACGAAAGTTATGTGCCGGCCATCAGTAGAAATAGCCTACCAGGTGGTCTTGCTCGCATTGATTTTTATATGCCAGAGTGGAGGTTTCCCTTTAAAGCGCACTACCACCCGATTTACCGATAAGTAGATCGGGTGGTTAGGTGGATGGATGGGACGTGAGGAGAGCCCTTTTTTGGCTAATCTCACGCCAGGGGGTGCTTGTTATTACAAATTTAGTAATGTATATGCTAATTTTTTTAGCGGCTAAGGGGCGCGGAGTAGCCGGACATGAGGCTATAGTTCGGTACTCAACGCCCAGTTAGCCGCGTACTCCACCATACCAGGGTAATGCGCAGAATCAGGCCTCAGCTGCGCAGTGCAGGGGGACTCAGACGAGGGCGCGCAGCTACCAGGAGTGCGCGCCGAAGAGTACCTGGTAGACAGGAGTAGTAACGCGGCTAACTGGCGGCGTGGAGTAGCCATGGACTAGAGCTCATGTCGGACTACTCCACGCCCAGTAGCCGCATAAAAAATTAGCATAAGAGGTAATAAGTTTTGTAAAAGAAACCGGGACTTGAGGATTAGCCCAAAAAAGGGCTATCTTCACGTCCCATTCCATCCCCCTACCACCCTTCTACCTTTATAGGTTAGAATCGGGGGGGTGGGTAGGTTCCCTTAACGGTCTAAAATGGCATAGACACGAAGGGGTTAAGATTTCTTATTTATTATGATTATTCCACAGATCATTCTCAGTGCAGTGCGGCAGGTCACTTACTTAGTCTTAGTGCTCTCCTTATAGACTAGGTATACTCATACTGAAAAAGGTTAAGATGATAATCCCCTTTACATAGGATAGCAGCATATCCCCCCACTCCCGCTGTGATCCAGGAACATGCATTTCATGTTGTGTTTCCCTCTAATGCGGATCAGTAATGGCCAAAAAGTACAAAGGGCTATTTGTTGAAGGTTGGAAAAAAAACATTCAATAGCTGAAATTCTCACAGCCAAGACTGGGTTCACATAAGGTGATTTAGACCTACTCTCCCCTGTCTGACCATCATTTTTATTCTTATATTTCAGGTTAGTCGCCTAAACATGATTAACTAGATTCTAAGATATAAATAATAAAATAGATCAAATACATAGCAAGAAACAAACGATCACAGACATTCTATAAAATATATGAATTATATGTTTATAATAATATATATAGATATATTACTCTAGTTGATGGACTTTTTGAGGATGGCTACTTTGAGGAAACGTTTCCAACGTAATATAAAAAAAAAATATTTTTCTATAAAAATTATTTATTTTAAAGATTAGCATATCAAGAAATAAAGTGTCTCGTCTTAATTTTATGTTTCTTGAATATTTGATATGTGAAAAATTGTTATAGCGAAAACAGATTACATGTAACATTAGTGTTATGGAAGAAAAATTAGCTGGTGGTTAAGAATAAGACTACCTCAATACTTGAGTATAAACTAGTTTTGAGCACAAAAAATGTGCTGAAAACCCCAAAATCGGCTATACTCGAGTCAAAAAAATATAATATATATAAACTCACTTTTACGGCGGACCCTGATATCGTCTCTGCGTTCGGTCCGTCAGCGGCGGCACCAGGCTCAGGCTATATACACTGGGGGAGGGTTAGGCAGGCTATATACTGGGAGGCTGTGACCAATTCATTCCACCATGGGCTTATACTCGAGTCAAAGGTTTCTCAGTATTTTGTGGTAAAATTAGGGGCCTCGGCTTATACTCGGGTCGGCTTATACTCGAGTATATACGGTATTAATATTGAAATTTAATACAAGAAACAATCAGATTGGCGCCAAAACAAGAAAAAAGGGGTGAAAAATGGTGTCGCTGGTATAGATAGTTGGTGACCTGCACCCAAACTATAATTTAGGTTACTTTCAAAGTGAACCACTAAAAAGACAAACAAGATAAGAGCAGGTATGAAATTTAATCCTGTTATGGCTCTGTAAAAAAGAAAGCCTTGATATATTTTCATGTGATACTTGGCTAGAAAATAGCCATAGCAATAGGATAGGATTGTTTGGTTCTAAAAACTCAAAAAAAAAAAAAAAACACAAAAAAAAACAAAAAACACAAAAAAACACAAAAAAAAACAAAAAAAAGTTTTTTTTAACAATATCCATCCCAAAAGCAAATACCAATTATCATGAATTCAAGACATTACATATATCACACAGGAGGGTCAAGTTCCAAATTGATATTTAATAAAAAATGTCTACATCTTGCCCTTCTCACCCTGGACAGTAGGCTTAATAATAGACTGACACTTGCTAATGTTGTAGGAGATTTCTGTTCAGCAGTCTCCTAATTTACATGACAATCAGGACAGATGGCATAACAATAGCGGATAACACTGCTATAGAAAATACCTCAATTACATCACTATTGACAACAAATGATGTCACAGCTTATTTACATCTCCTATGTACATGGTTCATGCCTAAAATATAGACCTCAATGATTTGGCACCAGACCACTACTGCTGTAAAGTATATGACTAAATGCTGTTACTAGAGCTCGGGCAACATGGCAGCCCCACATATGATGGAGTGAAAATAGAAGAAAAAAAGGAAATAAAAATGGAAGAATAAATTATATTTTATTATCTAAATAAAAATTGACAATGCCTTCCCTTTAATTGTTTTACTACGTCTACAAATCCTCTGTAATTTCTGCTTTATGTTTTGGTAATTATTATACAGGCGGTCCCCTACTTAAGAACACCCGACTTACAGACGACCCCTAGTTACAAACTGACTTTTGGATGTTAATAATTTACTGACCTTTAGTCTTAGGCTACAATATATAACTATAACAGTTATCACAGGTGTCTGTAATGAAGCTTTATTGTTATTCCTGGTTCTTATGACAATCCAACATTTTTTTAAATCCAATTGTCACAGATAGCAAAAAAAAAAATTGCCTAGAGTTGCAATTATAAAATATACAGTTCCGACTTACATACAAACTCAACTTAAGAACAAACCTGCAGAGCCTATCCTATATGTGCCTGTATAAGGTTATGTATTGACATTTGCATTTTTGCTGTAAAAATTGCCTTATTATACCTTTCCAAAGATGGTGTATTACGTCTTATAGTTCTCTAGTATATGTCAGTAGAGAATACCCACCTCTGAAGCTGTGAAATATTTTATATAATATGACTGTTCTGAAGAATATTCATGGTTTGTCAAGCATTTTATTGCAGGGTTTATGAGGACACTTACCATATTGGTGTGAATATAATCCCACAGACAAAGGGCTTGGAATCAAGGACACTTGCTGTTCCAACCAAAGGAGGCTTTCTTTAGTTTAACTCCAGAATGTCATTATTACATAGTGATCACCATGGTAACTGCTTATGGGTATGAATAGTTGACTTGAGTTTTCGAGAGGCGCACATCTATTCTTTTAGTTATATTCAGCTATGCGTTACAAAAGCCTAACATTGAGAAGATATGTCCTTACTAAATAATGTAGATGTATATTTATTAAGGTGGAAAACCCATTTTTAGATGAATTATATAAATCAGGTAACCTCTGTGGGGTGCATTTTCCAAGCTAAATTATTATAGCCTTGTAGTCCATTAAATAAGTCAGTTGCCCATCGGAGGAGTTAATAGCCGCGATTGGTG
This sequence comes from Engystomops pustulosus, assembly GCA_019512145.1. Lineage (NCBI taxonomy): Eukaryota > Metazoa > Chordata > Amphibia > Anura > Leptodactylidae > Engystomops > Engystomops pustulosus. The sequence continues at coordinate 52,146,877 of CM033651.1, forward strand.
CAAGCACCGACCACGGTTATTAGCAATGGGGGTTTACTGCAATATGCAACAACCCCCACCTGTGTATGAAAAGGACTAAGCCTGTAAGCCCTCTTCATACACCCTCGCACCTGTAGCTCTACGGCACAGAGCGTTAAGGGGTTAATAATAATAATAATTAGGAGTTCCAGTATTTATGCACTGTTATCCAGGTGATATACTGTAAGTGATTTACTGTAAGTGACTGTGGTATTTTTAGGGCGCAGTGTGGAGATGCGCTGGTGGGAGCGGAAGACATCTGATGGCAAATTCATCATGGCCGGAAGAAGTAGTAATGAAGTCCTCTCCCTGATGGTGCAGATCATCACCTGTAAAGTACTATAGATGTCACTAATGTCTGTGTCACTGACTGACCTGCTAGTGTGTGAGATAGCTCTCTGCATGTATAATGTCTGTCATTAGTACGGTTGTCAGGTCCTTCAGGGTGTGGGCACTAATTTGATGTGAAAAAAATAGCATGGGATCAGGAGCAGGGTGCTGGGGGCAGCATCATTTAAGTTTTTGCCTAAAATGGACCCTGGGTGTAGTAGTTCATGTGATAAACAGAGGAAATGATTGATCCTGTCTAGTTCACAGTGCATATGGGGTTATGAAGATGGCTCAACTTCCATCTGCTGAATGTCAGATTTCTATGCCTTTTATATCTAGATGCATTGAAGTTGCACCGCTAGCCAAAATGCATTCTTGGAGTCATTGCAACCCACTTCATCTCATAAATTCTTGGCCATGGCTATGGCCAGATACTATGATATTTTGGCAGAGCTTATTTAGACACAATGGGGCAAATTTACTTACCTGGTCCTGTTGAGTTCTTGCATCCGTCGCTTCCCCGCCGAGGTCCGCCGAAGTTCACCTTCTTCTTTCCGGTGCTTGTAAGTGCGTGTCTTGTGACACAATTCGAAATGTTAAATCCCTCGCGTTGTCCTAATCCGTCGGGTTGTCTGACGGGCTGCCCCCCGATTTGTGTCTCGTGCAAGCCGGCGCCGATGCAGCAAAATCCGATCGCATGCGCCAAAATCCCCCGTTAAATGCAGTGCAAAACGGAAATAGTCGGGAAAACTGACAAAAATGCGCTGTGCGGACCCTTAGTAAATGAGCCCCAATGCTTGGGTCAGACCTGAGTCCTACAAGCTAATGGACACCATGGGTGTGATTCTGCTGCGTGCCATGTCTGTTACATGGCCCAATGATTTGACATTCTCAGAAATAAGCATTGACCCATGTAATTATGCTCATACAGAAGGTCCAGCCACTCTTCCAATAAGGCTTTTGTCCCTTATATGCAAACATGTACCAATTGTGTGTATGTAACAGGTGGATGCAGGAGTCTTATATGACCATTGGACATAGGAGACATAAAATTAGATCAGTTGCTATCCTGACTACAATATACATTTTCACATTGAAAAGCTATGAAGTCTATAGGTTTCCATATTATTGGATGTATTAAATTTTCCTGGTTTAGAGAGTGGAATGTTCTTCCAGTAATCCCACAATAAATGTAACAAAATAAAATCCTTATAGGAAGCTCTAGCGGCTGGACCTACTGTAAAACATTTCAGGGCAAGTTTTATTGACTTGTCTGAACATTCTTCAGGTGGATAGTCAATTGGCCCCGGAATTTAACAAGGTAAGGCTAACCATGGTCCCATAAAACATTTATTATCTTGTTTTCAATACTATTTCCTGTTGTAATTAACTGTATCATTATTACCGCAGCAGTAAAATATTCAAACTACTAGGGTCCTCTCCATTAACAAGGTAAATCACCTCTGTCCAGTTTTATTGCCTTCTCCATGATACACAGTAAAGGCCAAACAATTGTCATCAATGATACAATTATGGCAAACACTACAGACATCACGCTCTAAGGAAGCAGTGTCATTCAGTCAGTGATCGGTACATAACATTGCAGGGTTTGAGCTTTTATAGTAAAACATTTACTTAGATTTCTGGATACACGCTATACATTGTACAGTGACGTGTATAGAATATGGTAATAAAAACAAATCTTATTGTCCCTTATATGTACTGGACCATGTCCTTGTGTGTTGTGATAGTCACCTATAATTAATAAATTCTACCATTTTCTTATAGATCCAGGCAAATGATTGAGATAATCATTTCATATTTGTTATCCCTGGCCTCTTTCCTTCTAAAATAAACTTTTCATTATGCTAATAAGCCATAGGGGCTCTGGTGGGAGTTACCAGAGCCCCTCTGTGATGTCTTTTTTACTGGTTGTTACAATGGACAGATCACTTTCCACCCTCTGCATTTCGTGCTGCTACTGGATTACACGGAGAGAGGGGGAGGAAGAGATGTTCTGCTCTTTATAACCGCCTGTCACACCCTAGAGCGCTAAGGGGCTCTGGAAACACCCACCAGAGCCCCTCAGCCTCATTAGCATAATTTTAAAAGTTTACTTTAGAAGGAGGCCATGGATAACAAATATAAGAAGATTACCGCAGTCATGGTGCCTGGATCTATGAAAAAGTAAGTGGATTTTGATGATAAATTTCATTTAAAATGTGGTGCATGGACACTAGATCTGTAAATGTCACTGTGCTGCTGGACATTAGTAAGTTCTTGCCCATGTGCCTGATGCTCTGTTTAATGATTGGTTTTACCAGCGCTTTTTCTATTAGAATTGGAAAAGTGAGCTGTCTAAGCTGTGAGCTCTGTACCTGGGAAGGAGCAGAAAGGTGGAGATATTTGGAAAACTTTTAAATATAGTTGATTTGACCGGGGAGGGGTAGAGGGCAAGTAGCTCTATTTTGTTATGGGCTTTGGTTTAATTTTTATTCTTTGGGTAAGTAATGTTCTGTAAATTTATATTGTTTTGTTGGGTTTTAAAACGTAATAGAATATTAATCTCTCATAAAAACAAAATCTTTGTATTGCTATGTTCTAACACCATGCACTATTGCTCTTTTTCATTCATATAACATTTAGGTTTTTTTTTCCTCATTAAAGCATACTTACATGCTGGAGTGTGTCCCCGGCTATAGGATCCGTTCTTCATTTAGTAGTTAATGGCTTTTTTTTTAAAAATAAAAAAAATGAAATGAGCCCCAGAGGCCCCTACTGGCTCCATCGGCTGTCACCAGCTTTTTGGCAGGGAAAGGGAGGGAGGAGGCAGGCATTAACACTGAATGAAGATGTGAATAATTAGAAGCCGAGGGAGCCAAAAGGGGGTTCTGTGACGTACACTGGAGCCCCCAAGACTCATTTGCATATTTTTAAAAGTTATTTTCCACAAAAATAAACAGCTATCTGAAGAACAGATTCTGGTCCAGGGAGCACACGCCAGCATTTGAGCATGCTTGGGTTAAAACATGTTGATTTCCCTTTAAGGCCCCCTAGGGGGCTTGCAATCTAGGAGGTATGATGGCCGTTATTAGGATTTTTGTATAAGAACCTCTCAGAGGCTCCTGGCTGTCATTGCCATACAGGGTTAATAACTGCAGAATTCCTGGTTGATGAGGCTTTTTTACATCACATTCTAGAATGTACACCAGAAGACAAAAGAATTAAAAAAAAAAAAACACACTAACATTTTGTAGAACCAAATCAGTTGTTATTGTAGTTTTGTACAAATCGTGAGCAACTCCATAGGAACAGCACAGGCAGAGATATCCTCATGTTTTAGCATTGCCAGGTGATATGCCATGGACATTGTTGCAGCCTCTTCAGTGTAAATAGCACTGTTCATTGTGAAATCCCATTATCCATTCTATTATCCTGTACAAGATTTAAGCTGATAACTACTGCCCAAAATGACAAAAAAAAAGCCAAAAATTAGATCAAATATGCAGGTAATGCAGGAGGTTGACATAATATACTTTATCAAGAGCTTGCACATTGTTTCTCCCCTCACTATATACAGGCAGTCCCCTACTTAAGAACACTCGACTTACAGACGACCCCTAGTTACAAACGGACCTCTGGATATTGGTAATTTATTTTACTTTAGTCCTAGGCTACAATAATCAGCTGTAACAGTTATCACAGGTGTCTGTAATGAAGCTTTAGTGTTGATCTTGACAACCCAACATTTTTTTAAATCCAATTGTCACAGAGACCAAAAAAGTTCTGTCTGGGATTACAATGATAAAATATACAGTTCCGACTTACATACAAATTCAACTTAAGAACAAACCTACAGACCCTGTATGTAACCCGGGGACTGGCTGTGCACCCCGACCAATTCTATGGCAGGCATTGTGCTACAACCTGCTGTAGCAACTGATATAGGCTATAGATGTCCGCAGCCCAGCCTTCTCTATACCCACCATGTCTACTTGGCAAGAAGGTGGCATAAGGTAAACAAAATCAAAGGCTGACAGCGATTTAAGACTTATACCCCCCATCAATCTAATATGGATTATCAGTTCTGAGGAGTTATTAATATCACAATCCTTTTAATCTCTTGGATACTTCCGGTATATACACTACTCACTGAAAGTTAGGGATATTTGGCTTGTTGGTGAACTTTCAGGATGAACAGAAACGGAACCTGTCAACAAAAACATTACCAGTTTGTTGTCAAATACGGTAGCTTAGCACCTTCTAAATGTTTATTTCACGGGCCCAGAATCATCCAGAAAAAAAAAACACACACTTTGAAGTAAATAGTATATTGATTATATAAGTTGATATTTTAGATGACCCCACCTCACTGGGCCATGTAAGAAGCGGCATCTGGGTGGTGTTAAGATACTTGACAAACTGCTGGTTGTTTATAAGTTTAATTTCTGCTGACAGCTTCCCTTTAAAGTAGCATTGTCTAAACTTTTAAATGCACATGCTAAACTGTTGAATGTTTCATAACGTTTTGCACTATTTGCTGTTCTCCAACAAGGAGCTTTACAGCAAAATTCACAACAGATGTTTGACCCAATAAATTTCACCTAGAATTGGTATGTAAACAGTCCTCCTCATCATGCTGTTCATATTTTGACATCATGAGATCAAGATAATACCCAACAAGTGAGCAACAGTACTTCACCATTGTGAGGATGCAAGCAAGATGTTCTGAGATGGAAGTGCTCACTGAGCTTAGGCCTCGTGCACACGACCGTGTAAAAACAGCCGTATATACAGCCGGAATACAGTCCCATGCATTCCAATTGGCAATACGAGCTGTATAAAAATATGGAGCATGTCCCATTTTCCACCGTATTTCCATTCCGTACAACCTATAAGTCAGATTTTGGTGCAGAAAATCCGCTGCGTAATACAGTAGTAATAAAGTAGATATGATCTGGAAAAAGTAATGTAGACTGTGTAGTGCTGTTGCTCAGTGCAAAATAATGATCATGTTACTCTTCTTGTGCGTCTTCTTCTTGCAGATTTTTCTTGCTTCTTTTCTCCAAGTCTATAGGAAAGTGAAAATCCTAAATGGATGGGTAGGGGGAAGGAAAAACATGCTCAAAATCTGCATTTAAAAAAACGCAACACTAAATCTGCATGTAAAACACACAAAACATTTTGTGCGTATTGGATGCAGAAAGTGCACTCTGTACTGGTTGGATACTATGGATGGAGCACGGTGCCGAGGATGGGAGTCCTTGCATCAAAGTGAAATATGACACAAGGAGTCCCTGTTTAGAGGTGAAACAGCAGCAGTGACAGTTCAGCTAAGCTGTTTCCCCAGTGACTAGGCACGGTCATGGGCAGCTGACTAAATTCTCAAGATAATGCAGACACTTCCCACTATTAACAAAACACTCCCATAAGCAGCAACACTACAACCATATACGGAGCAGTGGCGACTAGTATCGATGTGGAATCTAGTATCTTTGAGACCATCAAACGTTCACCATTAGCGGCTGCAGGATGCCAGTTTCTTTGTCTCAGTTTCCCTCTCCATAAACTTCTATAGTAAAATTGTAAATTGAGGTGCAGTCCATCTTGGGATACCAAGACAGATTTCAATACCTGTTTAGGAAGAATGGGGAGCAGATAAAGCCTGACTATTAGAGAAGGAAGCATGTCTCAGATGTCTTAAATTATCCCATGATTTATATGAAGTTTGATCTACTTTTAGAAGATTTGTTTAAGTGAATAATAATCTGCCTTTCATGTTGAAAAAAAATTATCTAAATAATATCTTACATCCACATTGAGCACAATTGTAGTTCACCAGTTAAATGTCACTTTATTTCCCAACCTGTTCCTATTACACAGAAAGTGAGAAAAACGAAGAATAAATAAAGTTTTTCATTGATGTTCTGGTTCTGAAATCATCAATGCAATCAGCTGCAGTATAAAAATGTGTGTTGTAAAAATGTCTCCCCCCTCCTTTACTGGAACATCAAGCGCTATACAGGCAGTCCCCGGGTTACATACAAGATAGGGTCCGGAGGTTTGTTCTTAAGTTGAATTTGTATGTAAGTCGAAACTGTATATTTAATAATTGTAGATCCAGACAAAAAAAATTTGGCCTCAGTGACAATTGGAGTTTAAACATTTTTTGCTGTAATGGGAGCAAGGATTATCCATAAAGCTTCATTACAGACCTTACAGCTGATCATTACAGTCTGGGACTATAGCAAAGCATCCAGAGAGCTTCACCAGAGGTCAGAGCGGTCTGTCTGTAACTATGGGGTGTCTGTAAGTCGGGTGTCCTTAAGTAGGGGACCACCTGTACTGTCAAACACGGCAACTGCGTAGGGAGGACGAACCCAATGTAACCCACCATTTCCAAGGCTTAGATGACATAAGAAAAAAAATTTTAAGACAAGGATTAAAATCCAGAGAATGGTTTTGTCTGAAAATTTTATTTCAGGTTTTTCTGAACACTCCAAAGCCACAATGCTTCAGATGTTACACAAGTGTCCAGACAGGATTAACAAAAAATTAAATGTTCTAAATTACAAATCTTTCCCGCGCAAGATCTCCAGAGAGAAAACAGAGAAAAAAAACAAACCTGACATACACAATTCATGAAGGAAAACCAATGTCTCATGCAATGGCAGGCAAGATGTGAAAAGCCACCTGACGCCACAGATTATTGTACATCGAATCATCTTTAGAAAAGAAAAAAAATAGGAAAAAAAAAAAAAAGTAATAAACCTGTACATCCAAATACAACTGGGATCTAAACCTAAGTTACATTATTTAATGTTATATACATGTATTTTACCCCCGTTCATATTTTGAGTAAAGCCTTCATTGAAACCCCAACAAAATAATAAAAAGAAGAAAATTATGGGGGAAAAAATAATTTCAAGACATGGAACAATCCCAAAAAAATCAACATTGGAAGCAAAGGGGTTACTACAGTGGAGTTAAAAATGTCTTATGCAGACCACAAAATGGCCATAAAAACAATATTCTGTCCTTTAAATGATTTTTTACAGGGCGGAGAACGTTTGCTTTCAAGTCCTTCTTGTATGGATTCTTAAAATGCTGTTTCATTGCGTTCTTTCAGAGATAAATACGTGGGGCGATTGGTCTGAGTGCATGAGAAGCCTATATTACATGCAGATTCCTTTATTTTTCGGGGTGCAGATTTCATTGGACACACAAAAAAAAAAATATATATATATATTTTTTTTTTTAAGGAAACCCACAGGCAAAATATCAACACACATTTGTAAAGTGGCAACAGAAAGGAAAGAAAAGGAAGTTTCCTGGAACAGCGATATTAGAGAGTCTAGAAGGTACCAAGAAGACTACTAATCAACTAGCCGGAGCAGCCAAGATTCCCTCTCATTTATTGAATGGAACAAATGCATTAAATAAACCGTGAGTCCTCTTCACTGAAGAGAGCTAGTCTATTCATCTTTTATGAGCTAGTCGATTTTTTTTTTGTTTTTTTTGGGAAGATTAGCCGTGTACTGTAGTAATTGCTTACTGCATATCATCCAAGCATTTGCTGTGACTTGTTGGAAAGAGCAGTCTGTAAGAAAACTAGGATCAATGAAATAGATGCCATTTTAAGCCATCCACAGAACGGAGACCAACACAGTACCCAGTGTTAAAACCCAATCTCTTCTGGCACTAATGTGCATGTTTCAACCCCCAGCCCCAGGAAAAAAAAGTAGTAACTGATCCACAGTTCTTATTTCCGCTGGATTCGGCAGTCAGTCAATTTTCACGTTAGTGTAGATTTTCCGAACAAAGGCACTTGTTCCCATGTAACCAATCGCTCCTAGAAGAGAAAAACGAAAGATATCAGAAGGTGTCAAAATAATCTATCAGTTCATTCTGCCTGCTGACAACCGACTGACCCCTGTCCAAACCTCATTTACTACCAAGCAACACTGTATAATTGGTTAGTGCTGTCCCCGAGTCCAGATGTAACAGCAGCATCATTCACCCGACATTCAAAGACATTCTCCCGGAGTTGGATACAGTGATACAATTTTTCAATATACTTTATCAACTCTGCTTGCCGTCATACTACAGGAAAATTCACCGTTTACTTCCTGTGGATATAATCACTTCCTGGTCATGTGATAACATGCTCATTTTCATAAAACATCTCCGATTACTCTATGTGACCAACGAGCTGTGCACCTGTGTGACATCACATGACCATGGACCGGTTTTGCCCACAGAACGTATCAGTGAAACTAACTTCCTGTTGAATGACAGCAAGCAGAGATTAGAGAATCCTGAGGAAATTATACAGAAAGTATATTATTGAATTATTTACTGAAAGTGGACCACCTTTAAAAACATTCAATTCAGGCTATATGGATGCAGTAACGTCTTATGATCAACTCTTTATTCTGACAGCCATAGATTTTAAGGTTAAAGCGGATCAGCCAGCCATTTCAGTGGGATGTCGGCACACACAGCAAAAATGGCACAGCTCCTAGGCCTTTTACAAGACGTAACTAGAAGCAAATGTACAGGAACGCATCACTAAAATAGATGAAATTTTTTTTCTTTGAAATAACTGTACATGTCTTGATATTGTCTAAATATTGTTAATGTTTAATGCAATGATGCTGCATCACAACCCCCCCCCCTTATTGGGATGAATAAGTCTGATTTAAGGCCATTTACACATAGTCTAGTACAAGCAGCTATCAATGTCATTTTAAACAAAAAAACAAAATGCTGCTCAGAGAATTATACATAACTTCCATACACATTAGTGATGGTGAACCTTTCAGAGACCCAGTGCCCAAACTGCAACCAAAGCTCACTTATTTTCTGCAAAGTGCCAACACAGCAATTTAAGCAGTAACTTATTGCTTCCAATTGTATTAGCGTCCTGAGGACACAAATACAGTAGAAAGGAGGAGAAACTGAGACTGTTGCTTCCCTCCTGGGTTCCCTGAATCGGAGGAATTCTGAGGTTCAGTCCAATGTTAATCCAGTTCTTTCCACACTTCCTTGCTCCTCCTGCAGTTCCAACAGCACAGGGTGTGTCACTTTAAAACTGCATTGAGCACAGCATGCCCCGGGCCATCTGGGACTGCAGGAGGAGGCCATGTCTAGCGTAATCTGTGCCTGGGTTGACAACCTGGGTGCCCACAGAGAACTCCCAAGTGCCACCTTTGGCACCCAAGCCATAGGTTTGATGTATAAAGTAATTTTCCTTTTACAGATTATTTATTTTATATAGCGCACACAGAGCATGCAGTGATGCACAGAGCTTGTGTCCCCCCAATGGGGCTCACAATCTAATCAACGTACTAGTATGTTTTGTAGTGTGGGAGCAAACCCACACAAACACGGAGAGAACATACAACCTCTTTGCAGATGTTGACCCTGAGAATTGGACCCAGGTCCCCAGCACTGCAAGGCTGTAATGCAAACCACCAAGCCACCGGGCTGCCTTATGTTTTCTCCCTGTGTTTGCGTGGGTTTCCTCCCACGCTCCAAAATATACCGGTAGGTTGATTAGGTAGTGAACCCCATTGGGGATGTAACTGTCCAGGTAAAGATCACAGATCACATTGCTTTTATTGAAGAACATAAAACACTTACCGCACATAATTCCCAAGGCTGTGCTAAATACTGCCATATATCCAAAGTAAAATGATGTTTGAAACAAACCATACATTCTAGTGGAAAGAAAAAAGAAAATTAGTTGGGGGGAAAATCCATATCAAAAGAAGGGGTTTTGGTAATTTCCAGTTATTACTGTATCCTTAGTGTATAATCAATAAGAGAATTTTTACAATATTTTCAGCAAGTCATTAGTAGTTCCTATTAGCACCATAATCCAGGTGGCAGTCATGAAGATGAAAGTTGTAATGGTTTTTGTACTACTGCTTACTTCAGTGCTACAACAGACACAGCAGTGTTAACCTCTGATTACACTAGTAGACACTGCCACGCTGTTCAATAAAAACGCCGGACCGCGCTCAAAGCGGTCTGGCATTTTCATGAAGCGGTGGTCCGAGGCGCTGCTTGTCCCCCGGACCACCCCTCCAACTCCATAGGCCAGTGGTGACTGCCAAGCATGACGCGACAGTCACCCCCCCCCCCCCCCAATGAATACGCCAGACCGTGCTGTAAGCGGTTTACTTTAGTAAGCAGCTCCTAGTGCCGTTTTTACAAGTGATATGTACTCTTTAACTTCTAGTGGCAATTTAGGAAGCAAATGTAGCATGTTCAAATTGTTGCAAATATTTTGAATGGATGCATTCCATGTTATCATCTTTGAAGACTGTCCTGATAGTTGTATATACCCTACATGAACAGAAGAGCTGAGCACATCAGTGCCTCCCCCCTCTATTATAAAGCTGCAGGACACAAAGTACCCTAGATGTGGGTTTTTAAACTGCTCTGTTCAGAACCTGTCAAACTGCAATGGAACTGCAAGAAGCATATTATAGAGCAAGTGAAGCTGAATGGACTGATATCCATAATCTTTTCAGTATTAGGCCAGTTGCATCAGAGGGTAAATTAATCTGATTTTGATAAAATTTAAGTCCTAGCACTATGCAAACATCTGTTTTCTGTAGTCCTTGTTTCATCCAAATTTTGTCAAATTTTCATGGCTCTGAGCTACTTCCTTGAACGAGTGAAGCAGTAGGATGGGATCGGGTGCCGTCCGTTTTCATGCACCCATTGACTTCAATGAGGGAGTTCGGAGCCAACTAGTACATGCCACATTGATCTTGGATAGGATTGGATCAACAGAAGGTAAAAAAACACTTGATGTGTGAATAGGACAATAAACTATAGACAGATGGACAGCACTTGTACTCCTACGTCCATAATGAGCCTCTGAGAATAAAATAGATTACACTGGATTTATTTAAAACCATACTGTATACCCATCTGCTCAGCTGCTTTTGCTCTATAAGATGCTGACCACACAGAATGTACAATATGAATGGCTCAATGTAGTATAAAGGGAATAAAACTGCACAAAACACACATACACTTACTTTGTTTTGAAAAAGTAATAATAAAAGGAGTACATGTAAACATAAATTGCAGTGGAGGCAGCAGAAAGGAAACTTGTCCATTGCCTGTGGGGAGAAATTAAACTGTTAATCCACATTTTTATGCAATTCCGTTACCTAAAGAATTTTAATACATATTAAATAGAGAACATGCCTGTATTTTTTAACACCCATAAAAGACTGCTCAACAATGATTATGTACATAAATTATTAACACTGCTCAGTGATTAAAATTATATTTAGTTGTCAAGTTTAGTAATGTGCACCCGCTAACCATCATGTCACGTAACATGTCCTTGTTCCAGTGATAACTTACCACCTATAGTCTTCAGCGTTTAGTAGGAAGTATGTACATACAATAGTTACACAGACTGTCACAATGCAGAGGATGACTAGTACCAACATCATGAAACCATACACATAGTAGATTTTATATGCCCAGAAGGAGGTAAAGATGAAATACCTGCAGGAAAAGAGAAAAACAAATTGAACTAGGATCTGGAAAAAACACATTCAAAGAACACAAAATCAACATTTTCAGATTTTATCAAGAAAAAAAACCCAAAGTGGATTTATCAACATCAGGAGTCACGGCCAATTCATTATCAATGTCCAATTTTTTTTTACTTCTGATATGTAATATTCCCAGAATCATCCTGAAGGCAAGTATAAAGGAGATGCAGAAAATGGGAGATTTCAAAAATTGCAATTCCATAGTCTAAAAATCTACATACCGTATATACTCGAGTATAAGCCGAGGCCCCTAATTTTACCACAAAATACTGGGAAAACCTATTGACTCGAGTATAAGCCGAGGGTGGGAAATGCACTGGTCACAGCCTCCCCAGTGTATATAGCCAGCCAGCCCCCGCCCCAGTGTATATAGCCAGCCAGCCCCCGCCCCAGTGTATATAGCCTGCCAGCCCCCGCCCCAGTGTATATAGCCTGCCAGCCCCCGCCCCAGTGTATATAGCCTGCCAGCCCCCGCCCCAGTGTATATAGCCTGCCAGCCCCCGCCCCAGTGTATATAGCCTGCCAGACCCTGCCCCAGTGTATATAGCCTGCCAGACCCTGCCCCAGTGTATATAGCCTGCCGCCGCTGCCGGACAGATTGCACAGAAGACATACAGGGGTCGCCGGAAAGGTGAGTTTAGATATATTTATTTTTTTGACTCGAATAAGCAGAGTTTGGGGTTTTCAGCACATTTTTTGTGCTGAAAAACTAGGCTTATACTCGAGTATATAAGGTAATAAGAAAAACTAAGTATACTACACAAAAACTTAAGAAATGTTGTCAGGCTGCATTCACATGCATGACGTGTGTCATGGCCATGGACACCTTGATATATATTTTTTTTATAATTGGGTTTATTCTGGTTTCTTAAATGGAGGGGTTTACGTGCCACAAATTAAGACGAAATAAGATTTAACCAAAATTTCTTTCCTAGCAACAGTTTAGAAGCTGGTTTTATATTCTGTGCTGCAGGGGATCTCAGTTATGTGACGCACAAGACCATTGTATCCAGTTACTTATATATTAGTTTACGCAAAGAAAACTTACATCTCAATAAAAATGGATCCAAATGGTAGTATTCCCCCTAGGCAGACAATGACAGCCGGCTCCATGAACCTGTAAAGGCCATACATTTGTTAGTTTCATACATCATTATAATGAGCCACACACACAAAAATATTGACTGTGCAATAAAGTTAAATTTTACCATTTCTTTTCTGGAATAGGTCGAGGCACTGCATTGACACGACAAGGGAAGTTGGGCTGTCCTGCCAAATTCCGACCAAGAATTGTGCCGACCAAGTTCAATGGAAGAATCACAAAGAAACAAATGCAGCACACAGCAACCTAAGACAGCAGAATAAGAAGAGTCATTTCATACATTTCAATGGTCCATCCTGGCAGGAAAGAAGTTGCTATCAGATATCTGGCAGAAGCTTTATCCCCCAATCCCCATTGAAAGTGCAGTAATGTTTGGCTAAACCAGGCATGCACATATATGGAGGAGAGGTTTGTGGCTGCCTTGGGCACCTTTAAGAAATAGCAATATGGGGTTAAAGCCTAGATATTGTGCCGTGTTATCTTTTGTACACTCACCCGTACCTAGTGCTGCCAGCAGTTTTTCAGGTTAAGAACTGCTGACATCAGCCCTTTAATAATGCACAAAGCAGCACAGGGAGCCGTGAGAGTGGCAGTAAACTTAAAGGCTGCAGTTCACACACAGCACTTATGGACTATTAAATGTAGATCACAAGTCAGGGCAAGCTTCACTTGCAAGCAGAGTGCCTGGACACAATTACTTTGGACACGGTCCAGACGTGGAAGATGCAGGGCTTAAGTTATGCTATTGCTTGGGAGAGAAAAATCCTTGGGTGACCCCAATTAACATGCAAAATGAAGAATAGCGTTGTAGGTCAAATGTGAACTTGTGTACTTAAATGAGAGGGATTAAAGAGAGTCACAAAACCAAACAGCAATCTTTAATGCAGGGCAATGCCATGCTGGGAGCATTCCTGACCTGTGAATCAGATTACTGTGCTAGCACGGCAAGGCTTATATTCAGCACTTATCACAAGTCAGCCTGAGAAGCTTTGCTGCAATAAATAGCAATCTTTGCTTCTATTAACAAGAAAATTAAACTCAAAGTAGAATCTAGAAACGTTTGATTACTTTCTAAACTTAGTTTTAACAACCCCTAAATTATACTCAGAGGCAGCCATATATCATAGTGTTAACAAAACATTTAGTTATACACATGTTATAATCGCATATATTCAGAAATCACTAATATCCAGGTCATGTGGATTGGAGGTGGCAGTGTGTGTATAATGGAAATAGCGCCACCTCCTGGCTAATATATACACAGATGAACCTCAGGGGGGCCATCTAGTGGTAAGTAAACAGAAAACAGATGACCACCACAGAGATTGTATATACTGGGGTAACATTTTAATCCGTCAAATGTTAATTAATCGTTTGTCGTGTAACCTGTGCATTTTTTTTTCTAAATAAATAGTTACACCATTATATGTAGGTTTCTATATTTCTAGTAAAACATCAGCAGAAGAACAAACCTGTTAAGGAATACACATTCACTCACTTCTGCAACACTAAGTGATCACATCTCATTTTCTTACTTACATAAATCTCACTGCAGACTATGCAAAGCCACTACTTACCATTGTTCCGAATGGGATTGCTCGGGAAGCATGATAATAGATGGCAATGAAGTTGATGAAGAATGCAGTCCCACAAACCATTGCTGGTATCAGGAAGGCTCCGATGAACATTTGCTTTATCCACCTCCGTCCTAACAAAGAATGAACAATCCGTCTTATTGTTACTTTAAAGAAAGCTGCCATTCATTCACGCAAAATGAAAGCTACAGGTGATGGTGACAATGAAACCTGATAGCAATAAATACACAATGATGTACATTGTCTTATTTTGCTCAACCTTTTCTTCCGCACTTTTGCGACTTTTTGTTCCATTCTCTTACCAAAGTTCTCCATTGTGTTCCCCAAGTTATCACCCATTCCACATGCGGTCACTGCAACTTTTTGAAAGGAACAAATTGTGGCACAACACCGTCCCTGCTTTTGCCATGGATAGCAAATAGCTTAGAGAAGCTTTTTTGAAGCTTTTGTTCAAAAAGTCGCAGCCTCAGTAAATACAGTGGTATTAAAAGGAAGAAGTCCTAAGAAATCTGAACAGCAAAAAAGAAGGGGGAAAAAAAGGCGAGTGCACTAAGCCTTGAGATTCATGCGCCCCACTGAGACAATTGCCCATTTTATCACAACTCCTGCAAAATAATTAGTGAGCATTTTGTCTGAGTTGTGATAAAATGGACCAACTCCACAAACATAACATGGAGCTTCTTATCACCTCTCATTCAATCACGTGCCCCACTGGTTATACACCGGTATAAGGGCCTAGAGCAGAGCTGTGCAAGGAGCAGGAGAGGATCTGGGAGCAGTACAGCAAGTACGTACCTCTTCTGGGTCCTTAGCCCAGCACATACAACCAGTGTTAGGACACAGTGGGTGGTAGGAGGGGACCTAGGAGCAGTATGGACCACTCAGCTGCACTCACCGCATCCCAGCCTTCTGTGCCAATGATCTGCCATCAGTTATAGAAGTGCTCATTGGCCCCGACTGTATACAAGGTGCGGATCGCAACTCATGGCTTGACAGGTCGCATGTGGCTGTACTGCATGTACATGCTAAGTGGTGATGCTGCTCCACTACAGATCAGAGGAATAAGGCAGTGGGAATGAGTAGCTGCATTTATCTCAGCACTGCTAGTGACCAGGAAAACAGGGCAGTGGAGTCGGAGTGACCATTTTGGTGGAGCTGGAGTTTGGCTTACCGACTCCACAGTCCTAATAGCATTACTTTATTTGCAGCTTATTACATAGTAGACCACATGAAATATTAACAATGACCCCTTCAATACCCTAAACCACAAAAGTATATTGTTAATAATTAGTGATTCGTGTAATTTGCAATCTAGAGTAGTAGGGTTATTGGTAATACTCCTTCTATTCTAGGGTAGTGAAGGGGACAGTAAAGGTTCAAAACTCCAATTAGTCAGATTCCTGAAATGGTATAAAGAAGTAACACGGTCTTTGTTTCATGTAGCAAGCAATTACATCCACATGGGACTGCGGCTCACACTGAAGTAATAACTGCATTCAGAAGATTTGAGAACTTTAGCATTGTTAATGACGTTCCCATTGCCTTGGCATGACAGTGCTCTGGGAAAACTCAACAACCTAATATAATTTCAGTGTAGATCTTAAAGCGGTATTTTGGTTTTGGCTCTTAAACCTGCTTTTCCCGATAGTTTTCTTAAGAGAGTAATGAGTTTATATTAATTAGTGCATTACTGAGAGTGCCAGGGTCAAATAATCAAAGTTAAATGTGATACATTGGGGGGGGGTCACTTCCCCACGAAACAGCAATGAAGAAGGGACTCAAATATGTGCATTAAATATCTGTCCAATGCTTGGAGTTCCAACGGCAGCAGTTTTGTCAGTCCAGGAAATCCTTCCGGTGCAATCAAATCTCCATAGATTAAATACACAATTTAACGTCATGGTGGTGAACGTTATGTTTTAGAAGAGAAATGGATCTATATGTTGCCATGTATAAATGGATAGAACCATTGTAATTTCACTTACACTTAGAGATGGTGCTATTCTACAAATGATATACAGCATAAATGTGCCTCAAAAAAGCTCCATGAAGAATCACATCTAAATAATTACCTCCTTGTCTAGCATAGAGACTTCCTCCAAAGTACCCATTGACTGGCGATGTTGCAGCGTAGACAAATATAGCTGTGCTCAACATTGAACCCCTCCTAAAGATGCAAGACAAGAAACCGGGTTAACACAACACAAATGAGTAATATAAACATTAGATTCATTTTAACCCCTTTCTGACCAGGCCTTAAAAGGCTTTTATGACAGGAGAAGTTCCCAAATTTTCATACTTATTGGTTTAAGGGCCATCACTTTATTTTTTTGTGCAATTCTGCTGCGTTTTTTCTGTGACACAAAAAAGTTAAGGGACCTTTGTTCATTTAAGTTTTTTTTGGGAGGTTTACAGTTACAAAAACCATGAGAAAAATATATATATTTTTTAATATATATAGTAGATTTTTTAAGTTTCAAATTAACTCAAAACGACCATTATAAATTCACTAGTTTGTGACTGTCGTTTAGTCTAGGGAAAATGTGGTGACTAGGACATTAGGATGTTTTTTATAGTGTAGAAAGGGGATTTGTTTTATTGAGGGATACTCATGTTTATTTTTAAATACTATTAATATTTGAGGTGTTTGTGTGCGTTTAAACTTAATATATCCCTCATGCTGTCATAAAAGACCCCTGGGGTCTTTTTCTACATTTTTATTTTTTAAAGATGTTTTAGCTTCTATAATAAGCATCTACAAGCATACTATAAGCATCTATAAAGAGCCCCAGTTACAGTGGGAAGGGAGCCCCTGTTTGGGCAGATTTTTGATGAGAGCTGGCCTGGCTCTGATAAAACTTAGCAGCTCTGCAGATCTGGCGATCACATGACTGCTGGGTCTGTAGAACCGGTGGCAGCACCCGCTCTGCTCCTCCTAACTGCATTGCGCTGCTTCAGGGCTATGCAGTGAGGAGTGATGAAGGATCAAGAGGTAATAAACCACTTCTACCAGCTCCCTAGGACAGGGGTCGGCATTTAATTTAATGGGCCACACGAGAACTTGGAATAATAGGGGAGCACAGATTAGTCTATGAGCTCAGGCATAGATAGAGTGCCAGATGTGGCCTGCGGGCTGTACAATGCCAAAGTCTGCCTTAGGGTCTCTGGCCGTCTGACAGCGGGAGACCTAGCCCTGCTTCTGCAATTAGCATGGGGGCACAATAAAACTACAGAAAAGTCAAAAGACATCACTGCACCCACGTCTGCTGACGCCTAAATTTGCAATTATGTGTCCCTCTGCTTCCATCTTTTCAAAATGAAAAAACTTATTCCAGCGAAAAATTTCAAGGAACAACAGAATCCCAATAGAAGTTGTGAAAACAAACGATAACGAAAGCCATAAAAAGCCAACAGACATCGATGCACATTTTTATGGACCTGTTAGTATTCTGTTATTATAGTTTTAGCGGCCTTAGTTAATAGTGCAAGTTGAAATGTAAGTGGAGGGGGTCTGCGCCCACACCCATAGCATATCATCTGCTGATCTGCAACAACAAAAAAGTTGAGTCCTGCCCCACTGCAAAGTCCCTGCATAAGTCAGAAACCAAACTATTCCAGCTGGTTTCTGATACTTAGGGAATGGATACTTGGGGAATTTACCACTGTTGTAAATTCCAAAGTCATTCCGCCATGTCCGCTGTGATTTTGAAAAGCTTGCAAACTTTTTTCCATATAAGATTTTCAAACTTAGTGCAAAATTTTCATAAGTTATCCAGATAAGATAATACTCACTCTGTATACAGATCTTCAACCATGGCTACAATGATCACAATAAGAGACACAGCAAAAATCTGACATCCTGATCCGATGAGTGATGAAAACATCAGAGGGTGGCTTGATGGTCTGAAAACATCTCCATGAACCTGCTTCCATCCATATTCGTCTCCAAGATCCCTATCCTGTATTTGATAGAAGCAGAGAGAAAATGTATAACAGCAAAATCAATTCTACCTGGATGTAAATCTTTAGGTCTTGTACACTTAATGCCACCTCTGTAATGTAATGAATTGTAATACAGCAAAATCCTCATCCTATAAGCCATTTGTTTTAATATGGTTCTTCCAGTATATTAACCTGCTTTTCTTATAAATACTATGAGATGGTCTCACATTTATCTTGAAGACAGTGTTTCCATTATCTGTGCCTTGCTGCCAAGCACAATGGAAAGATGATACACATCATTCTCCTTTTAGTCTATATTGGAGCAAGCGTCACCCCCTCTGCATTCTGCCTGCTTGCAAGACAAAGGTCATGGAACCCCATATTTTCAAGATAGAAGGTCCCCATTTATAGTTCATAAATACCCTAAGAGGGAACACAACCAACCAATGAGCAAAAGGAGTTTCTTTAAACTCCACACAATAGTGAAGCCAATATGTAAAACTACAGATGTGTGAGATATTCATACCATGTCATCCATTTCTTCTTCCTTGCTGTATCGGGCATAATCTTTCCTCAAAGTTCTCATAAGAATCATGGATACCAATCCCACCAAGAAAATAACCATCATAAAGGAATTGAAGATGGAAAACCAGTGTATCTAGGTAAAAAAAAAATACAATTTATAAACTTTCAAGAAGACCAGAAACAAAAAGTGTCCATGTAGGATACACCTACCCTGTGCTGGAAAAATGAGGGATCAAGGTATTTGTCAAATCGATCTTCAAAATGGACATCAGATTTCTTCCACTTAACCTGAAAGAGACATGAAATATCAGTTTAGTTTTAGCACAAGCAGGTATCAATCTCAAACTGCAGCAACCATTCAATGTATCACACAGTGTTTGGTAGACTGTGAATGTGTATGCCTTCTGACTCTCCCCTGACAGAGGAGGATATCCCCAAGATAAATCAATCACCGTTTACAATATCCCAACAGAGGATTACTCTACTGTTCCAATTATAAGGAAATCTACTTCCAATCTTTATCATACAAAGCTACAGACGGTGTTAGGTTCATTTACACAACTCTCCAGGTCAGTAGCCTTTGTGTATGATGGTGCTAGCAGGACTGTGCAAAAATGCCGGAATAGCCAGACACTGAGCACTTGGGCTTTCTCCTCACACTGCTGTTTTCTTGGATACCTGCATTCACACTGCTCCCCAGTCCCTCTGCTCAGCGAGGAGATCTCACATTAGAGTGTTCAATTCAAGCTATTTATACTCAAAAACCACTTGCAGAACCCGTTTAAAACGCTCCTGGAGGTAAGGCCCAGTGCACACCTGCATCTGTGCTTTGTTATTTAACCGACAATTTGCCATCTATCATTATGTATCCAATATTAATGGTAGTAAAATAAAAAATTTAAAAAAACCTACGTGAGCTGCTGTGCTCTCTTTACAGCCATTAACAGAATGTGTAACAACCTGAAACACGGGTGTGAACTTAGCCTCATGTGTGTTTAAAACAGCCACAAACAGGGTTAAAGGACACCTGTCATCAGGTCTGTGTCACTTGTCCTGTCACTACTACCTGTTGGGGCAGCTCACAAGGATCCCATCCCAGCCTTTATCTAGTTATTTCATACATTAATCATTGTAAAATCATCTATTTTTTATCATGCAAATGAGGCTGGTCACATGGTCAGAGGCAGTGATGTCACCCCTGTTACCCCTCCCCTCTCCTCCCCCTGCTCATGTCTGTGTGTAATGTATAGTAAAGCATGGCTAGTGTGTGTGCTGCATCTGCTGACATGCTGCATCCTCCTAATATACATGTGAGAGACACAGACATCAGCTACACAAGTACCTGACATGTTCTGCTGTGACATGGCTGCCTGGAGCTGCTGTATCTCTCCTATACACACACACAGGCTGCAGGGGGCGTGGCCACCAGCACCAGGAAGCACATCATTATACAGCCTCACATCATTATACAGGCTGTCAGTCATGCACTGGGGGTGTGGCTGTGCCTCCCACTCATGAATAAGGTGGTCAGCTTGAATATGCTAATGCTTCATTGGACATTTCACAGGTCATTTGCATACAGCTTTAGGACCTCATTGCTTAGGTTTACAGGCATGTAGAGGGACAATGAAGGGATAGAGGCAATGCTCTCTAATGGCAGTTTATAAAAATATATTTAGTTTAGGGGGGTTATTTTGCATGACGGGTTCTCTTTAAGTCAACTGCCTGTCTGGGCAGGAGTTTTTGTTGCCTGCAGCCACTTTCCCCACGTGCTCGCCTATAGGTGACACACATGGAACATTAGGAATGTGAGGAAAACACTGAAGAATTTCACCAACTTACTGAGTAGGACATTGGAACTTTGGTATTTGGGACAAGCTTCACTTTTCCTTCACTTGTTAGATTGACATCTACAATTCGGTTTCCATTATATCCAATTTCAAGCTTTTTATATGTCCAGAGATAGTAATCTTCTCCATTCTCATCAGCTTCACCAACAATTCCTGCATTTAACAGCAAAAAAAAAAAAAAATATATATATATATACACATTACATTTTATTCTAATTTAATAACTAGGGCACAACAATCACCAATATTATGTCTGAAGCTTCCCATATATGCTTCATGTTATAGAGCAGGAGGAGCTGGGCAGATAGAACACTATGTACAATCTCCATACTGCATGTTACAGAACAGGAGTTCATTGCTATCTTTTGCTTTATCTTGTTGAATTTAGTTCTCTAGTCATAAGAGTGGCACACCCACGGGTTCTCTCTAAAACAATGCAGCTTTTGAGTTATACGGCCAGTACAACTTGCAAACACGCAGTAGTACTGCCGACGCGCTCTCCACTAAAAAGCAGCTAAGATTCTGGCCTGTCCAAGTCTAAGTGAGGCATGAATGAGATGGGGCCCCGACAGAAAAGTCTAAATACAGGCAGTCCCCGGGTTACGTACAAGATAGGGTCCAGAGGTTTGTTCTTAAGTTGAATTTGTATGTAAGTCGAAACTGTATATTTTATAATTGTAGATCCTGACAAAAAAATTTTTGGCCCAAGTGACACTTGGAGTTTTAACATTTTTTGCTGTAATGGGACCAAGGATTATCAATAATCTTCATTACAGACACTTTACAGCTGATCATTGCAATCTGGGACTATAGTAATATCCAGAGAGCTTCACCGGAGGTCAGAGGGGTCTGTCTGTAACTATGAGTTGTCTGTAAGTCGGGTGTCCTTAAATAGGGGACTGCCTGTATACAGAACAGCAAAAAGCCATGTATCATTATCAGATTTTGACATGAATAATAGAGGAAGGGTGCCATGAGATCACATACGTTAACCCCTTAACGACCAGGCCCTTTTTAGTTTTTTCACTTCCATTTTTCACTCCCCACCTTCAAAAATCTATAACTTTTATTTTACCACATAAAGAACTGTGTGACGGCTTATTTTCTGCGTAACAAGTTGCACTTCATAGAGATGGTATTTAATATTCCATGCCCTATACTGGGAAGCGGGAAAAAAAATTCCAAATGCAGTGAAAATGGTGAAAAACGCATTTGCGCCGTTTTCTTGTGGGCTTGGATTGTACGGCTTTCACTGTGCGCCCCAAATGACAAGTCTACTTTATTCTTTGGGTCGGTATGATTATTGGGATAGCCTATTTGTATAGGTTTTATAATGTTTTCATACATTTACAAAAATTAAAACCTCCTGTACAAAAAAATTTTTTTTTTTGTTTTGCCATCTTCTGGCGCCAATAACTTTTTCATACTTCGTTGTACGAAGCTGTGGGTGGTGTCATTTTTTGCAACTTTTGATGGCGTTTTCATCGCTATCATTTTTAGGACTGTACGACCTATTGATCACTTTTTATATTTTTCAAAATGGCAAAAAAAAGTGCCATTTTCAACTTTGAGCGCTATTTTCCGTTACGGGGTTAAACTCAGTGAAAAAACATATTTTGATAGATCGGACATTTTCGGAAGCGGCGATACCTAATGCGTTTATGATTTTTAATGTTTATAAATATTTATATCAGTTCTAGGGAAAGGGAGGGGGGGGGTCATTGGAATTTTTGGTTTTTTTAATTATAATTTTAACCCTAGGTTGTCTGATCGATCCTACATACAGTATGACAGTATATGAGGATTTTGCTCCTCATTCATTACAATGTGCCATTAGCACATTGTAATGAATGGGTTAAAACGAGAGAGCATCAGGTCTTCGGAAGACCCGAGGCTGTCATGGGGAGGGACGATCCACGCTGCCAACCTTTTGAAGCCGCCGGCAATGCTAGCACCGATGCCGGGTGCTTCCCGTAAGCCTTTACTGCAATAGGCAGCAAAGACTTACTGGCTATGGAGACGGCTCAGCCCGTGAGCCCTCTCCACGCACCAGGACCCAGCCGTCGGGAAGGGGGTTAAAGTATTAAAGACAGAATAACCTTTTGCTTTGTACATAACTGGTATAGCTGCATAAAAACTTAAGCACATAATACTGTAATTTGTTGCTTTAAAAATATAAGTAAAAACATTCAGCCTAGAGTTGAACAAGACCAATGGTCAAATATCTTACCCCATATTGGTAAATCATCTATGTACATCTGATACCAATAATGGTTTTTTATTGCATAAACAAATGCATCCCTCTTTGCTTTGTCCAGTTCAATTTCACAATACGTTGCCTGCATGACATCCTCTGTGAAGAAAAAGAAAATTACCGGAAAGTTATTGCATGGCTATATACGAAAAGGGAGCACAGACATTGGTAGCTCACTACCAGGACCTAAAGTCCCACCAGTGCAATTAAAAACTAATCACACTAAATGTTGTTGTGTTAAAATCCAGTAAGTTTGATATTTCTCAGAAAATATGTTGGAGTTTAATGATCAAAGCTATAAACAGGAATAGAACGTACTTTATCCATACCCATACATAGGTTTATACAGAAAAGGGGTACATTTTACTGATGGCACCAGCTTCATATGCAGTACTGTTATAGAAATGTTTATGTGGTTGCAAAACATTGGGAAAAAAAACTTAAAATTTTGGCATTGGTTGCCATATCCCACATTCTGTTTTCCAGCCATGATCTTGGGTTTGTAAAGATCCTACCTCATCCAGCAAGGTCAGAAACACATGACTGTGGTTGGCCCATGATTTACACAACATGCGCTGACTGGCTTTCACAGACCAAACACTGTGCAGAGGACGGGACTCCGTACATCATAGCAATATATAATGCAAGGAGTCCCCGATTACCAGTAGAACATCAGCACCAAACTGTAAACATGACAACAGTGCCAGTGTTGCTCTGCTGCAGGGAAGAAGGGACTCCTTATATCACCGATTTATCGGCGGCACCATGGTTGCTCTATAAAATCTGACTAACAAGTGCCCGCTCCCCATTAGAAAATGACCACAGTTGTGTTTAGAGAGCACTTAGGCCAACGGCACACAACAACTTTCTCTCAGCTTTATGTCTACTGATTTGTACAAAGTTTGTTAATAAAGTTAGCCACAATTCACATAAATCATAGGGGGGCGTGGCTTGGTAATGGCGATGTAAGGACGTGCTTCGCACCTCCAGGTGCCACTACCGTGGTCCCGTTCAACTCACCTGCAGCCGGACATGTCAGCGAGACGAGGAAGAACACAGGCCGGCTGGGGACCCCCGTCAGCTCCTGATCGGTGGCAGCAAACATGGAGCTCTTTCTGCAGCCGCATGGTGCGGCCTCCTCTCCTCGCTCCTCCACTGCACAGACAGCCTCACAGACATCGCAGGCCGCGCCACCCGGAGAACAAAGCTTGGGTACATCACCACAGCTACCGCACAATCCACAGTCCCTGCCAGCATTGTCTACAGGGGAAACACTGGCCTTAGCCCCCCTGCACCCTGTCACTCCCTGGCCACAAGACAGAGGACTCAGACCCCTATATCAGAGGGAAGCGCAGTGCAGGCTCCCACACAGTTGCAGGAGCCTGGTATAAACCTCATGCATGCTGCATTTCAGCTCCTAAGCTAATCCAGGCCCTCCCTACCAGGCAGAACCTGGACTCCGTTATTCAGAAACTTGAGCTTTCACAGCCACATGCCCCAGAGGAGGTTAAAGAGGAGCTGGAAGAGGTATCTGCTCGCACTTTGAAGGTTGAAAAAGACTCAGAACTCTTGTTCGACAGAATCCACAGTCTCTAGAATGTCCACCGTTGAACCTGGGCCCCCAGAGATGAAAATAATGTGTGCAGCTTGGAGCAGGGATACGATACAAGCGGATGGTTCTGATATACACATTTACTCGAATGTTTCCTCCCACACACCAAGCATGAGGCGCCTATTGCAACCTTCTTCATTGCTTAAAAGAAGTTGGCGCTTCTCACAAGTGGGGCCACCGCTTTCATCTTATAGTCCAACACAATGGCACCCAGTTCTTCCTGAGGAGCCCTTATGATCTTGCGGGACTCCTCTTCCGTTTCCTGAACATAGCGCCAATTTCTGTCTCTAACTGGCTTGCAACGGATTTACCTAGAATACCTGCACAGCAACCTCGTCGACAAAGCGCCTCCGGAGCTAGGAGACGTCCTTCAATTGAAGACTCTCTGCCACCAGTTCTGTCTCCGCAACCTCCTGATGCCATTCTGCTGGGACCAAACTTGTCTGTGGGTCTATCCATGGTGGCCTGATGATCTTTCAGCACAACTGGTGCATAGTAACCAGGTACCGGCACTCGGTGCCACTCGCTGGAAACATACTTGCATACACCTCTAAACATAACCGGTTATTTATATGTTTTCAGAAATGAGGAAGTATGGAACATGTTCCTATGACTAGATCTTTATCATACAGGATTTTCCTATTAGCTTCAATTGCCAGGTTCTTTGGCACCATTACTAGGACACTCAAATATGGCATTTTTCATTTCACTGTAGGCAGCGGTCGCATTAACGCCTCACCAAAAGTCATAGACGCATGATGAGGAACCATTACTCTCCAGAATAATTGCCATGCGTAAAAGCCCTGTAAAGTGCTGGATTTCATTGCTAAATCAAAATCTTAAGCTTTTTGTGAAGGTAATAGCGACGAGGCTTGCTCCCCTCCTCATTGCCATTCACTTGGACCAGGCCGGCTTCTTGTTGGGACGAGAAGCTAGGGACAACACCACAAAGGCCATCAACCTGATATACAGTACAAGGCCCAAATGGAACGTTTTACAATCATGCTCCTATCAACGGACGCAGAGATGTCCTCCGTGCATTTGGTATTCAAAATGTTTCGCTGGATTATGTCTTTGAACTCCCATCCTACAGCGTCTGTCCGAGTGAATGGCTCTCTCTCAGATCGCTTTGAGATAAGAAACGGTACCAGACAGGGCTGCCCACTGTCTCACCTACTCTTTATCCACTCCCTGGAGCGCTTTCTCCGTTGTGAATGATCTAATCCAGACATTACAGGGATAGAGGTACAGGGAGTGACATACAGAATAGGAGCCTATGCAGATGACCTTCTCTTTTTTCTGACCAACCCTCAGATCTCCCTCCCCAACTTAATGAGAGAAATACACATGTCTGCTCCGTTATCCCACTTTCGGATAAACTGGTCCAGATCAGAAGCCCTAAATGTCTCTCTCCCGGAGCATCTCCAGGAAATGCTGAGGAGGTCTTCAATTTCAAACGGCGCCTCAGAGTATCACTTACTTAAGGACCCGGCTCCCAGCCGACCTAACCAAGCGTTATGCACTCAACTTCCTTCCGAAGGTGGGGCAAAGGCATTTTTTCATGGTTTGGGAGACATGACATATTCAAAATGAATATACTCCCACGTTTCCTTTTTCTTTTTCAAGCACTCCGTATCAAATTACCTAAAGTGTACTTCCAGTCCCTAAACACCATCCAACAAATTTGTTTGGGCTGGTAAGCCCGCCAGAGTCAAGTGTACCACCTTGTATTGCTCCAAGATCTCGGGGGTATTGGACTACCAGTCTTCAAAGGCTATCACACGGCCACCCATTTGGCTAGAACCCTAGATTGGTGCTGTAACTCTGACTTGAAACCTTGGGTACGCCTGGAGCAGTCCTTCACGACAATCCAACTACAGGTGTTGGCTTGGCTGCCGGCTGGAAGAACCTGTTCTCCACTGTCAACTAGACGCGGTCAGGGAAAGATTACTACCCGAACATTCCCTGCTGACACCAATTTTGGGTCATCCTGACTTTTCTCCAGGATGTGAGGACACTGTATTTAGACAATGGAGACGAGCGAGCAAGTTTAGAGCAAAATACTTTAGCAACAACTCATGGAGATAATGGAACCATGCCCACTTGGAGCGTGGAAAGCTCAACAATTACATTATTATCCGACCTCCCTGCCTCCATGCTCTCAATTTACCAAAAATCCCACCTCATTTGAAAGTCTTTGCTCCAATACAGGGACTATAAGTCACACTCTTTCTTCCTCCTACTCGTGTCTCCTATCCATTCCTGAAGATCCTGGCCCACAATATTTAATACAATGGGAGGCCGATTTAAATATCTCACTCACGCCCGAACAGAAAACATGCATTTTTGAACTGTCATAGTTCCTCAGTGAGCTCAAGATATCAAGAGGCAGGGTACAAACTCATGGCCAGGTGGTATAGGATTGCTACCTGGCTGCATACCATCTTTCCGCTGGTTCCCCCTACACGCTGGAGATGTGGAGAGGAGGAAGGTTCCTTCCTTCATATGTTTTAGTCATGTTGGGTCCTTAGCACTTTTTGGCAGGACCTGCAGCGTCTTGTCTCCTAGATCCTCCTCTCCTCATCATCCACCATTGTGATGTCTCAACACGGACGTACAAAAGATCCCTACTTCGTTTCTTAATAATAGCGGCCTGATCTTGCATTCCAATACTATGGAAACAGACCACCCCTCCAACAATTGCTATGTGGATCACCAAAGTAAATGATATCATGCACATGGAAGAACGCATTTCCTCGTTGCATGGCACATATGCCAAGTTCAGTAAAACCTGGCAACCATGGATCCTCTTCCAACAATCCGATGAATACAGACAAGCTATTTGACAAACTTGAGAAGCCTTTTCAGCTCTTCCTGGCTGTCTCCCCTTTCCCCCCGACCTGGACGTCCCTACCCCCTTTGTCTATCTTTCCACCTCACCCCTCATTCCTTCTTTCCATTACCATATTATTCCCTTACCCACCTGTACTTTACCTTTTTGTTATGACACTCTTTTTTTTTACCAAGGGGAGCCCTTAGTGGATACATTGCTGTGTCCAGGGACTCTCCCATGGCCCTGAAAAAAAAAAGTCATATTTGATGTGATCTTATGTAATATGTTGTACCCTTTGTGACTGCTGTTTGACTTGTCATTTGAAATTTGTTAGGGACTGTGCTCCTGTTCTCCTTTTGTACCTTGGCCACCAATAAAACAAATAAAAAATTTTTCACATAAATCAGATCATTTATAAATCAAAAATTAAACCGCTGAAAATACTCGCCTTTAAATTTAATGTCTAAGCCGCTAAACTCCAACTCCACTCCTTGAAGAGCTTCTCCTAAGGTCTCGTGATAGTGGCTAATACTTTTCTTCTTTCCAACACAGAAGGGCAGCGAGAAGTATTTGTATGTCTCTTGCCTGTTGTGGTATGGCCCTACGGTATTCATCCATAAAACCACCTCTTCTCCAACATTATACTGCAGGAAACAAAAAAACAGCAATTGTTAATACAACATACACCACAACCATGCAGAAGACATAAATAGGAAATCATTCACTGTTAATCTATTAATATGGAGACAAGTTATGCAACCCAAAACTGCAATGTGTGGGAAAACCCGCCTTCCTCTTACTGAAATGGTGCAGTGTGTTTTTGTATAACATTGGCAGTGCTAAGCATTTCCGGCTGTCATCGAGATAAGATGCAGACCATGACACAAAGATAAAAACACACAAATAAAAGCAGAGACACACAAGCTTTATACATAATGTCTAAGAACAAGCACCCCACCAATCAGCTGATTCGTGTTTATTGCTTACCAAGCACAATATTGTACGTGTTATAGTGGCTGCACCGGGTACTAAAGCTCAATCCTATTCATGGACAAGCAAAACACCACTGATCAGATAATGATGTCTCTTTCATAAAAAAGCTATATTCAATACTGATAAAGGATGCACTGTGTCACAGCTCAGTGCATAGGATGTTGCTGCAATAGAAACTTAATAAGTTTTGTTACTTGGGTTGAGGGCAAAGACTTACAAAAATGAATACACTTTATAGTCTAAGATCTGGTGTTCTAGAGGATTTACCAACAGAAGGAACATTTAAAACAAGAGTGATACATCGCTCGGCTATTGTTGCCACTTGCTTATTACAGGGTATCAAATACCCCACGACTTGGCGAAACTATGAGAAGGAAGCGACACGGCTTTATTCTAAGAACTTCATGCATCAATAAAGACTGGCACCGAGCCCACACTCCATATGCAAAATGATACCGGATTGTAAAACCATACACACTAAATAGAAACAAGGGACCCCACAACATGTAAAGAGACAAAGCATGAAGTACTTTTTACTTGCGTTTCTGCATTTAGGGAGAACATTTCTGGAATGAGTCTATCACAATCTATTAGATGGCAAATAAAGATTGTCATGTTCAACATTGGTCATCTGCAACGTGTACCCACCATGTATGTATCTGATCACATGAAATCACAGCAGCCTACATAGACTTCTACTGCTCCCCATCCGCCACGGAGGCTGCTGTGATTTCATGTGATTGGATATATGCAAAGCAAATGCAACAGGACCTTAAATGACATCAATCCAGTAATATGACAAAGTGCCCAATGATGTAATAGAGATCTCACTCAATGTTCCATACAGCAGCATGTTCTAGCAGTGAGACCCGTCAATTAGGGCTGGGGAAGAAGGGCAGTGCAGTAACCATTGAATATGCAGGGCCTCATTGTACTCACTTAGTGGCATTGCACTCACATTAGTTGAGTTGCAAGTTTACAACTCTAAATATACCTCTATACGAGTTCTGAGAACAAATGAGCTGTTTACCTGGATAATCAGGGCTCCCATTTAAGTTAAGGGAGCAAGTAGCCCATGTGTAGCTATCAGTCCACACTACAGTAAGGGAAGGGAGTTGGGACTGACATAACACATTTTAAATGGATGACCAATGACATATATACACAGTAGACAGAGAAACCAATAAGGAAGCTGGGAAAGGATTTGGGGTAGCTAAAACTATATTGGCCATGTACAGATAGTAAGCTTTGCTATAAAGAACTTCAGGAAAATACATTTCCAAGGATGCGAAAAGCAATGCTATGCTTCCAGACATTACTTGTCCTACAGTCAAAAAGAGATTCAGCTAGTGAAATAGCATGAGATATCTCATTGCAGAGTTCACTGGGTCATGATTCTTCTATAACCAAGTACCATGAAAGCTTTGTTTGCAGAGCAACACCTGAAAACTTACTGCAGACAAACTAATCCCAAAATGTAATGGAGTGTAAAATTCTGAAAGCCTGTCCTGCTGTGCCAGTAAGTGCTGTGTCCAAGGTTTGTGTCTGGGGCAGCGTAGAGCACAAATATTATATATCATATATAAGGAATAAGTATGGGTATCATGGCCCTCATACCTGAGCTGGTCAATGATTCCCTGGCATCTCCTGTTGTGCCCGTTTACGCTGTCAATATTTAATCAGAGGCGCCCTCCCTGTACAATTATTCTTCTCTCATCCTTCTGCTGGTAGATTAGCCACCACAACCCGCCTTACCGCACGCACGCTGTTTACTCTCAAGCTACATTAATAATACGACCTGATTGAAATGCAGGTAAAGCAAACAGAGTGCAGCCATTCAAGTGTTCCTATAAAACCAATAGTTCTCTACAGCCTTCCCTCAATATAGTTTTTCAAGAAGAGACCGTTTACCTCAATGAAAGAACATTGGATGAATAGGGAATACAGGGGAACACTTATTTATAACTTCCAGCAAAAAATATTACAAGGACAGACAGCTGACTTCTCAAACATAAAAAGAATTTACCTGCAAACATGCTAAGTATACGGAGTATGCTCAATAAATCCTGGAACGTGTGGCAGCTGAATTTCATGGACAGGACTCAGTTTTACCACGCCATACTGAAAACATGGTTACAGTTCAGCGCTGTAGTTCCACGGGGGAATTCAGTGGCAGGGAGTTTGGTCCATGAATCCGAGTACCATTTGGTGGCTGGATATCAAGGACCGAACACCTTGGCGGTGCGCAGTGTTGTCTGAAAGCCCACCTTAGGATGTGTTCACACTGCATTTACAGGCTCAATCTCCTTTAGTAGTGTTGTCAGAGATGAAGGAGCTATATCAGGCACTATTCATGAAGGCAAAAGAAAAATCAATAGGGATCCCAGAAGATGCCCATAGGGTCTGCAAACAGCTTTTGTGTAAAATAATTTTACGTTTCTATTATATAGGATCCATGAAAGTAGTATTTTCTGTTAAAGCGAATCTCATCCAATAAACTGACTCTTTGAGGCTGTGGGATTTCCTGGACTGAAATCACTAGAGTGAAGGGACAATAATTTGAGGCTGGGTCTGGGAAATCCAGCAAGTGCATGAAAGTTTCTCGGAATTAAAAAGCTCATGGACAAGCGTCCCGAGATGCATGGCACTAGAATGTCCCCAAGGTGCCATATATATGTGTCTATGTTGCGCCATAGCATGGTGTGGTAGAGGCTTTACCTGTCACCAGCCTCTCATGTATCACACTTACAAAAAAAAAATATCACTGAATTCATGTTTAATATCTCCAGAACATGTTTATCTATTTTATTTCAATTATATGTATATACAGAGGGGTCTGTCTGTAACTATGGGTTGTCTGTAAGTCGGGTGTCCTTAAGTAGGGGACCGCCTGTAGTGCATAAAACTTCCTATAAATGCTCCTGAGCCAAGCTTTGATGTACACGGGTCAAAAACTTCCAACTAATCTGCCCATTCCCACACTTTTGATTGGATCCCTCACTCCTATGTCTTTGGCTTGACAGAAACAACCAGACTCAAGAGATAACTTCTCCAAGTGATCATATCTACAGTGAACACTAATACAAAAAAGAAAAATTAACAAACCTATACACTGACTTGTGAGGCAACTTGCCAAAAAGCCATGGTAGTGAGAAGATTGAATGAGAGGAAGATTCTTGTAAATGTAGATACACGATCCTATAATCCTGCCAACGATACAGCAGTGACAGGGACTTGTGCATGTGGCAGTTCTTACAATAGACCAGGAAGTGTCTCAGGTGTGTGCAGGGAGGCAGGGAACACGGCTACAGGTTAATGAGTGTAACCGCACATCATAAACCCTGCTGCATGACTTGTACAACATGCTCTATACATTATTCATCACCACATCCAGCTTATAGGTGGAATAGCAGAATTAATCTAGCAAAATAAAAGTCCAGGGGTCAATTTTGAGCAAAAATGAACCAGAAAATCAGTGGAAAAAACACCATGAACAAATACAAAGTTATTCCAGCCACCTCCCACCTTACTGAACCATTCTTTTCAGTCAGATTTTTTACACATTTTTTTTCCATCGATCCAATATTTTTGGTGCACACAAAAAAGGAAGGTCTACATTATTTTCCACTAACCACTGATCAGTGGAAAAAAACCAAAGTGTGAAAAAGCCAATGGAGAAGAACGGGTCAGTAAGGCATCAGTAAAAAAATCATTGAAGCCATGAAGCAAAAACCTATCTGTATGTGTCCATAAGCAAAAAATGGGTCCAGTGAGAAATCATTCATGCGAAAAAAAAATGCCACTTATACTTTCCCTCAGCAGATCCCATTGCTGGTTTTGGTATAAAAATGGATTCAAACCACCTAGTAGATGACCCCTGTATTCTGAGGGCTACGGTTCATTAATCTCTACCTGGCACAAGAAAATATTTGAGAAGTTCTCAGATTAAATCACCTTAGGACTGTAGAGGGGACATTTTAATTCTGGACAGTTGAAAAGGTCTGGGATCACAGATGAAAGGGATTGTCCTAAAGTAAAATTCTAATCCAGCACCGATGATCCAATGCTCCCATGATACGGTATGTATCTGGAATCAAACTATGCATCTAAAAAGTTTCTGCGTCTTATAAGCCGAAAGTCCGGAGGATACCGCACTGCCAGACCCGCAATGGAGATCGGGTGACACACTGACATATCGCTTCATACGATCTCCCAGAGAGCGGAGCCTTTGCACTGCTTTCTCCCTCTCCCGTCCCGACCAACAGGATGTGAAGTGATGTCTGAAACATGGGACCGATCACATGCTTCCTACATCACTGAAGGTCCTCATGCTGTCAGGGATGCAGCAAAGAAGAAGCTAAAGTGCTCGGACAGAGTAAGAAGAAGAGGTGTGTGGGTTTCTGCCAGACAGAGCCCAGTCAGTGAATCAGTTTGTGTGTCTGCGTACGAGTGAATGTAGCAGACCTGTGTATGTAAATGTATGGATGTAGTAGGGCTGTGTGTGCTATGCTAGTGTGCGACCAACAGGGATATTTTAATTGGTGTTAAATATATTTTTCCTTTTTTGGATGACCAAATTAGAAATGCATATTATAGTCCAAAAAATACGGTACATGCAAGCGTCTTCTAAAGGACAGCACGGGTAATAGTAGTTGCACCATAGGAGGATTGCTGCTGCTGGATATTACAAAGTAATGGGTTTGAAACTAAAGCTTTCTGTATCTACACTACTTAGCCCTCAGAAAACTATCCTATCCTATCCTAGCTATGCGGCAGCGTCACGAAAAGCGTTTTGGCAGACATATCATAAAAACTGCAAAACTGGGAATATAGCTTTGCTGTCAGATTGTGGTTTTAGTTGGAAAGTTTGATTTCTAAAACTGATCTACAGCTCATTCTCAGGAATAAACCTACACTAAATTAAGCATCATGCAGAGTGTAATATTATGAGGGTGCTCACTCACACGGACAAGGGTGCTATAGGGTAGATATTATAGAAATACATCCAGTCCAGGTAGTCACAGCAGTGGCCAGTACAGTATACTACCATCACTGGTGGATGTCATCACTTAGACCTCAGCATCATTTTTGTTGTTAGTAACCAATCCTGACACCAGTCACACAACAGACAACTAACCTAGAAGTTTACACAGCCCTGGCTACAAGAGCGCTCATGTCATCACCACAGCCATGCAGGTGCCCCATAACACCCCATACATGCATGTATCTGTGGGTAGGATAGATGTATGCAGTAGTGCAGACGTAGCTCTGGCCCTCTTGTGCGGGCACCCCATGACGCCCCCCCTTATATGCAAGTCTCTGTGGGTAGGATACAAGTCTGTAGTAATTCAGGCATAGCCTTGGCCCTCTTGTGCGGGCTCCCCATGATGCCCCCACTATATGCAAGTGTCTGCAGGTAGGATAGAAGCATGCAATAGTGCAGGCATAGCTTTAGGCACTCTTGTGTAAGTCTCCGAGTAGGATAGATGTGTGTATTAGTGCAGACGTAGTTCTGGCCCTCATGTCAGTCACCCCTCTTGTGCGGGCACACCATGACGCCCCCTTATATGTAAGTCTATGTGAGTAGGATAGATGTATGCAGTAGTGCAGACGTAGCTCTGGCCCTCTTGTCAGTCACATGGTTACACAGCATTAGCAGGGGCTATAGTCACCCCCCCATTACACAGCCATGCAGCGGTCACCCCCACCCTCCTTTGTGAGTCTCTGCGGGTAGGTGTATGCAGCGGTCACCCCCACCCTCCTTTGTGAGTCTCTGCGGGTAGGTGTATGCAGCGGTCACCCTCCTTTGTGAGTCTCTGCGGGTAGGTGTATGCAGCGGTCACCCTCCTTTTTTGGAAGGTAGTATCAGTCACTGGATCGGGACGGTTCGGAGGTATGTAACTTCACGGAATGGATCTGGGATGGTGAGGTATGTAACTCACTGGATCCGGGACGGTGCGGAGGTATGTAAACAGTCACTGGATCCGGGACGGTTTCGTAGGTATGTAACAGTACGGGATGGATCTGGGATGGTGGGAGGTATGATACCAGTCACTGGATCCCGTGACCTCGGTTGGAAAGTACTTAACAGTTTACTCCTTAGTATGAAACTAGTCATGGATCCGGTTGTTTGGGAGGTCTGTAACGTCACTGATCCGGACGTTGGAGGTATGTAACAGTCACTGGATCCGTGGTTCGAGGTATGTGTCACTGTCAGGATGTTGAGGTATGTAATAGTCACGGGATGGTCTGGGATGGTGGGAAGGTATGTAACAGTCACGGATCCTGGACGGTTGGGAGGTATGTACAGTCACTGATCCGGATGGTTGAGGTATGTACGTCACTGATCTGGAGGTTGGGGGTTATGAACAGTCACTGGATCCGGGACGGTTCAGAGGTATGTAACAGTCACTGGATCCGGGACGGTGGGAGGTGTAACAGTCACTGGATACGGGATGGTTGAGAGGTATGTAACAGTCACTGGATCCGGGATGGTTGAGAGGTATGTAACAGTCACTGGATCCGGGATGGTTGAGAGGTATGTAACAGTCACGGGATGGATCTGGGATGGTTGGGAGGTATGTAACAGTCACGGGATTCGGGATGTTTGGGAGGTATGTAACAGTCACTGGGATCAGGGATGGTTGTAGAGGTATTAACAGTCACTGGATCCGGATGGTTGAGAGGTATGTAACAGTCACGGAATGGATCTGGGATGGTTGGGGGTATGTTAACAGTCACGGGATGCGGGATTTTTTGGGGAAACATTTGACACAGTTGCACGGATCCCGGGACTGGTTTGGAGGTGTATGGTAATCCTGTCACTGGATCGCAGTGAATGGTTGGGAGGTATTAACGTCACTGGATCCGGGTATGGTTGGGAGGTATGTAGTGGGCACCGCATAGCTCTGTGTCCGAAATTAACAGTTTCACCACGTAGTCGGCTTACCCCCTAATGCTGTCTAACATCCCTCCCAGTTGCATTTTTCAAGTAATCGTTTTTTTGTTTATGTCGTTCAAATGGGGCCCACAGGAGTGAGGTATCTATGAGAGCGACTTGGGAAGGGAAGGGGTTTTAAGGGGGTCCCTGCAGGGAGGCAAGAAAGGAATGCCCTCCTTGTCATCACGTCCATCGCAAGACCTTACATAACATTTCATGTTGGACTTCATGTTGGACCTTCAGTGTGCACCATCAATAAAACGACATGATACATAACATGAGAGATGCTAGCGAACAAACACCCACATCAATGACTCGTCAAAACAGTGCTCTGAGCTGCGGACGCCGAACCTTTTAGTGTCCTCAGAATGCTCGACGTGCTTCAGCTCGTAGTAGCTAAACGGACCACCCATTGAAATAACAATGCGGAGACCCGCAGCATGTTTTCAGTAAAATTACAAACTGAACGACAGCAGGAAAGAACAGACAGTGCAGTTCTGGTAACATCTGCCGATCTGTTTCCCGGAGTACACGCGGCAGAACGGTGTTCTCCGCAACTAGTATTTGAAGAACAATGATTGTGAAGAACAACTTGCAGATGTTCAGATCGACAGATGTTTCCCGAGACATCTGAACATCTATTGCTGCACGGTGTTTTTCACTGTTTTCTCCCAAAAGTCCTGAATCATCAAACAGTATTAAAATCGGTTATTCCCAGCAATTGAACCCTGTTAACCGAATTAAACCTCTTAACGCATCAGCGTCCCGATATTATTCGGACGTCTGAAGCCGCGTGACTTAGCCCCTCGCTCGAGCCTTCCGATATATCGGACGCTGAGCTTTGAATGCGGATTTTCAGATCAAGAATTCACATGAGCGGCGGGGGGGAGAGACCGCTTGGGGTGACACCGTGCGAAAACACTGGGTTGGCCGGCCTGTGACTAATCAGACGGCACCTCAATAAATGTTTTTAATTGTCTCGTTTTTACTAGGGTTATGTGTTCTATCTTCCCGCCGATATCGGAGTTTGTCTCCCGAATCGCGGGGTGCTTAAACCCCGTTCTTCACTTTTTTTATTTTATTTTAATGTACAATGCTCTTACCTCGAGCAGCGGTCCCAGCCCCAGCGCGGCACAATACTCGTCCCTGAGAGCACACGAGCCGGTCCGAGTATCTAATTCACTCAAAAATCGACCCGAAACATGCATGGCTCAAGCTCGGACGCGATGTCAACCTACTCGCGGTCGATGAACTCCATTTACTCACCACACATTCATTGCGATTAGGTCGGCCTCTAGTCACAGTTCATAGGCCCTCTAAGCCATAGGTTTTAAATCAGCTGATTGCACTGGGTGCACGGTATATGGTCCTGCATAAGTATTTCCTCCCCCCCCCGAACCGTTTTCGGGGTGGGCGCCTCGGGTGGGTAACAGTCACTGGATCCGGGACGTTTGGAAGGTATGTATCAGTCACTGGATCCGGGACGGTTCGGAGGTATGTAACAGTCACGGAATGGATCTGGGATGGTTGGGAGGTATGTAACAGTCACTGGATCCGGGACGGTGCGGAGGTATGTAACAGTCACTGGATCCGGGACGGTTCGGAGGTATGTAACAGTCACGGGATGGATCTGGGATGGTTGGGAGGTATGTAACAGTCACTGGATCCCGGACGGTTGGAAAGTATGTAACAGTTACTGGATCCGGGATGTTTGGGAGGTATGTAACAGTCACTGGATCCGGGACGGTTGGGAGGTATGTAACAGTCACTGGATCCGGGACGGTTGGGAGGCATGTAACAGTCACTGGATCCCGGACGGTTGGGAGGTATTGTAACAGTCACTGGATCCGGGATGGTTGAGAGGTATGTAACAGTCACTGGATCCGGGATGGTTGAGAGGTATGTAACAGTCACTGGATCCGGGATGGTTGAGAGGTATGTAACAGTCACTGGATCCGGGACGGTTCGGAGGTATGTAATAGTCACGGGATGGATCTGGGATGGTTGGGAGGTATGTAACAGTCACTGGATCCGGGGTGGTTGAGAGGTATGTAACAGTCACGGGATGGATCTGGGATGGTTGGGAGGTATGTAACAGTCACTGGATCCTGGACGGTTGGGAGGTATGTAACAGTCACTGGATCCGGGACGGTTGGGAGGTATGTAACAGTCACTGGATCCGGGACGGTTGGGAGGTATTGTAACAGTCACTGGATCCGGGATGGTTGAGAGGTATGTAACAGTCACTGGATCCGGGATGGTTGAGAGGTATGTAACAGTCACTGGATCCGGATGGTTGAGAGGATTAGTAACAGTCAAGGGATGGATCTGGGGATGGTTGGGAGGTATGTAACAGTCACGGGATTCGGGATGTTTGGGAGGTATGTAACAGTCACTGGATCCGGGGTGGTTGAGAGGTATGTAACAGTCACGGGATGGATCTGGGATGGTTGGGAGGTATGTAACAGTCACGGGATTGGGGATGTTTGGGAGGTATGTAACAGTCACTGGATCCGGGACGGTTGGGAGGTATGTAACAGTCACTGGATCCGGGATGGTTGAGAGGTATGTAACAGTCACGGGATGGATCTGGGATGGTTGGGAGGTATGTAACAGTCACGGGATTGGGGATGTTTGGGAGGTATGTAACAGTCACTGGATCCGGGACGGTTGGGAGGTATGTAACAGTCACTGGATCCGGGATGGTTGGGAGGTATGTAACAGTCACTGGATCCGGGATGGTTGGGAGGTATGTAGGCCAGAGCATCTTAGTCGAATTTGGTGCACCATAGTGCTAGCTAAGGAGTAACTCCTCCAAGTTGCATTACAATTTTTATTTTTTTTACTCAAATGCCCCATGTGAACACTGCCCAAGATTCTTCATACATTGGGGGTCATTTACTAAGGGCCCGATTGCGTTTTCCGAAGGTTACCCGAATATTTCCGATTTGCGCGATTGACTGAATTGCCCGGATTTTGCGCACGTGATCGGATTGTTGGCGCATCGGCGCGGCATGCGCAACGACGGAAATGGGGGCGTGGCCGAACGAAAACCGCGTATTCGGAAAAAACCGCCGCATTTAAAAACCGCAAAAAGTTGTCGTTGGGGAGCGCTTACCTTCACCTGGTCCAGCTCGTGCACTTTCGGCGCGTTGAGAGATTTTCACGCGCAAGCCAGCGCCACTGGTGGACGCCGGAGGAACTACCTCATAAATCCCGACCGGACCCGAATCCAGAGCAGAGAACGCGCCGCTGGATCGCGAATGGACCGGGTAAGTAAATCTGCCCCATTGCATTTGGACTTTTGCTTCATTTTGCACACAATAAAGAAATGTACTAACACATTCCATTGTTAGGCCTCTAGTCACATTCATAGGCCTCTAAGTGCCATAGGTTTTAAAATCAGCTGATTGCACTGGGATGCACGGGATATGTCACTGCACGGGTTATGTCCCTGTATAAGATATGTCACTGTATAAGATATGTCCCTGTATGGGTTATGTCCCTGTATAAGATATGTCCCTGTATGGGTTATGTCCCTGTATAAGATATGTCCCTGTATGGGTTATGTCCCTGTATAAGATATGTCCCTGCATAAGATATGTCACTGCATAAGATATGTCCCTGTATAAGATATGTCCCTGTATAAGATATGTCACTGCACGGGTTATGTCCCTGTATAAGATATGTCACTGCACGGGTTATGTCCCTGTATAAGATATGTCACTGCACGGGTTATGTCCCTGTATAAGATATGTCACTGCACGGGTTATGTCCCTGTATAAGATATGTCCCTGTATAAGATATGTCACTGCACGGGTTATGTCCCTGTATAAGATATGTCACTGCACGGGTTATGTCCCTGTATAAGATATGTCACTGAACGGGTTATGTCACTGCATAAGATATGTCCCTGTATAAGATATGTCCCTGTATAAGATATGTCACTGCACGGGTTAGTCCCTGTTATAAGATATGTCCCTGTTATAAGATATGTCACTGCACGGGTTAAGTCCCTGTATAAGATATGTCACTGCACGGGTTATGTCCCTGTATAAGATATGTCACTGCACGGGTTATGTCCCTGTATAAGATATGTCACTGCACGGGTTATGTCCCTGTATGGGTTATGACACTGCACGGGTTATATGACACTGCATAAGATATATCACTGCACGGGTTATGTCACTGCATAAGATATATCACTGTATAAGATATGTCACTGTATACGATATGTCACTGCACGGGTTATGTCCCTGTATAAGATATGTCCCTGTATAAGATATGTCACTGCATAAGATATGTCCCTGTATAAGATATGTCACTGCATAAGATATGTCCCTGTATGGGTTATGACACTGCACGGGTTATGTCCCGGTATAAGATATGTCCCTGTATAAGATATGTCACTGCACGGGTTATGTCCCGGTATAAGATATGTCACTGCACGGGTTATGTCCCTGTATAAGATATGTCCCTGCATAAGATATGTCACTGCATAAGATATGTCCTGTATAAGATATGTCCCTGTATAAGATATGTCACTGCACGGTTATGTCCCTGTATAAAGATTAGTCCCTGTATAAGTAGTCACTGCAGGGTTAGTCCGTATAAGATATGTCCAGGCACGGGTATGTCCATTGGTATAAGATATGTCACTGCACGGGTTATGTCCCTGTATAAGATATGTCACTGCACGGGTTATGTCCCTGTATGGGTTATGACACTGCACGGGTTATGTCCCTGTATGGGTTATGACACTGCACGGGTTATATGACACTGCATAAGATATATCACTGCACGGGTTATGTCACTGCATAAGATATATCACTGTATAAGATATGTCACTGTATAAGATATGTCACTGCACGGGTTATGTCCCTGTATAAGATATGTCACTGCGGTTATGTCCCTGTAGGTTATGACACTGAGGGTTATGTCCCTGTTAGGGTTATGTCACTGAACGGGTTATATGACACAGCATAAGATATATCACTGCACGGGTTATGTCAATGCATAAGAGATTCACTGTATAAGATATGTCACTGTATAAGATATGTCACTGCACGGGTTTTATGTCACACTGTATATATGATTAGGTCCCTGTTATAAAGATAGTCACTGCATAAGATATGTCCCTGTATGGGTTATGACACTGCACGGGTTATGTCCCGGTATAAGATATGTCCCTGTATAAGATATGTCACTGCACGGGTTATGTCCCTGTATGGGTTATGACCATTCTGTCACCTCCGCCATGTTGGCTCCGGCGGTTGGCTCTGGGCAGTTGCTATCCCTAGACATGAAGGCCACACACGGCGGTCAGGCTGCAGTGTGAGCGCATGTCCCCGCACATTGGGCAGGTGTGCGCACAGGTGTCCTCCTCCCCTCTCACTCTCCGTACACTTCCGGGATGCTGGCAGGAGGTGAGGCACTTCCGCTTGTGAGCTCCGTGGCCGGATGACGTGGCTGAGCGGCCGCTGAGGAGGCGGCGGGTGTCTGTACAGGGGCAGTATCTGCAGCGGCGGAAGAGGGAGGAGGAGGACGGCGATACCGAGGAAACCTCCGAGAACAGTGACCGCTGTGTCCCCGGCCGCCAGGACACCATGAGAGCGCTGACGCCGCTGCGCTGCTCTGCTTGTCGCGCTGAGCGCCCGGGCGGAATGAACACGAACACACGGTGAGTAGGAGCTCCGGTGTCCGGTTATACGATGTAGGGAGGGAGTGGTGCGGCCTATCCTGCCGCCGCCTCTAGTGTTCTGTAAAGGCCCTGTGCGGGACCCGGCTTTGCGGCTCTCTACTGTGTGTAGCCGGGCCTGTGCGTAGCACCCAGTGCCGGCCTGTGCTGCCATCAGCGGGGGTGACATCCCCGGGAGGCTATTGTTACTAGGGATCGGCCATTGGAGCCTGATAGTGTAGTGTAATGGTGAGTGAGGCGAGGGGCCTGCACTACTGCATACACCTACCTGCAGAGACTCACATAGCAGGGTGACCACTGCATACACCTACCTGCAGAGACTCACATAGCGGGTGACCACTGCATACACCTACCTGCAGAGACTCACATTAGAGGGTGACCACTGCATAACCTACCTGCAGAGACTCACATAGGAGGGTGACCACTGCATACACCTACCTGCAGAGACTCAAAAGGAGGGTGACCGCATACACCTTAACCCGCAGGAGACTCAAATAGGAGGGGTGGACGCGTGCATACGCTACCTACCCGCAGAGACTCACAAAGGAGGGTGACCAGCTGCAACACCTACCCGCAGAGACTCACAAAGGAGGGTGACCGCTGCATACACCTACCGCAGAGACTCACAAAAGGAGGGACCCGCTGCATACAACCTACCCCCAGAGATCACAAAGGAGGGGACCGCATTACACCTACCCGCAGAGACTCACAAAGGAGGGGGACCGCTGCATACACCTACCCGCAGAGACTCACAAAGGAGGGTGACCGCTGCATACACCTACCCGCAGAGACTCACAAAGGAGGGGGACCGCTTTTTGGCATACACCTACCTGCAGAGACTCACATAGGAGGGGGACCGCTGCATACAACTACCCGCAGAGAACTAACAAGGAGGGGGGAACGCTGAATACACCTACCAGCAGAGACTACAACCAAACGTCCCGGATCCAGTGACTGTTACCTACCTCCCAAACATCCCTGATCCAGTGACTGTTACATACCTCCCAACCATCCTGGATCCAGTGGGACAGTCATAGTTTTCAGGCTCTGTTCTGCTGGAGGTAAGTCCCAGGACATAGGGGCACGTTTACTAAGGGTCCTCTTTGTCGGGTTTCCTGACTATTTCCGATTTGCGCCGCATTTAAGTGGGGTTTTTGGCACACGCGATCAGATTTTGGCACAATCGCGCTGAC
Source organism: Engystomops pustulosus (assembly GCA_019512145.1). Taxonomy (NCBI): domain Eukaryota; kingdom Metazoa; phylum Chordata; class Amphibia; order Anura; family Leptodactylidae; genus Engystomops; species Engystomops pustulosus. Next base: position 52,189,350 of record CM033651.1, read on the forward strand.
TTGCATGCGACACAAATCGGGGGTGTGGCCGACTGACCACCCGACTGATTCGGACTATGATTCAAATTGTGTCGCAAGACAATGCACTCACATGCATTGGGAAGAAGAAGGTGAACACCGGCGGACCTCAGCGGGGAAGCAACAGATACAGGAAAATGGACGCACGATCTTGAAGAATCTCGCCGGACTTCATCCTCGTCGGAGAACGCACCTCGTGGATTGCGACAGGACCGGTTAAGTATATGTGCTCCATAGAGTTGGATGGATTGTCATTACGATACAGAGAGCCATTAATGTTAAGTTGAATTTGTATGTAAGCCGGAACTATATATATTTTATAATTGTAATTTTTTTTGTCTCTGTGACAATTGGGTTGCCATAAGAACCAGAGTTAACAATAAGGGGCAGATTTACTTACCCGGTCCGTTCGCGATCCAGCTGCGCATTCTCTCCGCTGGATTCGGGTCCGGCCGGGATTCATCAAGGTAGTTCCTCCGCCGTCCACCAGGTGGCGCTGCTGCGCTGAAAAGCATCTGAACGCGCTGGAGTCCACCGGCTCGGACTGAGTGAAGGTAAGCGCGTCCCAAGCGACACATTTCTTTTTTTAAATGCGGCGGTTTTTCCGAATCCGTCGGGTTTTCGCTCGGCCGTCGGGGATCACCTGTAGTTGATATGGTAAACGTCACCCACATCCAGGTTTACCGTCAGAGACTGTGGTAAATCCGGCAGGCCGAGTGTTCACGCCTCGGAACTTTTGGCGGAGAAGACATAATTAATCTCCCCCTCACATGTCGTTTGCAAAAACGTTTTTTAAAGAATTTAAATTTGTAATTTAACCAGATGTCTGGACAGATATATTTAAAGCAAAGTATCAGTTTTTTTTTTTAAACTTATGACCTTAACGGATCCGTTTAAAAAAACAAATGCCTGGGTTTCAGTTTGTATCTATTTTTCATTATTTTATAGCCATCTGTTTTTATTATTCCTACTATACCTTCAAATAACTGAAGGTCTAATGGAAGATTTTAAAACGGGAAAATAAATAGATAAAAAGGAAAAAAATGTAGTTAAAAAAAAAAGCCAATACTAATGGACACCATTGCAAGTCCATTGAAATCAATGGGAAAAAAATTGGTCAGTTATTCATCCAGTTATAAACAAAAACTGCAAAATTAAAGCCAGAACAGCAGCACTAAACTGTCTCGTCATGATGAGGTCAGAGCAGTCTACACTGTATCAGAAATAGTGAATAAATTTTTTTAAGAAACCTTTCAGGAAAATGTTTGTTTTTGTAAAGAGGCCCATGGACAACATCCATTAGGCCCCCTTCACACAGGCATGTTGAGTTCTTAAAATATGGAACATATGAAGGTCATATTCCCTGCTCAATGCACAAGTGCTGGGGGAGATCAGGGAGGCAGATCACAGAAGGGCTAGGGTAGTCCCTCAGGTTCATTAGCATAATTATAAAAGTTGATTTTAGAAGGAAGGACACAATGGCTAAAATTATAAGAAGATTACCACAGTCATGGTGCCTGGATCTATGAGTAAGTGCCCCTGGTTTATCATTTTGACGGTAAATTTCCTTTAATAGACACAACCAATGCCTTCTATAAAGTAACCTGCAAAACTGTGCAAATCATTTATACCACCTTATAGTAACCATACTACTACTTTTGCAATACTGTGCAAATCCAAATATTCCTTCCATTTCACAGAGAGAAAAGCTGAAGCAACACTGCAGCATATTTGGTATGTGCTTTTTTCCCCCTAAAGTCAATAGTTAGACCAGCACACTATAATTTATATTTTTACATAATACATTTCTTTGTAAGATGTTAGTGTCTGGATGTTAAAGTGCAATGTACTGATACATGTAAATAATACTAATGAAATAATTTGTACACCTTGTAGAATATGCAGAATATACTCCCCTGAAGCATTGGTAAGTGACTGCACATACAGCACAGTATTGTTTAATTATTCATGTCACATTTCTGTTTATTCTTCCCAGGACTCCCAGATCACCTATTGTTATGTGTTTAAACTTTATACTGTTCACATAAATGTTGCAAGTTTGCCAAAAATGTCACAGTAAGTGATTAGAGGGGAGGTACCAATTTATCCTGTTTCTTGATTGGGGTCTGATCGCTGGCACCCCCACTCATTATGAAACCAGGGTTCAGTTTTTACTGAACATAGGAGTGTCAGGTCAAGCTTGTCTTTTGCTGCTCCATTTACTTCAATGGGGGAAAATGCAGCACATTGCTTTTTTATAACACTATAATGGTCAATGAGAGCAGAGCTTGGAATTATCAACACTCCTATAGTATTGAATGGAGAGGCAGCACGCATGCTCACAACCTGCTAGTCCATCATTGATTGTTGGGAATTCCAGCAATTGGATCATCAATCACATTGGGGCACATTTACTTACCCGGTCCGGGGGATTTCCTGAAAGTGCATTGTCCGACGACAATGCACTGTGCCGCGATTCAATAAGATTGTGCACCCGATTTCCAAAATGCGTCGCTTCCCCGATCAGGTCCACCAGAGTTCACCATCTTCCTCCCGGTGCATGTAAGTGCATTGTATGCGACACAATTTTGAAGTTAAATCCCATGCTCAGTCCGAATCAGTTGGATCGTCCAACGGCCCGCCCCTTGATTTGGGTCGCATGAAACCATGAAAATCCGATCGCGTGCACCAAAAACCCCTTCTAAATGCCTGTCCCAGCCGCGCAAATCCGAAAATATCGGAATATCCGACTAAAGTGCGGTCCGCGGGACCCTTAGTAAATAAGCCCCATTGTCTTCCCCTACCCTGTAGATATGGGAAAGTTACAAAACTTGTAATTTGCACAATGAGAACGTTAGAGGACATGGATGATCACAAGCTGACTGCAAATACACAACCAGCTGTAAACAGGTTTGTTTTTTTGACTGTTTGGTCTCACCCTGCTAAAAGATGAACAATATACAGTCGAACTGAATAAAGTAATTATTGCCTGTAAGAATGGCTATTTTGGTCTTCCATTAAATATAGACGGTACCTGTCCACTATCCATTGGTACTTATTCAACCCAGTGATCATGGGACGGGGTCCTGAAATCCATGTGCATTACCATTAATTGAATGGTTATGGTTTAGTTAAATTACAAAGATAAGTTAAGACAAGTACTTATTTCTGTCAGTCCCATACCAGAGCCCCTTGACAGGCTGTTACAGTGTCTTTCCCTCCTTCTGCTCCCTCAGCACTTTCCCCTCCCTCTGCTTGATGTAATGTCTCACAGTGGGAGGGGAGAAGTGTTACTGCACAGTGTAATAGCCTGTGAGGCAGCATCATATAGGGCAGTGGTGGCGAACCTATGGCACGGGTGCCAGAGGTGGCACTCGGAGCCCTTTCTGTGGGCACTCAGACCATCACCACAGGACAGAGTTCACCAAACAGGACCGAATCCACCAAATCTTCCTGCAGTCCCAGGCAACTTAAGAGATGCTGCAGTCAGCGCTATTTTAAAGTGACACTTTATTGGCTGTTTGGAACTGCAATATCTTTGTAGGTCATCCTGCTGGACCCAACATTTTCCTGTACTGAGAGACCCTGGAGAGAAGCTATGTGCCCTCTTTCTTTCAACTGTATTGGTAGCCTTAGGAGGAAGAACACGTAGCAATAAGTTACTGCTTAAAATGCCATGTTGGCACTTCATGGTAAATAAGTCGATTTTGGTTGTAGTTTGGGCACTCAGTCTCTAAAAGGTTCGCCATCACTGATATAGGGGCTCTGGTAACACCCCTGGAGACCTTCTGGCTCATTACCATAATTGTAAAGTAGATTTTAAAAGGAAGGAGGCCATGGATAATAAATTTAAGAAGATACCACAGTCACGGTGCCTGGATCTATGTGTAATTGTCCCTGGTTTATCATGATGGATTTTGATGGTAGATTTCATTGAATTCATCCTGGCAAACTGTCTGTTGAGCTGTGAAGCTAGGTATACCATTCTTGATCTGTACACTGTGCATGTTGCTGATGCTGCTGGAGATGAGTCCATTGCTTCATGGCATGCTGGTGTTTTAGTAGACTCAAGCCTTATCGAAAAGATTTCCATGTCATGTTAAAATGCTTTTCTGCATTTGCACTCTCTTAAGACCTGTTTCCATACTATTAATCTGTGCAGTGTGTCACAAATAGAGATGAAGTTTCAGTTCGAGGTTTGGGTGTATCCTGCATCCCAGATTGATACCCCTAGCAACTAGCCATGGCAATGATTGGCCAGGGGTATCCCCCCCGGACCATTCACAGCCATGGCTAGTACTGTCAATTTGCTGGATTGGCTGTTCGGTGGAAATGGATCTGTTCACAAGCTGTTCCTTAGCCTGTACACTTAACTATTCCAACCAGATTCCCCCGGGGAAAACCAGAAGGCCACTGAAACAATACCCATAGGTGAAGACCAAAGTCAAACCAGTTTGCAGTCAGTCCCCACCTGCTGGGTGTTATATTATTGGATCTTCTTTAGTTTGTGGTCTGAATGGTTGGCTGAATTCTGTGCAACACTCACCTCATTTACATCAGAGACAAGACTGATAGCATTACAAAAGAAGATAACGCAACCATTGCCTCCACCATGAACAATAGATGATATCACAGCTTCTTTACACCTCCTATCTGCACAGAGCACACATAGGAAACTCTTCACAGCATTGGCGTCTGTAGCCACAAGCCTAATGTAAATTTCATCAACTAAATCCTGTTGCTTGGACTTGCAACATAATCATGGAAAAGAAAATCATCTATAATTGTAAGAAAAAAAGTCATCAATTTAGTTACCTGGTTTTAATTAATCAAAACAAAAACTTGCAATCCTTTTATTGGTTGATACTTTTATTGGGTGGATCTAACATAGAAATCAGTTTCAAAGCAAGTGGTCCAGTTCCTGATCCTTATCTGCATGGTTGAGGTACTAAAATGCATTCCTTGTGGAATTAGGTTACATTTCAGCAGTCATTATCATCTAGAATATCTAAGGATACCTGTGTATTAGACAGCGTCAGACAACAGCAGGATATTTGGTAATCCACATGACTCAGGCTTTATCTCTTTATGTCTCCAAGACATTTTGTCTCTGATGGCATTTTCCACAGAAATCCTAATTTACATCTAAAACAAGATTTAAAGCAATACTGTACTTCAGCATTTTGTATACATACAGTGGGTATGGAAAGTATTCAGACCCATTAACATATTTCACTCTTTGTTTCATTGCAGCCAATTTGTAAGGTCTTTTGCTCATTAATGTAAGATCAAAAAAGTATTTTTGCTCATTAATGTACACTCTGCACCCCATCGTGACAGAAAAAACAGAAATGTAGTTCTTAAATTTTACTTATTTATTAAATAAAAAAAATGTAAATATCACACGGTCATACAGTAAGAATTCAGTCCAGCTGTCTATATGAGACCTCCCAGTGCATGTCAGAGCACATGAGAATCATGAGGTTTAAGGAACTGCCCAAGGAACTCAGAGACAGAATTGTGGCAAGGCACAGATCTGTCCAAGGTTAGAAATGTGGCCTCCATAATCTTTAAATGGAAGAAGTTTGGGATGACTATAACTTTTCCTAGACCTGGCCGTCCAGCTAAACTAAACAATTGTGGGAGAAGAGCCTTGGTGAGAGAGGTAAAGAAGAACCGCAAGAACACTGAGGCTGAGCTCCAGAGGTGCAACAAGGAGATTGGAGAAAGTTCCACAAAGTCAACTATCACTGCAGCCCTCCACCAGTCAGGGCCTTACGACAGAGTCAGCCAACAGTATTCTTGACTGGCCCAGCCCTAAACCCAGTTCAGCATCTCTGAGAGACTTGAAAATGGCTTCCACCAACATTACCCATCCAATCTGAGGGAACTGGAAAGGAAGAATGGCTGAGGGTTCCCAAATCCAGATGTGAAAAACTTGTTACATCATTCCCAAGAAGACTCATGGCTGTACTAGCGCAAAAGCTGCTTCTACTCAATACTGAGGAAAGGGTCTGAATACTTATGACTATGTGATATTTCAGTTTTTCTTGTTTAATAAATTAGCAGTTTAATAAATTAGCAAAAATATCTACATTTAAGATGCAGAGTATACATTAATGAGCAACAAAAAGAACTTTTTTGATCTTACCAATTGGCTGCAAGGAAACGAGTAAAAATTTTAATGGGGTCTGAATACTTTTTGTTTCCACTGTATGTTACATATACAGTGCCTTGCAAAAATATTCGTCCCCCTTTGGAACTTTTCTTCCTTTTGCCACATTTCAGGCTTAACACATAAAGATATAAAATTGTATTTTTTGGGTGAAGAATTAACAAGTGGGACACAATTGTGAAGTGAATTGGAACAATTAAACTTTTGTAAAAAAAAAAAATAAACTGAAAAGTTGGGCGTGCAATATTATTTGGCCACTTTACTTTCAATGCAGCAAATTTACTCCAGAAGTTCAGTCCTAAATGACTGATGATGATAAATATAATCCACTGTCACGGGTGCCCCCGCAATCCCTGTCTCGGATTGCGGGTGCACCCGTGCCTCTCCATGTTCCGGTGCATGGCTGCACTCACCTCCCCCGGCTCACTAAGATTCCGTTCCTGTGGTCCTGCGTTCCTGAGTGCCAGTCTGGCCCTGTGGTCCATCGTTCCTGTGTGCCAGCTCCTGCGATTTCTGACGTGAGTGGTGTCTCCTGTATTACTACCTTGGCAGCTACCGCGGGCTAGTCGCACCTGTGGAACGACCTGGTGGAATCCCGCTGCAGCAAGTCCATCCCACTTTGCGGCGGGCTCTGGTGAACACCGGCTTTCCACTTAGACTCCAGTCCCAGGTCGGCTAGTACCATCTCCCGCAGTGGTCCAGAGGGTCCACAGACTCCCGGTCCTGACAGTAAGATCCAGCCATGGACCCCGTCAAGGAGCCACATCAGTTACTGGCTGAACTTTCCAGTGTTGTCGCCCAGCAGTCGCAGCCTAGGATGAGTCTCTCTATGCCTAACAAATATGATGGCGATCCCAAACAGTGCAGAGGATTCATCACCTTGTGCTCGCTGCATATTGAACTAATGTCATCTCAGTTGGTCAGCGAACGTTCCAAGGTGGCCTTCATCATCAGCCTCCTCACCGGGAAGGCCCTGGCCTGGGCTACTCCTTTGTGGGACAGGAACGATCCAGTTACGGCCACCCTTACCAACTTCCTGGCAGAGTTCTGGTCCGTGTTTGAGGAGCCAGCACGAGCCTCATCTGCGGAAACAGCATTACTGAACCTATGCCAAGGAGACTCCACCGTGGGTGAATACGCTGTCCAGTTCTGCACTCTGGCATCTGAACTCAGTTGGAACGAGGCGGCCTTATGTGCAACCTTTAAGAAAGGCCTGTCCTCACGGATTAAGGATGCTTTGGCTGCGCGTGATCTTTCGACTACTCTGAGTGGTCTTATCACCTTGGCCACCCGGATTGATGTGAGGTTTTTGGAAAGAGTTGAATTGCGGCACAAGCGATCTCTAGTCCGGCTCCCACGTCCGCCACGGTTGGCTCAGGTTTTCCAGAAGCCATTCCAGCCTCCCATTACTCAGTCTGCTGGTGAACCTATGCAGGTTGATAGAGCTAGACTTACACCTGGGGAATGATCCAGATGTTTCCAAGAACGCCTTTGTCTATACTGTGCCAGTCCCAAGCATCTCATCGGGACTTGTCCAGTGCGTCCCCAACGTCCGGGAAACGGCAGCACTTAGGGCTTTTGGTAGAGGCGTCCCTAAGTGTGAATTCAGCTTCTCCACGTCTATTCCGGTGCTTCTCAGTATTGGCGCCGGTGCTCCTGTGCAGGTTTCAGCGTTCCTGGATTCCGGTTTGGCGGGGAACTTTGTGGATGCCGCTCTCGTTTCCCGGCATCACATTCCGGTGGTTCCTCTCAAGTCTCCTCTCGTAATTTCTTCTGTAAGCGGACAGCTTCTTTCCGATCCGGTGCGGTACCGCACGGAACCTATCCGACTTAATGTTGGAGCCCTACGTCAAGAAGATTTGGTCTTCTATGTCTTGCCTCGCTCCCCATCAGCTGTTCTTCTGGGTCTTCCTTGGCTCCAGCTACATGCCCCGAGTCTCAATTGGAAGACTGGTGAGATTCTACGTTGGAGTCCTGAATGCCAATCCCGATGTATGGTGGCTCCACTTCCGGTCTTATCCTCTTCTGTGTCTTCCAACTCTCTGGAGGGTCTGCCAGCTTGTTACCGGGACTTTTCTGACGTTTTTTCTAAGAAGCAAGCGGAGACCTTGCAACCCTATGATTACCCAGTGGATCTCCTGCCTGGCACTACCCCTCCCAGAGGTCGAGTCTATCCACTTTTGGTTCCAGTGACGGCTGACATGTCTGAATACATCAAGGAGAACCTGCAGAGGGGATTCACACGCAAGTCCTCCTCTCCGGCTGGTGCAGGTTTTTTCTTTGTCACCAAGAAAGACGGCTCCTTACGTCCCTGTGTAGACTATTGAGGGCTGAACAAGATCACAGTTAAAAATCGCTACCCTCTGCCGTTGATTACGGAACTTTTTGATCGCCTGTGCGGTTCCAGGGTGTTCTCCAAGCTAGATCTTCGGGGTGCATACAATCTCGTCCGGATCCGCAAAGGTGATGAGTGGAAGACGGCATTGAATACCCGCGATGGGCATTTTGAATACTTGGTAATGCCCTTCGGACTGTGTAACGCCCCTGCCGTTTTTCAAGAATTTGTGAACGACATTTTCCGGGATCTTCTCTATATGTGTGTCGTGGTCTACCTGGATGACATTTTGGTATACTCTCCAGACCTTGAATCCCATCAGAGACACGTACGTCAAGTTCTTGGTCGACTTTGTGCCAACCATCTGTACGCCAAACTGGAGAAATGCCAGTTTCACCAGCACAGACTTCCATTCTTGGGTTACATAATTTCCGATATTGGCCTTCAGATGGATCCCGCAAAACTGTCTGCTGTTCTTCAATGGCCACGCCCAGAAGGTCTCCGAGCCAAACAGAGATTCCTCGGGTTTGCAAATTATAGACAGTTCATTCCCCACTTCTCCACTGTCGTGGCTCCCATCGTGGCACTCACTAAGAAGGGTGCCAATCCACGTGCCTGGTCTCCTACTGCTGAAGAGGCCTTCTCCAAGTTGAAGTCCGCATTTGCCTCGACACGAGTCCTCTCTAGGCCTTTTTATCTTGAGGTGGATGCATCCTCCGTAGGAGCTGGAGCGGTGCTCTCCCAGAAAGGGCTTAAGGGCCGAACTTCTACATGCGGCTTCTTTTCCAAGACCTTTTCCTCATCTGAAAGAAATTATTCGATTGGAGACAGGGAGCTGTTAGCCATCAAGCTTGCGCTAGAAGAATGGCGCTATCTTCTGGAAGGTGCTCTCCATCCTGTGAGTGTGTACACTGAACACAAAAACTTGTTATACCTCCAGATAGCTCAGCCCCTGAATCCCAGGCAAGAATGTCAAAGCTGACGCCCTGTCCCGGGCTTCAGGTGTTGTCGGAGAAGAACCAGCTCCTCGACACATAATCTCTCCAGATCAGCTTGTTCTTGCAGCTCCAGTGGATCTTCGGCAGCTACCTCCCGGCAAGACGTATGTCAGACCTGCTCTCCGGAGGAGGATTTTATCTTGGGGACATTCTTCTCGTGTGGCTGGGCACCCTGGGGTGCAACGCACTGTAGCCCGCTACTACTGGTGGCCAGACTTGGTCAAAGATGTTCAGGAGTTTGTGGGATCCTGCTCCTCCTGTTCCCGCAACAAAGCCTCCCGTCTCAAACCGGCTGGACTGTTACTGCCGTTACCAATACCCAGTGGTCCCACGTGGCTATGGACTTTGTCACCGATCTGCCCGTTTCCTCGGGCAGTACTGTTATCTGGGTGGTGACGGACCGGTTTTCTAAGATGTCCCATTTTGTTCCCCTTCCAGGTCTTCCACAGCTTGCCAGTTTATTCTTCAGACACATTTTCCGGTTGCATGGCCTTCCGCTACACATCGTGTCTGATAGAGGAGTCCAGTTTGTATCAAAATTCTGGCGTTCTTTATGTCACCAACTGCAGGTCAACCTTGACTTTTCCTCTGCCTACCACCTACAGTCTAATGGTCCAGTGGAGAGGGTGAACCAGATTTTGGGCTGTTACCTCCGTCACTTCGTCTCAGCTCGTCAGGACAACTGGGCTGACCTGCTACCTTGGGCTGAGTTCTCCTACAATTCCCTGGACTCGGAGTCTACTGGCTCGGCTCCGTTCTTTGTAGTCCATGGACGTATTCCTCGCCCCCTCTCCCGTTGTCTACTTCCTCTGATGTCCCTGTGGTAGAGGAATTGGTACAGGCCCTCCAGTCTATTTAGGATCAGACCCGCCAGTCTCTTCTATGTGCTATGGACCGTACCAAGACCCAGGTGATAAGAAACGTCGAGCTCCTCCTGTCTTCTCTCCTGGCGACAAAGTATGGTTATCCTCCAGTTACAAACTTGGTCCCCGGTTCCTTGGTCCCTTTGAGGTAATCAAGCGCATCAATCAAGTAGCCTACAAGCTCCGCCTTCCTCCATCTATGCGCATCCCGAACTCCTTCCATGTCTCCCTCCTGAAGCCAGTCATCTTGAACCGCTTCTCCCAGCAATCCCCTCCTCCGGCTCCTGAGGCGGATTCCCCAGATGTCTATGAAGTCAAGGAGGTTCTGGACATGAAGATCATTAGGGGTAAGCGGTTCTTTCTTGTAGACTGGAAGGGGTTCGGGCCCGAGGAGAGATCTTGGGAGCCCGAAGAGAACATTTTGGATCCGACTCTCCTCCAGAGGTTTCTTGGGACCAAGAAGAAGAGGGGGAGGCCGAAGGGGGGGGGTGGGTACTGTCACAGGCGCTCCTGCAATCCCTGTCTCGGATCACGGGTGCACCCGTGCCTCTCCATGTTCCGGTGCCCGGCTGCACTCACCTCCCCCGGCTCCATCGGCGTCCTCCGCTGCTCCCGCGGCTCGTCTCCTAGGCCGGCTCGCTAAGATTTAAAGGGCCAGTGCGCCTGATTTAAATTCCAGCCTCTTCCTATTGCCCTTGTTGGATCTTCAAGTCTTCCCATGAAGAGAAAGCTCTCCTGTGATTCCTGCGTTCCTGTGTGCCAGTCCGTTCCTGTGGTCCTGCGTTCCTGTGTGCCAGTTCGTTCCTGTGGTCCTGCGTTCCTGTGTGCCAGTCTGTCCCTGTGGTCCTGCGTTCCTGTGTGCCAGCTCCTGCGATTTCTGACGTGAGTGGTGTCTCCTGTATTACTACCTTGGCAGCCACCGCGGGCTAGTCGCACCTGTGGAACGACCTGGGGAATCCCGCCGCAAAGCGGGATGGACTTGCTGCGGCGGTGAACACCGGCTAGTACCACCTCCCGCGGTGGTCGAGAGGGTCCACAGACTCCCGGTCCTGACATCCACCTGTGTGTAATCAAGTCTCCGTATAAATACACCTGCTCTGTGATAGTCTCAGTGTTCTGTTTATAGCACAAAGAGCATTATGAAGACCCAAGAACACACTGTGGTCCATGATACTGTTGTGGAGAAGGTTAAAGCCAGATTTGGATACAAAAAGATTTCACAAACTTTAAAGTGCATTGCGAAAACAATCATATTGAAATGGAAAGAGTATCAGAACACTGCAAATCTACCAAGACCCTGTCATCCCCCTAAACTTTCATCTCATACAAGGAGAAGAGTGACAAAAGTTGCCGCCAAAAAGGCCCATGATCCCTTTGGATGAACTGCAGAGATCTATAGCTGAGGTGGGAGAGTCTGTCCATAGGACAACAATCAGTTGTGCACGGCGCAAATCTGCCCTATGGAAGAGTAGCAAGAAGAAGCCATTTCTCAAAGAAAAGTCGCATTGTTCAAAGTTTGCCACAAGCCACCAGAGAGACACCAAACATGTGGAAGAAGATGCTCTGGTCAGATGAAACCAAAATCGAACTTTTTTTGCTATATAGATATGTTTGGCATAAGTGCAACACAGCTCATCACCTTGAACACACCATCCCCACTGTCATACATGGTGGTGGCAGCATTATGGTTTGGGCTTTTCATTCAGCAGGGACAGGGAAGATGGTTAAAATTAATGGGAAGATGGATACAGGACTATTCTGGAAGAAAACCTGTTGGAGACTGGGATGGAGATTTATCTTCCAACAAGACAATGATCCCAAATATAAAGCAACACAAATAAACGTATCCAGGTGTTAGAATGGCCAATTCAAAGTCTAGACCTGAATCCAATTGAAAATCTGTAGAAAGAGCTGAAAACTGCTGTTCACAAGCTCTCCATCCAACCTCACTGAGCTCGACCTGTTTCCAAAGGTAGAATGGGCAAGAATTTCAGTCTCTCGATGTGCAAAAGACCTGATACTCCAAGCAATTTGCAGCTATAATCACAGAAAAAGGTGGCACTATTAATTTAAGGGGGCCGAATAATATTGCACACCCCACTTTTCAGTTTATTTTTTTTTTATACGAAATTTCGTTCCACTTTACAGTCGTGTCCCATTTGTTGTTGATTCTTCACCAAAAAAATTGCAATTATAAATATTTATGTTTGAAGCCTGAAATGTGGAAAAAGGTAGAAAAGTTCAAGGGGGCCAAATACTTTCAGAAGGCATTTGGGGGTCATTTACTAAGGGCCCGATTCACGTTTTCCCGACGTGTTACCCGAATATTTCCGATTTGCGCCGTTTTCCCCTGAATTGCCCCGGGATTTTGGCGCATCGGCGCTGGCATGCACGCGACGGAGATCGGGGGGCGTGGCCGAACGAAAACCCGACGGATTCGGAAAAACCGCCGCATTTAAAACAAAAAATCTGTTGCGGAGCTTGCACTTACCTTCACTCAGCCCGGCCCGGTGAACTCCAGCGCGTTCCGATGCTTTTCAGCGCAGCAGCGCCACCTGGTGGACGGGGGAGGAACTACCTTAATAAATCCCAGCCGGACCCGAATCCAGCGCAGAGAATGCGCCGCTGGATCGCGAATGGACCGGGTAAGTAAATCTGCCCCATTGTGTATATACACACATACATATGAGCCCCGGGTACGGTACCGACAACCCTCCTTGGTCTTTAGCCCTCTGCAAAGTTTCTAATTCTGTCTGACTTTCTACCTCAGCTCTAGCTCTAAATAGTTGTTGTATTTCGCCAAAGATCCCAGCTGGTATCCACACCGGGGTGTTGTGGAGGATATATAGAAATTGAGGCATAACTTTCATTTTACAAAGGTTATTCCTAACTATTGCTGATAGGGGGATGCGGCACCAAGCGTCTACCTTGATCATCGCTCTTATAAGCAGCAGATCCAGATTAAGTATTGTACAGTCTAGTACCCTAGGCGAAATCCAGATGCCTAGGAATTAAGTCTCACTCGGTATTAAGTCTAGTGGCATCAACACAGACTTTTGCCAATTAATGGTCAGGCCGGAATATCGTCCATAATCAGATAGTAAGTTCATAATTGGGCCAAGGATCCCACTATCCCCAGAAATAATAGCATGTCGTCCGCGTATAGTGCAATGCGTTCTTCCAGTGCACCATAACGAAATTCCTGTATGTCCACAGACTCCCACCAAGGAGTCATCTCTGGGACGGATTGATCTTCGCAGCGTTGTATCCCGGCAGTCCTCAGCAATTCTTGCTCAGGGTGAATGCTGGGCAAAGTTGCCGCCGCGCTTCAACAGCTGCTTGATTCCCACAACAGGCTTCTGCATCTATCCCTCCTTCCCATTCACCCGCCCGGCATTTCCTCCGGCAGTAGAGCCAAACTCAGACTTTCTACCCGATAAATTTGATGGTGGTCCCAAACTTTGCAGGGGATTCATCACCCAGTGCTCATTGAACTTGTCACCGAACGTCCAAAGTGGCAATTCATCCTCAGCCTCCTCTCCAGGAAGGCCCTGGCCTGGGCTACTCCGCTGTGGGACAGAAATGACCCAGTGACGGCTTACTACACCTTTCTGGCTGAATTTCGCTCTGTATTTGCTCGAGCCTCCTCAGGAGGCGAGTATGCTGTTAAGTTCTGCACCCTAGCCTCCGAGCTTCCTGGAATGATGCACCTTGTCAGCTACCTTCAAGCAAGGACTGGTCTCCCCAGTGAAAGACGCACTGGCTGCCCGTGATCTGCCGGCTACTCTGGACTCTCACCCTGGCCCCTGGATAGCGTGCGATTCACGGAACGTGATGGAGAATTACGTCATGAGTAACCTCACGTCCGGCTTCCACGTCGCACACTTGCCTCCGATTTCTTAAAGCCGCCTCAGCCTCCAGCCGCACAGACTGAATAGGAGCTCATGCAGGATAACAGAGTCCATCTCTCCATTGAGGAACATTCCAGTCGTCAGGAGGGATTTGCCTGTACTGTGCTAGGCCCGAGCACTTCATTGGGGCTTGTCCTGTCCGTTCTCCCACGTCAGCAGACCCCAAAACCCTGGGCTTCTGGGAGGTACTTCCCTTGGTGTTAATGCTGTGTCTCCACATCTCGGTTCCTGTGTCTCCTCGGTGTTGTTGCTCCTCTCATGTGCATGTGATCTCAGCATGCCTGGACTCTGGTTCTGCAGGTAATTTTGTGGATGCCACTCTGGTCTCCCGGCATCACAATCCGGTGGTTCCTCTCAGAATCCCTATCTCTCTCTTCTGTGGATGGTCAGACCCTGTCCGAACCGTCCATACTGCACTGTGCCATTTTCTTCAGGTTGGAGCTCATCACAAAGAGACTCTGGTTTTCTACTTCTGCCACAATACTCCCCTTGCTTCCATCGCAACTCTATGCTCTGGTCCTCGACTGAAGAATGGTGGAGATCCTGAGTTTGGGACCAGATTGTCACTCTCGCTGCATGGCTTCACTACCTCCGTCCTTTTGATTTACAGCTTCTTAGTCCCCTCCAGAGATGTCCTGGGACTAAATAGAAGAAGAGGAGGTCAAAAAAGAGGGGTCCTAAAGGAAGGGGGAGTACTGTCATGGATGCCCCGCGATCCTTGTCGTGGTATCGTAGGCACACCCGTGCTTCCTTCCTGTGGCGTGGCCCCCAGCCCGGACTCAACCCTCCTTGAGCCTGCTTCCCGTCACCTAGGCCACGCGCGTCCCCGCTCCTAGGGTGCGCGTGCAGTCTCTCCTGGACTTAAAGGCCAGCGTCCCCCTGATTGGCGCTGGCTAATCCGTCTCACCCTTTTAATCCAGCACCTCCTTTCTGCCTCGCCGGATCTTCAGCATTGTTTCTGCTAAGTGAAAGCCTCCAAGTTTCTCGTTTTCCAGTCTTTCCAGTGTTCTGTGTTCCTGTCATCGTTCCTGCCTGCCAGTGCCGGTGCCGGTCCATTCCTGCCTGACATACCATGTGCCAGCTTCCGAGTTCCTGCCGTGAGTTCCAGCTCAACCTCCAGCTACTGGCCGCTGTCACCTAAAGCTCGGACTGTGTTCTGCATCTCGTACTACCTTGGCTGCCACCGCGGGCCTAGTCGCACCTATGGAACGACCTGGTGGCACCCGCCGCAGCAAGACCATCCCGCTTTAACGGCAGGTCTCGGTGAAGACCAGGTGCCACTTAACTCTGGTCTCGGTGTCGGCTAGTACCCTCATCATCTCCCGCGGTGGTCCAGAGGGTCCAACACTCTTCCCATAGAGACAGTTCGTCCCTACGAACCTGTGACACTTCTTCCATCTCCAATCCACAAAGCACCATTCGGTGTCCTGCACTCTTGCTTGTAGGACCTGCATGTATTCCTGTTGTTTTAGAGGTGTGTGCAATGATACCTTTATTGAAGCAGTCTCTAAAAAAGAAGTTCCAAAGTGTCCCAGACCACCAACCTGGAGGTTGTGCCTATGTTAAAACTGTAGATATTCCCTACTTCTTGGGGAATCCTGTATGTCCACAGAAGTGGTATCCAGAAGGGGTTGAGCTTCCAAAGGCACCTTCGGGGAGCATTTTCACCTCAGCAATCATCCCTAATATTCTGTCTTCCAAACGGCTAGGTCGATCCATGACAGTGAATTATAGGAGCTTAGTAGCATGAAAACTTCTTGTGTGGGGAATTTGTGGCCTCCAGATATCTGCCATCCATAACTCATAAGGACCCTAGCCATAGAGGTGTCATGGACTGTTAGCAGGAATATTACCTCAAGCAGGGATTAAAGTAATTATTAAAGTCCCCAAAATCTAAATGGGATGTCTGCGAAACTCCACAGCCAGTTTCAGTACCTTGTTTACTACAGTAGAAAGTAAGGCGGGGGTGTACACCGCAATGAGAGATTTCTCTGGTATGCAATATACAGCAAGGGCGACATAGCGCCCATCCGGGTCTATGGTACCTGCTTATTGCGTTGAAATGGTATCACTCTATGTACCAGTACGGTTTCCCTCTGAATGGGAGGAGTAAGTGGAGGTATGCTCCCCTATCCATAAATGACCCATGCTTGCTACCATGGAATCTGCGAAGTGGGTTGCAGATAAGCAATTACCGCGGGCTGGTATTATTTGATGGCCGTTAATACTGCACATCTCTTAACGGAATTCTATAGTATTCCAGGCGACTATTTTACTTAACCGGCCATCATATCGGAAAGCTAGTAGAATCATCACTGTACACCCTTAGTACTATGCAAATACCCGGTTAAAAACAATATAGTACAAACAAACAGAAAACCTTGCGCCACAGCCACAACCTTGGAGGAAAAAGTAACTGCAGCCTACAGTTTGCATGTCCACAACACAGTGTAAGGAAAAAACAGAAAAAAGTCACTGGAAAAGCATAACTCGCTGATCAAGTATGTCACATTCACATTTCGTATGCTACCATTACACTATAAATCATTGCAGCGCGTACATTGCAGCACTGGAGGTGTTTCCCTCTTCTACTGAAGGTTTCAATCACGTTGCGACTGGCGTCTCCTCAGGTCGTTCTCACGGGCATCTAGCCACGATGTAGCTTTCCTCCAGCGGTAAAGAAGGGGGTAGCTTGTAGCACCAACAACTCTCAGTTTCGCAGGTAGAACATAAGTATGGTAGATAAGCTAGTGTAAGCTTTGCTCCTAAGAACGTCGCCCTCCTTTTCTGAACCTCAGCTGAGAAGTCGGGGAGATTGATATCCAGCTTCCATCAATGTGCAGATTTTGTTTATCTCTTGCCTAGCGCAGGATATATCTTTATCTTATAATGTAGAAGCACCAGGAAGAAGAAGGTGAACTCCAGCGGACCTCGGCGCAGAAGCGACAGATGCAGACTCGGGCGCACAATCTTCATGAATCGCGCCGAACTTCATCCTCGTCGGAACCGTCCGAATCGGGGATCGCGACGGACCGGGTGAATAACTGGTCCCATTGGTTTCGCCTTAGCCTGTTCTCATATCATCCTGTTCTTTTAACTGGCAGGAATTGATCTCTAACCTCTAACCTCGGCCTCCAGGGCCCCCATTCTCCCGAGACCCTCTGAACATCATGTTGTATAATATTATTGTCTTCTTTCACACAACCCACTAGCATTGTTGCAATTGTGGTACACCAGACAGTACTCATGTAGTGTAGCTTCGGTACCTGTTTCTGAAAGGGAGAGAAGGCTGGGGGCCACAAGGAGAACTCGTGGTATCTGGCTCGGATTTTGTTTCCCTTTCCATTCACCTCCCGATGCAGCTCTGAGACTGGCACTGGTCCGCTGCTGTGCCCACGGAAGCTCTGTAGATTCACTATCCTCACTATCCTAACCACGCTCCAGCGACGATCTCACTCCGTGAGAGCGCCCCTCTTCCGGGGAGCACGGTGCTGTCTATAATTCAAAGGGCTAGCGCACTACCTTTGTGTCTCCAGAATGATTTTAATAACCGATCAAACTAACCTTTAGAATGTACCTATGACTATACTGTCGCTCGTCATAGATTTAACCCCTTCGGGCCTCTTGGACGCGGCCCAATTTTTCAAATCTGCCTATAAGTGCTTATAGCTTTGGAACGCTATGAGTATCCAGGGATTTTGAGATTGTTTTCTCGTGACACATTGTACTTCAAATTATTTAAAAATTGGGATGATATATTTGTGTTTAGTTATGAAAAAAAAATTGTCAAAAAATTTGACAAATTCTTTTCAAAGTTCTAAATTTCTCTTCTTTTGATGCAGATGTCATAGCACTCAAATAAATCCATAACTTACATTACTAAATGTCTGCTTTATGTTGGATGTTTTTTAAGATTCCAAATTTTTACTAGTAATGTTATAAGGCTCAGAATTGGGTGCCTTTTTCAAATTTTTGGGAAAACACAAAAATCCGTATTTAAATGGACCTGCTTCAACTTTTAATTGACTGTTAGAGGCCTAAATAATAGCTAGACCGTAAATTACCCCATTATGGGAACTCGCCCCTCAATGTAGAAAAAGCACTTTTAACTGAAAAAAGTAATTAGCAAAAATGTTGTTAATTTTACATCGCCGTCTTTCATATGTATAACGTTGTTTATTTTTCGCCTGACAAATCTGGTTAAGGCTTATTTTTGCGAGAAGATGTTGTTCTTTTTAGTTGTGTTATTTTAGAGTGCATAACATTTTTTATCACTTTTTAGAGCATTTTTTAAAGGGTATTAATAATTATTAATTATCTTTTTTCTGAGCATTTTTTGGAGTTGTTTTTTACGGGTTCGCTGTGCGGGTCCCAATAACATTCTGTTTATATGCAGAATGTCTTGGGATGCAGCGATACAAAATATCTTGGGGTTTGTGTGTATTTTATTCATTTTATTGAATAAAAACTACGTATATACTGAGTATAAGCTGACCCGAGTTTAAGCCAAGACCCCTAATTTCAACACAAAAACCTGGAAACCTATGACTTGAGTATAAAACCGAGGGTGGGAAATGCTTGGTCACAGCCTCCCAGTATATAGTTCTGCCAGCCCCCTGCAGCATATATCTGCCAGCCCCTGTAGTATACAGCTTGTCCAGCCCGTAAATACAGCCTGCCCGAAGAGAAGCCGAAGAGGAGCGAAGAACCCGAAGAGGATCAAAGGACCCGAGGTGGCACCGGAGCATCGGAGACAGAAGAGGACCTAAGGGTGACGTCAGAAAGGTGAGTTTGGCTTTATTTTTTTAGTTGACTCGAGTATAAGCGAGTTAGGTTTTTAGCACAAATTTTAGTATATATACTCGAGCTTATACTCGCAGTATATATGGTAATTGGAGAAAATCTTGTTCATTTTGTATCACCATCTTTCATACATAACTTTTTAATTTTTTCAGCTGACAAAGTCTGGTTAGGGGTTTATTTTTGCAAGAAGAGTTTGTTCTTTTTAGTGGCTTAATTTTAGAGTGCATAACTTTTTTTATCACACTTTTTAGAGTTGTTTACAAATACTAAATACTATGTAGGTATTAATTAAAAATGATCTTTTTTCAGAAGTTTCCTGCATTTTTTTTCCCCAGCATTACCATGACAGGTCAAGTAATATCTATTTATTATACAGATTATTACAGACAAAGCAATACAAATTTGTTGGGGTTTTTTTTGTCTTAGTGTTAAAGTGCAATTTAGGAGCTTATATTTTTTCATTATTTATTTTTATTTATTTACTATGCTTAAACTTTAGTATTTTTAACTTTTTTTTACTTCTACAAACTTGAACTTGAACCATGCTCTGATCGCTGGTTCAAGTCTATACACTGCTCTACAATACCAATTCATGTGAGCATTGTAAACTGTCCTCGCTGCAAACGCATGCACCGACAGTTTACAGTCAGACCCGGACCGGTCTGACTGTCAGAACGTCGGGCAGCCTGGGGCACTTGGCAGTCATGCCTTTGAACTGTGCAATGTGCCTGCAGTGTTTCAGAAATTGTGTCAAAATATTTTCAGAGACTTTCTTTCACTTGTGTCGTTGTCTAATTAGACGATATGCTGGTGTTCTCTTCTGATCAGGACTCTCATTTGTCCACGTACGACAATTCTCAGATGCCTAAAGGCCAATCACCTATATGCCAAACTCGAGAAGTGCCAGTTCCACCAGAGACCGTCCGTTCCTCAACAGGGGTCTACGATAGAGTCTACCAAGTTGTGCGTTACTCCAGTGTCTTGCCCAGTGAGACTTTGGCTATACAAAGATTTCGGCTTGTTTATTATTACTAGCAATTATACCACAAGCCTTCTTGTCTTAAACCAGCTGGTCTCTTCTGCCGTTGCCGTTACCCAGCGCCGTGGACTCACGTGGGCCATGGACTTTATCACGGATCTTCTTACTCTGTTACAACACAGACTTTTGCCAATTAATGGTCAGGCCGGAATATCGTCCATAATCAGATAGTAAGTTCATAATTGGGCCAAGGGATCCCACTATATCCCCCAGAAATAATAGCATGTCGTCCGCGTATAGTGCAATGCGTTCTTCCAGTGCACCATAACGAAATTCCTGTATGTCCACAGACTCCCGCCAAGGAGTCATCTCTGGGACGGATTGATCTTCGCAGCGTTGTATCCCGGCAGTCTCAGCAAATTCTTGCTCAGGGTGAACTGCTGGGCAAAGTTGCCGCCGCGCTTCAACAGCTGCTTGATTCCCAGCAACAGGCTTCTGCATCTACTCCTCCTTCCCATTCACCCGCCCCGTCATTTCCTCCGGCAGTAGAGCCAAGACTCAGACTTTCTACGCCCAATAAATTTGATGGTGATCCCAAACTTTGCAGGGGATTCATCACCCAGTGCTCATTGAACTTTGTCACCGAACGTTCCAAAGTGGCATTCATCCTCAGCCTCCTCTCCAGGAAGGCCCTGGCCTGGGCTACTCCGCTGTGGGACAGAAATGACCCAGTGACGGCTTACTATATCACCTTTCTGGCTGAATTTCGCTCTGTATTTGCTCGAGCCTCCTCAGGAGGCGAGTATGCTGTTAAGTTCTGCACCCTAGCCTCCGAGCTTTCCTGGAATGATGCAGCCTTGTCAGCTACCTTCAAGCAAGGACTGTCTCCCCAGGTGAAAGACGCACTGGCTGCCCGTGATCTGCCGGCTACTCTGAGTGGACTCATCACCCTGGCCACCTGGATAGACGTGCGATTCACGGAACGTGATGGAGAATTACGTCATGAGTAACCTCACGTCCGGCTTCCACGTCGACCACACTTGCCTCCGATTTTCTTAAAGCCGCCTCAGCCTCCAGCCGCACAGACTGAATAGGAGCTCATGCAGGATAACAGAGTCCATCTCTCCATTGAGGAACATTCCAGACGTCGTCAGGAGGGATTTTGCCTGTACTGTGCTAGGCCCGAGCACTTCATTGGTGCTTGTCCTGTCCGTTCTCCCACGTCCAGCAGACCCCAAAACCCTGGGCTTCTGGGAGGTACTTCCCTTGGTGTTAATGCTGTGTCTCCACATCTGTCGGTTCCTGTGCTCCTCGGTGTTGTTGCTCGCTCTCATGTGCATGTGATCTCAGCATGCCTGGACTCTGGTTCTGCAGGTAATTTTGTGGATGCCACTCTGGTCTCCCGGCATCACAATCCGGTGGTTCCTCTCAAGAATCCGCTATCTCTCTCTTCTGTGGATGGTCAGACCCTGTCCGAACCGGTCCAGTACTGCACTGTGCCAATTTCTCTTCAGGTTGGAGCTCATCACAAAGAGACTCTGGTTTTCTACTTTCTGCCACAATCCACATGGCTTCCATGGCTGCAACTCTATGCTCTGGTCCTCGACTGGAAGAATGGTGAGATCCTGAGTTTGGGACCAGATTGTCACTCTCGCTGCATGGCTTCACTACCTCCTGTCCTGTTGAATTTACAGCTTCTTAGTCCCCTCCAGAGATGTCCTGGGACTAAATAGAAGAAGAGGAGGTCAAAGAAAAAGAGGGGTCCTAAAGGAAGGGGGAGTACTGTCATGGATGCACCCGCGATCCTTGTCGTGGATCGTAGGCACACCCGTGCTTCTCCCTGTGGCGTGGCGCCCCCAGCCCGGACTCAACCCTCCTTGAGCCTGCTTCCCGTCCGACTAGGCCACGCGCGTCCCCGCTCCTAGGGTGCGCGTGCAGTCTCTCCTGGACTTAAAGGGCCAGTGTCCCCCTGATTGGCGCTGGCTAATCCGTCTCACCCTTTTAATCCAGCACCTCCTTTCCTGCCTCGCCGGATCTTCAGCATTGTTTCTGCTAAGTGAAAGCCTCCAGAGTTTCTCAGTTTTCCAGTCTTTCCAGTGTTCTGTGTTCCTGTCATCGTTCCTGCCTGCCAGTGCCGTGTGCCGGTCCATTCCTGCCTGACAGTACCATGTGCCAGCTTCCGAGTTCCTGCCGTGAGTTCCAGCTCAACCTCCAAGCTACTGGCCTGCTGTCACCTAAAGCTCGGACTGTGTTCTGCATCTTCGTACTACCTTGGCTGCCACCGCGGGCCTAGTCGCACCTATGGAACGACCTGGTGGCACCCCGCCGCAGCAAGACCATCCCGCTTTACGGCAGGCTCTGGTGAAGACCAGGTGCCACTTAGACTCTGGTCTCGGGTGTCGGCTAGTACCATCATCATCTCCCGCGGTGGTCCAGAGGGTCCACACACTCTTCCCATAGAGACAGTTCGTCCCTACGAACACTGTGACACTTCTTCCATCTCCAAATCCACAAAGCACCATTCGGTGTCCTGCACTCTTGCTTGTAGGACCTGCATGTATTCCTGTTGTTTAGAGGTGTGTGCAATGATACCTTTATTGAAGCAGTCTCTAAAAAAGAAGTTCAAAGTGTCCCAGACCACCAACCTGGAGGTGGTGCCTATGTTAAACTGTAGATATTCCGCTACTTCTTGGGGAATCCTGTATGTCGAGCACAGAAGTGGTATCCAGAAGGGGTTGAGCTTCCAAAGGCACACTTCGGGGAGCATTTTCCACCTCAGCAATCATCCCTAATATTCTGTCATTCCAAACGGCTAGGTCGATCCATGACAGTGAATTATAGGAGCTTGAGTAGCATGAAAACCTTCTTGTTGTGGGGAATTTGTGCCTCCAGATATCTGCCATCCATAACTCATTAAGGACCCTAGCCATAGAGGTGTCAGGACTGTTAGCAGGAATATTACCTCAAGCAGGGATTAAAGTAATTGTTAAAGTCCCCTAAAATCTAAATGGGAATGTCTGGAAACTCCACAGCCAGTTTCAGTACCTTGTTTAATACAGTAGAAAAGTAAGGCGGGGGGATGTACACCGCAATGAGAAGGATTTCTCTGGTATGCAATATACAGCAGAGGGCGACATAGCGCCCATCCGGGTCTATGGTACTGCTTATGCGTTGAAATGGTATCACTCTATGTACCAGTACGGTTTCCCCTCTGGAATGGGAGGAGTAAGTGGAGTAGTATGCTGCCCCTATCCATAAATGACCCATGCTTGCTACCATGGAATCTGCGAAGTGGGTTGCAGATAAGCAGATTACCGCGGGCTGGTATTATTTGATGGCCGTTAATACTGCACATCTCTTAACGGAATTCTATAGTATTCCAGGCGACTATTTTAACTTTAACCGCCATCATATCGGAAAGCTAGTAGAATCATCACTGTACACCCCTTAGTACTATGCAAATACCCGGTTAAAAAAACAATATAGTACAAACAAACAGAAAACCTTGCGCCACAGCCACAACCTTGGAGGAAAAAAGTAACTGCAGCCTACAGTTTGCATGTCCACAACACAGTGTAAGGAAAAAACAGAAAAAAAGTCACTGGAAAAGCATAACTCGCTGATCAAGTATGTCACAGTTCACATTTCGTATGCTACCATTACACTATAAATCATTGCAGCGCGTACATTTGCAGCACTGGAGGTGTTTCCCTCTTCTACTGAAGGTTCAATCACGTTGGCGACTGCGTCTCCTCAGGTCGTTCTCACGGGCATCTAGCCACGATGTAGCTTCCTCCAGCGAGTTAAAGAAGGGGGTAGCTTGTAGCACCACAACTCTCAGTTTCGCAGGGTAGAACATAAAGTATGGTAGATTAAGCTAGTGTAAGCTTTGCTCCTAAGAATGTCGCCCGCCTTTTCTGAACCTCAGCTGAGAAGTCGGGGAGAATTGATATCCAGCTTCCATCAATGTGCAGATTTTGTTTATCTCTTGCCTAGCGCAGGATAATATCTTTATCTTTATAATGTAGAAGCACCAGGAAGAAGAAGGTGAACTCCAGCGGACCTCGGCGCAGAAGCGACAGATGCAGGAACTCGGGCGCACGATCTTCATGAATCGCGACGAACTTCATCCTCGTCGGACCGTCCGAATCGGGGATCGCGACAGGACCGGGTAAGTAACTGTGTCCCATTGTTTCGCCTTAGCCTGTTCTCCATATCATCCTGTTCTTTTAACTGGCAGGAATTGATCTTCTACCTCTCAACCTCGGCCTCCCAGGGCCCCCATTCTCTCCGAGACCCTCTGAACATCATGTTGTATAATATTATTGTCTTCTTTCACACAACCCACTAGCATTGTTGCAATTGTGTACACCAGACAGTACCTCATGTAGTGTAGCTTCGGTACCTGTTTCTGAAAGGGGAGAGAAGGCTGGGGGCCACAAGGAGAACTCGTGGTATCTGGCTCTGGATTTTGTTGTCCCTGCTTTCCAATTCACCTCCCGATGCAGGCTCTGAGACTGGCACTGGTCCGCTGCTGTGCCCACGGAGCTCTGTAGATTCACTATCCTCACTATCCTAACCACGCTCCAGCGACGATCTCACTCCGTCGAGAGCGCCCCTGCTTCCGGGGGAGCACGTGCTGTCTATAATTCAAAGGGCTAGCGCACTACCTTTGTGTCTCCCAGAATGATTTTTATAATAACCGATCAAAACTAACCTTGTATGAATGTACCTATGAATATACTGTCGCTCGTCATAGATTTAACCCCTTCGGGCCTCTTGGACGCGGCCCAATTTTTCAAATCTGCCCTATAAGTGCTTATAGCTTTGGAACGCTATGAGTTATCCAGGGGATTTTGAGATTGTTTTCTCGTGACACATTGTACTTCAAATTATTTAAAAAATTTGGATGATATATTTTGTGTTTAATTATGAAAAAAAAATTGTCAAAAAATTTGAAAAATTCTTTTCAAAGTTCTAAATTCTCTTCTTTTGATGCAGATAGTCATAGCACTCAAATAAATCCATAACTTACATTTACTAAATGTCTGCTTTATGTTGGATGGTTTTTTAAGATTCCAAATTTTTTACTAGAATGTTATAAGGCTCAGAATTTGGGTGCCATTTTTCAAATTTTTTGGAAACAACCAAAAAATCCATTTTTGGTTTTTTTTTTAAATGTACTGCTCACTTTTATTGACTGTGAGAGCCTAAATAATAGCTTCACTCGTAATTACCCCTTGGATGTAAACGTACGCCCCTCATGTTGAAAAAGCACTTTTAAGAAGTTTATGTTAACCCTCTGGTCAGTTGATGGCAACCTTTTAGATACCAGAGTGCCCAAACTACAACAAAGGGCCGCTTATTTATCGCAAACTTCCAACACAGAAATTTAATTTGTGATTTATACTCCCTTCTCTGTCACAGCTTTCATTGATACCAGCACCTGAGGACACCAATAAAGCAGAAAATAGTCCCAGGTAGGACTGTCACTTTAAAATATCTCTGTGCACAGCAAGTCCTCGGCTGTCTGGGAGTGCAGGAAGATACTGGAGTCTCTCTGGTGATGGCCTGAGTGCCCACAGAAAGGGCTCTGAGTGCCACCTCTGGCACCAGTGCCATAGGTTAGCCATCACTGCTCTAGGTGTTTTACATGGGTTAAAACAAAACTGTAATATATTTTTTTGATATTCATCTTCTCCCATTGATACTCCATATGGAAGGGCATAGAATGCAAGGAGCACCATCCAGAGCAGATTTGCATTGTCCCATTTTACAGGCTATAATTTTCTTTATTTTTTTAATGCGGACCTGTAGGGGCTTATTTTTTTGTCACATGAGATGCATTTTTCTGGTATTTTCTTTTTTTTTAATTTTTTTTTCTCTTATCTTTCGGTGGTTTCAAAAAGACTATTGTTAATGTATGTTGGTATAGATTAGGAATAAGAACGCAACCAATTGGGGGGTTGGGGAGGGTTTTCTTAGAGGAGAAGAAAAAATGTACTGGATTAAGATGTACACCAAACAGTGTTTCTTCTTCTCACTTTTTATGTAATATATTAATATATTAACACTGTACTTATTGAATATTGTATTTGAAAAATTGTTCTTTTTCTAGTGCACTTTTCTGGTACTTAATTTTGGGGCATCTATAGGTAATTGAGAGATTTTATTAACTCTTTGTTGGTGGAGGAAATGAAAATCATCAATTTTTAGGAAGATTTTTTCGGGGTTTTTTTTGGGCCATTTACCATACATAAAAATAGTATAATATTTTTATTCTATGGGTCGCCACGATTACGAAAATACCCTATTTATATAGATTTGTTAATTTTTTACCCCATTTTTACTGAAAAAAAGTAATTTAGCAAAAATGTTGTTAACCCCTTAACGCTCTGCGCCGTAGCTCTACGGCGCAGAGGTATAAGGGATGGTATGAAGAGGGCTCACGGGCTGAGTCCTCTCATACAGAGGTGGGGGTTTTTGCATTTTGCACAAAACCCCACCGCGTAATAACCCGCGTCGTGCTTGCACCGATCGCGGCTATTACCCCCCTAAACGCCGCCGGCAAAGTCGCCGGCGGCGTTTAAACGGCGGCGCGCCGGGCGCCGCCATCTTTTTTCGATCGCCAGCCCCCGAACGCATTGGGGGGCACGATCGTTGCCATGGTAGCCTCGTGTCTTCTTTTGACACGAGGCTATCTGGCAGCTGCATATTCTTTACAATGAGCCAGTGGCTCATTGTAAGAGATGTGCTGCAAAAATGCCATATATGCAAATACAGAAGTATTGCAGTATATGGTAGCAGCGATCTGCACCACCTAGGGTTATGTACCCTAGAGGTCTAAAGATAGTGAAAAAAAAAGAAAAAAAAAAGTTTAAAAAAATAAAAAAAATTATAAATATTAAAGTTCAAATCACCCCCCTTTCCTAGAACGGATATAAAACATAACAAACAGTAAAAATCACAGACATATTGGTATCGCCGCGTCCCAAATGCCGGATCTATCAATATAAAAACGGTACGGCCGCGCGGTGACCTCCGAGGCGGTAAATGGCGCCCAAATGTCCGAATGCGACTTTTACACCTTTTACATAACAAAAAATGAATAAAAAATGATCAAATGTCGCACAGACCTCAAAATGGTAGCCATGAAAGCGTCGCCTCATTTCGCAAAAAATGACCCCACTCACACATCTTCCGTTGCACCCAAAGCTATGAAAGTTATTAGCGTCAGAAGAGGGCAAAAAATTTTTTTACTCTTTTTTGTACCCTTCGTTTAATTTTCTGAAAATGTATTAAAACCAATAAAACCTGTTATATTTGGTATCACCGCGATCGCACCACGCACACCAAAGATAAAGTAGCGTGTTATTTGGAGCGAAGAGTGAAAGTCTGCTAAAAACTGAGCCCACAAGAACGTGACGCACGTGCGGTTTTTTTTTCAATTTTTCCACATTTGGAATTTTTTTTCAGCTTCGCAGTACACGGCATGTAAAATAATAACTTCCCACTTACAGGCTGTGATACCGCCACATTCATTTCGAACAATGGGAGTAAGGGAATAGTTTGGGTTGAAAGACCTATTTAAAGATTCTACCCTCCTCCCTTTGAGGAGATAGCACGCAAATATTTTTGCCCAATACAGACTCTCTTTAAATACTTGCAACTCCGCCATTTCATAACAGCGCCAGCCGATTGGTAACCAAACCTTCAAGCTCTGCATTTCTTCTCCTCCAAGAAAAAGAGAAAGGGGATTTTCACTGGCTTATTCTGCCATCATAAATTCTATACCTCAAGCAGCCCCTTCTTACCCAGAGAAAAGTGGGAAAAGGAATTGCACCATATTTCACAGATGACCAGTGGCGGGGCCCTTTGAATTATGCTCTAAGCATCTAGACTCATAATCATTTAGAATCTCCCGTAACATTACTATACAGATGTACCTACACCATACGACTCCTAAAATGTACCCCAATCTTCTCCGAAGTGCTGGAGGTGCAACTCAGAAATTGGTTCGCTCCTTCATGTTTGGTGGTCAGTAAGGCATAGCACCTCTATGGGCATTGGTACCCCGCCTTGATCAAAAAAACCCTAGATCATCCTCCTCCCTGGGGACCTCAAGTTCCTTACTTAACCTCGATTAGATACTCTTAGAAAGAAACAGATACATGGTCTTCCACATTCTCACAGCCAACCAGGCTTAACTATCTAGAAATTGGAAATCCGTCGAGAGATACCAATCTTAAAAGTTATTACTCAAGAATTAATAGTGCAAGGAATTAGAAGGTTTATCAGCGCTAGACAGGTATACTCCCCCGTCACCCCCCCCCAAACGCAACTGCGGCCAAATGCTAGAATAAAGTACTAAATAATAATTACACTCACATACTTAGGGTGTAGCAAACAAGTATTCACAAAATGAGTATTTTGAGCAATTCTTGAGTCCAAGCCATAAAGTTCGAACATGTTAGGAAATCTAGAGATGTCTGATCAATGTTGTTGTCGACTACTTTGACAATTTTTAGTTATTTCCAGGTTTCTTCCCCTGCACTGTTTACACAATCGTACTTGTAAGTGTATTATTGTATCGCAGGGACAGCATCCCATGTTAGGGCTTGCTGATCCCGCTCATGTGTATTTTACTTGTACTTAATACTTAATAAAAAAATTTGTGAATAAAATAAATAACATTACGGGAAAGTAAAATTTGTTACGCACAAAATAAGCCCTCACACAGGTCTGTACACGGAAAAATGAAAAAGTTAGGGATTTTTGAAGTTGGAGAGCGAGAAATGAGGCGAAAAACCCACCGTCCTTAAGGGGTTAATTTTAGCATCGCCGTCTTTCATATGCATAACGTTTTTATTTTTCGCCTGACAAATCTGGCTAAGGGCTTATTTTTTGCGAGAAGTGTTGTTCTTTTTAGCTGTGTTATTTTAGAGTGCATAACATTTTTTATCACTTTTTAGAGCATTTTTTAAAGGGTATTAATTAATTATTAATTATCTTTTTTTCTGAGCATTTTTTGGAGTTGTTTTTTACGGGTTCACTGTGCGGGTCCAATAACTATTCTGTTTTATTATGCAGAATGTCTTGGATGCAGCGATACAAAATATCTTGGGGTTTTGTGTATTTTATTCAATTTTATTGAATAAAAACTACCGTATATACTCGAGTATAAGCTGACCCGAGTATAAGCCAAGACCCCTAATTTCAACACAAAAACCTGGGAAAACCTATTGACTTGAGTATAAAACCGAGGGTGGGAAATGCATTGGTCACAGCCTCCCAGTATATAGTCTGCCAGCCCCCTGCAGCATATATCCTGCCCAGCCCCTGTAGTATACAGCTTGTCCAGCCCCTGTAAAATACAGCCTGCCCGAAGAGAAGCCGAAGAGGAGCGGAAGAACCCGAAGAGGATCCGAAGGACCCGAGGTGGCACCGGAGCATCGGAGACAGAAGAGGACCTAAGGGTGACGTCAGAAAGGTGAGTTTTGGCTTTATTTTTTTAGTTGACTCGAGTATAAGCCGAGTTAGGTTTTTAGCACAAATTTTGAGTATATATACTCGAGCTTATACTCGAGTATATATGGTAATTTGGAGAAAATCTTGTTCATTTTTGTATCACCATCTTTTCATATGCATAACTTTTTAATTTTTTCAGCTGACAAATCTGGTTAAGGGTTTATTTTTTGCAAGAAGAGTTGTTCTTTTTAGTGGGCTTATTTTAGAGTGCATAACTTTTTTTATCACTTTTTAGAGTTGTTTACAAATACTAAATACTATGTAGGTATTAATTAAAAATGATCTTTTTTCAGAAGGTTTCCTGCATTTTTTTCCCCCAGCATTTACCATGCAGGTCTAGTAATAATTCTATTTTATTATACAGATTATTACAGACAAAGCAATACCAAATTTTGTTGGGGTTTTTTTGTCTTAGTGTTTTAAAGTGACAATTTAGGAGCTTATATTTTTTTCATTATTTATTTTTTTATTTATTCTAATGCTTAAACTTTAGTATTTTTAACTTTTTTTTACTTCTACAAACTTGAACTTGAACCATGCTCTGATCGCTGGTTCAAGTCTAATACACTGCTCTACAATACCAATTCATTGTAGAGCATTGTAAACTGTCTCGCATGCAAACGCATGCACAGACAGTTTACAGTCAGACCCGGACCGGTCTGACTGTCAAGAACGTCGGGCAGCCCTGGGGCACTTGGCAGTCATGCCCTTTGAACTGTGCAATGTGCCTGCAGTGTTTCAGAAATTTGTCAAAAATATTTTCAGAGACTTGCTTTACACTTGTGTCGTTGTCTAATTAGACGATATGCTGGTGTTCTCTTCTGATCAGGAGTCTCATTTGGTCCACGTACGACAAGTTCTCAGATGCCTAAAGGCCAATCACCTATATGCCAAACTCGAGAAGTGCCAGTTCCACCAGGAGAGCCGTCCGTTCCTCAACAGGGGTCTACTGATAGAGTCTACCAAGTTGTCTGCGTTACTCCAGTGGCTTTGCCCAGTGAGACTTTGTGCTATACAAAGATTTCTGGGCTTTGTTTATTATTACTAGCAATTTATACCACAAGCCTTCTTGTCTTAAACCAGCTGGTCTTCTTCTGCCGTTACCGTTACCCAGCCGCCCGTGGACTCACGTGGCCATGGACTTTATCACGGATCTTCTTACTCTGTTAATACCGTAATCTGTGTGGTAACAGACCAGTTCTCCAAGATGACCCACTTTGTGCCTCTGCTTGGTCTGCCGTCAGCTCCTCACCTTGCCAGACTATTTTTCCTTCACGTCTTCCAGATTCATGGTCTTCCTCTGCACATTGTCTCGGACCGTGTGGTTCTGGCATGTTCTGTGCGGTCAACTTCAAGTAAAACTGGACTTCTCTTCTTACCAATGGGCACTTCTCGGGCATGCTGGAGAGGAGGAGAAGCTTCTCCTCATAGAATGTAGCAGGGCTCTGACTCCTATGATGACTCCATATATTTCTTTGTACTCTGTAATGTAATATTATATTTGCATATGTCCCCTGTCCCCTGATTTGTAAAGCACTTCAGAATATGATGGCTCTATATAAATAAAGATTATTATTTTTAGGCAACTTTTTTTTCTTCTCCTCCTCTCTGCTGGTCATTTCCGGTAGTTCTGTGCGAGTAAGTTGCAGCAGCATAGCCACAATGTAATTGTAATGTAATATTATATTTGCATATGTCCCCTATGATTTGTGATTTCAGGTAGCCCAAACTACAGTCAAAAAAACACTTATTTATCACAAAGCTCTGCCATAGCTTTCAATCGTATTGGTTCCATGAGGATATCAATATTGTTTAAAGTAGAGGAAATTAAGATTATCATTGTAGCTTCCCACCAGGGTCCCTTTGAGAAGGAAGAATCATGGGGCAGGAGCTCCAAGCATAATCCAGTCCTGTCCACATCTCCTTGCTCCTCCTGCAGTCCGCGGAAGCCCAGGAAGTTTCGTTTTAAAATAGCACTGAACAGATGCGTGTCCAGGCCACTGAGCGAGCAAGATGCATATTCAAGGCACCAAAAATAATTTTGCAGGTACCGCTGAGACCAGAGCGGGCAGGGTTGTGCAGATTCTCTCTTTGTGGGCTTCCACAAGACCTGAAGTTGGGACCTCGATTTTTGATCGCCATCTTTGGCCTCATTAGCTTCTCCAGCAGCCCTCCTGAAATAGCCCGGATCATCTTGTGGGGCCTCCCGACCGCTGGACCCGCTATTTTTGGCAGGATTGAGGTCCGGGAGCTTCTGGTAGTACCTGCTTATTTACTGCTTATTTACACTCAACAGCCGATGGCCTAACAAGGTACAGTTTTAAGAGCTAACCTTCCTATACACTGATCATCCCTGCCCAGACTCTTTACTTACACAGCATGTGTTAGATGCGGTGGATGCAGCAGTTGTCGTTTCAATAGCCAACTAAAATGGGTCAAATTTGGGGGACAAATACAGAAAGTCACGTCCTTCATCTCATGCAAATCCACTGTGTATATGTGGTATACATTATTTATTACCCCTGCAATTTCTTTTATATCGGTAAAACAATATGTAGACTTAACGTACGATTTCAGGAACATCAAAGGTCCATAAAAAATGGAAACAGTTGCCCACGTTTGATTGAGCACGTGAGGACTCACCATGATGGCAATCCTAATATCTTAAAATTCGCAGGCATTGAAGTAGTGGCAGCGGATCTTTTAGCAGGCAATAGAAACAAAATCCTAATGCAGCACGAAAGTGTGTCATTAGGTTCGATGCCATGGGGTCTTTGGGCATGAACGACAGAAATTATTTTAGCGTTTTCTTATAACGCATGCGCCCATAACCCTCTTATTCCATGCCATAATATGTACTCTAATGAGCTTTTGCGCTGTATTACTCGATACATTTTGTACTTGTTTTTAAATATTGATGTGTTGTATTTGATGTTGATGCACATGTTCCTGATCTCACCTCGTTTACACTGTTTCCTTGATGACACCCACCGGCCTCGGCGCATATATTCGGCACATCGCAGGTGGATGACGTCAACGGCTTGAAGATGCGCCGAAACGTAGGCCGTCGACGGCTAGTAAGCGCGAAACGGCCCGTCGACGTATGGCTCCAGTGTTCCCCCTGTATGTTTGCTGAATAAAAGAAGTAGTTCCACAGGCCCGGTGAGTGCAGCCTCTTTCTTTCTATATGCACAGCTGGGTGTTAGGGTGCCCAGCTACACCAACACCAGGACAGGGCACCAGACTGACCTGTTACTACCACAGCAACTCCCTCTTAAAGGGTCAGTACTTCATTCATCTTTACTGCAACCTGTGCTGGGTGATAACCTGGGAGACCACATGCCATAGGGTCAAAACCACTGAGCTAGGACATCTCACAGGGTGGATGGGCAAATAATTTGTGGTTTTTAGACATATCTGTCTCAAACATAGTTTCAAACATATCTGCTAAGAATTCATTTATCTGGTCATCAGTAATTTTCTCTGGCATCATTCTGTCTTAAGCAGTCCTCAAGGTCAGCTAGTTACAGTTTTATAGCAGCTATATAATCATTTGCCTTATAGAGGGCGTCAACCAGAGTGTTATATGCAACTGTGAATATTGTCAACAAAATTGGAGGTTCATTCTCCTTACACCTTTGACCCCTTAATGACGCATGACGTAATACGCTTCGGTTGTTTGGAGATAGCTCACAGACTGAGCCCTCCCCACAGCTGTTGAGTGTTTGCTGCATATTGCATGAACACCTGCGATCGTTGCTAGCCCTTTAATCGCCGTCGGCAAAGCAACCAGCGGTATTAAAAAGCCATCAGCATGTGGCGTCGCCATTTTGGCTTAGACCGCTGCTCTCCGCGGCACAATCGGGTAGCGTCGATCTGTTGCAATGACGGCTTGGATCATACGAAGACCCTAGGCTGTTTAACACATTTATTACAAAATGCGATTTGCACAATGCAATAGATGATGTGCAAAATATACAATACGATCAATCAGACAAATAGTAAAAATAAAAATTAAAAAGAAAGTTTTTTAAAAAATTAAATAAAACATAAAAATTAAAATCACCCCCCTTCCCCAAGAGCTGATATAAATATAAATAAACAGTAAAAATCATAAACATATTGGGGCAGATTTACTTACCCGGTCCATTCGCGATCCAGCGGCGCGTTCTCTACGGTGGATTCGGGTCCGGCAGGGATTCCCTAAGGCAGTTCCTCCTCAAAATGCATGTTCTAAATTATTATGCACAGCACAGTTTTACCTTTTCATTTTTATTAAGAACAACAAAATGGTCATTTATGAGCATTAGCATATTAGCATATTGCTAACTGAAATCAAACAGTTTTCAAGTCAAAAATGCATCCTAGGTGATGTTACATTTGCACATTTGTTCGGAAGGAGCTTCTGAACTCTCTCGTCCATTGAATTTGTCAGTTTTTGGATAATTTCTGCTTCAATTGTTTTGCATGAGGACAGGATACCCTCCCAGAGCTGCTGCTTAGATGTGACCTGCCTCCCGCCATCATAGATAGTCCTTTCGATGGTGCTTTAGAGGTTCTCAATGGGGTTGAGGTCAGGGGAGCATGGGGGCCACAGCATAAATTTGTCCCCTTTTATGCCCATAGCAGCCAGAGATGCAGATGTGTTATTTGCAGCATGAGACGGCGCATTATCATGCATGAAAATGATCTTGCTGCAGAATGCACGGTTCTTCTTCTTAAACCATGGCAGGAAGTGCTGCTTGAGAAACTCCACATACATTATGATCAGGGATCCTAAAGGGGAAGTCTCACTTCCCATGATTCCAGCCCAAAACATTACTCCACCTCCTCCTTGTTGGCGCCCTTGTGCAGTACATGCTTAGAGAGCTCTTACAAGTGGCTGCTTCAGCTGTAGAGCGGTTGATTTGTCGATTACCTCTGGTTTTCATCTGCATCATATCCTTTCAGATACCTAGTGCTTTTTTGATTCCTTAAAAACTTGTGAGGTTCCATGGGATGATGAAGATGGATATGCTAGATGAAGCTTCTCAGTTTTATCAGGCTGCCTCCTATTTTTATGTTTTTGACCATGAGGTTTAAACAGGGTGCACAGTATCTTGGGGTTTCAGTTTAAGGTCCCGATAACACGTTTTGGAATCAAATCTGAAGCTCTATGCTACATTGTGGCTAACTATCGTGTGCAATGGTTGCTTTCATACCCTGTTCACAAATTTTTGGTGCCGTACATGCAAGAATTTAGCGTTGATCAATTGCAATTGAACTTTATATATATAATCTATATAGACTACTAATCGCTTTTATGGCCACAGAAAAACTCTAATTTTCTTGCTTGCAGACCCATTGGCACTGCAGGAAATGACTGTGTGCAAACTGGTTTAATACCAGAATGACTGCTTAATACTTGATGTGTAGACCTCGCTACCAAATAATGCCAGAGAGTTTTTAATTTTCAATGACACCACTTAAAAAAAATTTTTGTGTTATAACTTATTTAAAGAATTATCTTAATACTGTATATACTTGAGTCTAAGCTGAACCTGATTATATGAGAGACCCCTAATTTTAACCACAAAAATGGGAAAACCTATTGACTCAAGAGTAATCTATATACATGCCAACCCATGCTCCTTCCATATATAACCTGATCCTCTGCCCCCTCAGTATATAGCCTGAAGCCCTGCCCCCATTTATACCTGCACCCCTGCCCAACAGTATACAGCCTGCAGCCCCTGGCCATCCCCCCCCCCCCACCCCCGTCACCGCTCAAGAGACTTTGGGGCTCATTTACTAAGACGATTTCCGATTTACCCTGAATTGCCCCGAGCTTTTGCCGCACACAATCGTATTTTGGCGCATCGGCGAAGGTGAACTCCGGCGGACCTCAGCGCAGCAGCGACAACTGGTAGACATCGGGCGCATGGACCTTAGTGAATCCCAGCAGAACCCAAATCCTCATCAGAGAACGCGCTGCTGGATCGCGAATGAGCCCCTTTATCTTTTATTCACATATGCGGTGTCCAGTGGGGTTGAAAATGCCCATCTGGGCCTCTGCTCCAAGGGTCACTGCAGCCAGATTTCCTTCAGCTACGACCCATCCTCCACATAACTTTCTAAAACACCTCTCCATAGAGCAATAACCTGGCATAACGGACCCATT